>ML781535.1:27715-50690 GCA_009831015.1 Picea engelmannii
TACACATTATGTAATCATTCATGTATAGAATGGGAAACTGAGAGGTTGGGAAACATGGGTAGTGAAAAGGGTACGCTACACTAGTTAACTCAATATTTCCAATATATATCATGTCATAAGCATATAAACATACAATCAAAATTTTACCGTGTTTATTAGTTTTGGTGTAAAGAGACGACTCATTTTGGCTTATGCTCAAACCACTCTTGATCAGATAAGTATCAATTATGGTGTAACATGCTCTTGGATATTTCTTTAAGCCATACAAGGCTTTTTTCAACTAATACACTTTGGTTGGCTTATTTTTGACTTCAAATCCAGGGGTTTGATCCACATAAACCTCTTCTTCTAAGACATCATTCAAGAAATATGATTGGACATCCATCTAGTATACTTTCCATTTTTGTTGAGTTGTTATGTCTAAGAGAGTCCTTACAGTGTCCAACCTTGCTACTGGAGAAAAAGTTTCATCATAATCAATACATGTTTGTTGTGGGAATCCTTTGGCAACAAGTCTTTCCTTGTGTTTTTCAATTTGTCCCTTTTCATTGAGTTTAGTTTTCTAAACCCACTTGACACCAACAATTTTATTGCGTCTGGTCAGATCAATAAGATCCCATGTCTTTTTCTACTCAATGGTGTCAATCTCTTGGTTCATGTCTTGAACCCAATGTGGTTGTTTAGGTTCCTCTTTAAAAGATCTAGGTTGACATGACATTAATGAAAAAATATTGTGTTGATCAATATCATCCAACTACTCATGGATTTCACTCAAGATTTGAGCTCTCTGATTTTGTATTTCATAGGATGAATCTCTGCTTGAAGTAGAGTTGTCCTGGGGACTTTCATGTTGTTCTTGTACTTATAATCTTGGAAGATAATCTTGATGTGTTTGTTGTCCTGAATTGTCTATGTGTCCATGAAGTGGAACCAATGCATTTTCACTGTCCATAGACCGATTTACAGACTCACTCCAGAACTTATTTTCAAAAAAAATGACATTTTTGTTGAGAATTAGTTTCTTTGAAATTGGATTGTAGAGTCTATAGGCTTTGGATTTCTCACTATAGCCAACAAAAATGCATTTATCACTGTTAAGGTTTAAACTATTATTAGGTTCCTTTTCAATTCATTATAACCATAACATATATAGGATAACTGAGAAATACACAATCACAAGAGACACATCATTTATCCTTGGAAACCCTCATGGGGGAGAAAACCCAAAAACAAATTCCTTAATATATATAGCTAATACAATGCCAAGAGATAAATCAAACGATACAGAAAGTCCTCTCCCAAGAATGTGCCTCTCTCTCTCTTCCTTCTTCTCCAACTGCAACTCCAAACTTGTGCTTTGATGAACAAGTGAGTGTGTGTCCAAATGAGGTGATAGCCTCTCTTATTTATACAATCTGGTAGGTGTGAGCGGAAGTGTCTTTTCAATAGCATGATCGACTTCTCATTTTGGGTGGTTATAACCACCTTTAATTAATCTAGGGGTCGACTTCTCATTCTTCCTATTACAATTAGGGTTTGACCAATACATAAAAGGGGATTTGGTCATTTACAATACCCGACATGATCAATCCACAAAATGGGATTGATATAACGAATAATATATCATTAATAATAGAATAATCTTTGTAGTTACAATATTTCAACACTTCCCTTAACAAGAAGGATATTCTACAATAGCATCAAGCAAGAGAGAGGACAACATCATCAACAACATCTTAGAACACTGACTGGCATATCTATAAATCATCATAATTTTTTCTCATCATCAATATCGTCATTCTCAACAAAGAGCTAGAATGGCATCATCATCTATATCAACATGGATTAGTATAAAAATAATTCATCATCATCACAACACGAAGATGGTCACATCATCACAGCATGAGGCTAGCACATCGTCACAGCACGAGACTGGCACATCATCCCAGCATGAGGCTAGAACATCATCACATCAATTAAGATGGCACATCATGACAACAATTAAGCTTGCACATCATCTCAACAATTAAGATGGCATCACAACACTAGGTTGTCACATCAATACAACATGAGGTTGGAATATCATCAGCACAAGGCTGGAATCATAGCACTAGGTTGGAAAAATCAACATAACATTGCTCCCCCTTCCAAGGGAGGTCCTTTCAGAATATACCAATCTTATCTCAAAAGTGATCAAAATTTACATGAGATAGGGGCTTGGTCAACACATCAGAAATCTATTCATTTGTGCTAACATATTGGATGTTTATGGATCCTCTCTGCAACATTTCATAGATGTAGTGATATCAGATCTCTATTTGTTTTGACTTGTCATGAAATCTAGGATTCTCTGTCATCTTTATGTAGCTCTCTTTATCGCATAGGATCATGGTTTATTCCATCTCTCTGTCGAATGGACCTGTCAGCAACTTCTGAAGACATATGGCTTAATAACTCGAAGAACACATAGAAATGTATTATGCTTCCAGTGTGAGAAGAGAAATGCTTGATTGCTTCCTACTCTACCATGAGATCATGGCTGGCCCAAAACTAAAACAACATCTTGAAGTGTTCTTCCTGTCAGAGACACTTCCAGCCCAATCCTAATCAGTGTACCCACTAAGTCTGAAGTCATGATCTCCATCATAACTAAGAGCACAATCTAATGTACCCTTAAGGTACCACATCACATGTTTTTCAACAAAAAGGTGAACATGTCTGGGTTCTACCAGAAACTGTCTCAAAGTGTTCATGAAAAAATAGATATATGGTCTGGTGTTTGTTAGATACATCAACGATCCAATGATCTGTCCATACAGTGTGGCATCAATCAATTCTAATGAAGTGTTGACCATAAGCTTCAACCTTGTTTCCATGGGTGCATTCATAGACTTTCACTCTAACATATCAAATCTCTTCAATATTTCAACTACATATGTCCCTTGGTTAAGGAAGATCCTCTATGGGCTGTACCATATATCAAGACCTAAGAAATAATTCATTAGGCCAAGGTCTTTCATATCAAATTATGAAATGAGCTTCTTCTTACATTTGGTGATGAGATTTTCTTCTCTAGTTAATAATAAGTCATCCACATACACCAAAAATATAACTGGCTCATCATTCATCAGCAGTACGATAGTAAAAGTAGAGGTTAGAATCAAATTTACTCTTGGTAAAGCCCAAGCTCATCAAAAAATTGTCTATCCTTCCATACCAAGGTCTAGGAGATTTCTTCAATCTGTATAGAGCCTTCTTCAATTTCCAGACATGATTCTTCCTGTATTCAACTTCAAATCCTTGAGGTTGTTCTATATACACTTCTTCTTCAATGACACCATTTAGGAAATTTGTCTTTACGTCCATCTGGTGTAACTTCCACTTCGTATTAGCTGCAAGGGATATAATCGTTTTGATCGAATATTATCTAGATATAGGATAAAATGTCTCTTCATAGTCATTTCCTTCCTTTTGAGAAAATCTAGGAGTAGCAAACATTGCTTTATAATTCTTAATAATTCGATCAACAACATGTTTTATTTTGAAAATCCATTTGGAAGATACCACATCCTTGCTCTTCGTTCTGGGAACTATTTCCCATACATAATTCCTTATAATGGATTGGTATTCTTCTATCATGGCATCTTCCCATTATTTCTTATGAATGGATTATTTAAAGAAGGTAGGATCCTTCTCTAATATATTACACATCAAATCTATATAACTGGAGAATGGCTTAGGTCTCTTCACTTGTCTCGTGGTTCCTTCGGGAACACCATACTACTCTCCATATTAAATAAGCTCCCTACCCCAAGCATGCTTTTGCTTATGGGAGATCATAATATGGGTAGGTTCTTGAAATTCTACTATGTCATGATGTTCTAGAATTTCCTCATCAAGGGAAGATATGACTTCCCTCACTCATTTTGAAACTCTAGGAGCTACAGGTTCCTCTTAATATACTTCTTCAAGATGACATCTTCTTGATTTCTTGAGTGATGCATCTTCATCAAAGGTCACATCCCTACTGATCTCAATATGATGGTGACCTATTATAAAACATATGAAGGCCTTGGAGACCTCACAGTATCCAACAAATATTCCCTTCTTTCTTAAAGGGTCCAACATGGTTCTCTTCTCTTTTGGAATATGTACAAATACTAGGCAGCCAAATATTTTTAGACGGCTTAATTCTGGCTTCTTTTCGAAGAACATCTCTTTAGGGGTCTTGAACAAAAGTGCACTATGGGACAATAGGTTTTTTACATCTATTGTTGTTTGTGTTTCTTCTACCCATAATCACATAGGAAGATCTTCATCATGAACCATGGTCTTCACTGCTTCCATTATAGTTATGTTCTTTCTTTCTGTTACACCATTTTCTTGAGGATTGTAGGGAGTGGTGAGGTCCCTCTTGATCCCAACATCCTTAAAATATCTTACAAATTATTTTGAGGTTTATTATCCTCCATTATCTAACATGAGTATCTTGATCTTACTTTCATAACAATTCTCTATCAAGGCTTTGATTTCCATTAATTTACTAATCACTTCATCTTTTGATTTCAAAAGATAAACCCAAGCTTTATGAGAATAATCATCAATAAATATGCATATTATACATACCCATTGATGGAGGATGATGTCCTTTGGCCACACACATCTAAGTGAATGAGTTCTAAGACTCCTTCTTCTTTATTGTTTCTCTTCGGAAAAGGGTTCTTGATGTTCTTCCCTTCTGCACATCCACTTCACACACCTTCATGGTCAACCTTTAATTTTGGTAGACCCATGACTACCTTTCATACATACAATAATGCCTTGTATTTGATGTGGGCTAATATTATATGCCAAAGTTCACATGGATTCTCAATGGCATGGGTCATGTCTTCTTCTAAGTGACCCTTTAGCTTGTACAATCCCCCTTCTTCTTTTCCAATAAAGATTGTTTCTTTCATGTTTTTTCCTTTATCCCACATAAAAAGTTCTCCATCTATAAAGCAAACTCTAAAGCCTTTCTTTTATAAACCTGATATGGAGAGTAGGTTTTTTTCAAACCTGGTACATAGAGTACATCCTTCATCTTCATTGGATTCCCTGAGTTAAGCTTGTATTTTGATTCTCCTACTCCCTTGATAGGGTATTGATAATCATCTCCAAGTGTAACTTTCTCAGAAACCATCTTTTCTAAAAGTAAAGAGAGAATATCTCTTTGACCTTTCATGTGCTTGGAAGCACCACTATCAATGAGCCAAGTGTCCTCTCCAGGTGATACCGATCCCGAGAGGGCCCATATTAAGACATAGTCTTCAATTCGTTCTTTTATCATCTTTGTGGGTGTCTCTTCATATTCAACTACATGGGCATGATGCCTCTTGTTTTTCCTCTTGTATTCTTCTCATCTAGCTGGACAATGTCTTGCAATATGTCTGATCTTGTCATAATGGTAGAATTGGTAAGATTAGAAGTCTCTTTCTTTTCTTTTTCCTTTCTTCTGGAATCTCTTAGGTTGAGATTCTTTATGTATGAATTTGTTTTTGGGGTGAAACTATTTATGAGTTTATTTCTGGAAGTAAGACTTATTTCTTCCTCCTTTAGTATGAGTATCTAGGGCTTGATATTCGTCTCTTGATAGTAAATCTTCTCGGTTAGTTACTCTTGGTTCTTCTTGAACACATTCTTCCCAAAGACTGTCAAATTTTAGTTTCTCCATTCTGGCACAAATAGTTCAGATGAATTCATCCCATGGTATTGTGAGACCATCAAGGGCCATCATTATGAGTTTGTATTCATCTATAGTATCTCCAATTGCTTCTAGTTTTTCTTTGAATTGAGATATTCTGGACAAATATTCCTCGATCGATTCTCCTTTCTGCATCCTTGTATTCTTGAGTTGAGTTTTTAGATTCATCTTTCAGTTTATGTTACTTCCTTCATATAATATTTTTAGGGCATCAAACATTTCTTTTGGAGTCTTATTTTAATACACTTGAGGAATCAAGTGATCTTTGATAGAATCTGCAATGATTCTTTTGGACCTAATTATCTTCAAGAATGAGTCTAGTCCTATACTTCTAGGCACATAAGTTTTCCACACTTTCTATCTTGTCAACAAGCTTAGTGCTTGCAGTGATCTTTTACGCGGAGCTAGGAAAATGACCAAAAAATGAAAATGATCATAATTGAATTTTGAACTTATCGGGAGGTGCGCTTTGCTGAGGCAAGTAGCCTAGTGTATTTAGATTTCAAAAAATCAAACTTTTACCCCTCCAAAATTGATCTGCGAATTTATGGATGGGTGCTTCTGGTTTTCTGGTACTTCTGACACACTGGTACTCCTGGTTTTCTGGTACTTCTAGTGCTTTGTGAAACCTAGGGTTTCACATTCTCGGAGATATAGCCACTGGAAATTTTCACTGAGCATGCCAAAGTGATCCTTGAGTAAGGGCTGACTTCTCTATATGGTTTTGGGGTTGAAATTATTCTTCAATAAAAATTCCTAATTTGCATGTACGACAAGAGTGAAAATTTTCTCTTTTTCTTGTGAAAGCTGATCTCTTTAGCTTAGCTCTGATACAATGTTAAGGTTTAATATATTATTAGGTTTCTTTTCAATTCACTAGATAACCATATAATATAAAGGATCACTGAGAAATACACAATCACAAGAGACACGTCGTTTATCTTGGGAAACCCTCATGGTGGAGAGAACCCACCAAAATCTTCCTTAATATATCTAGCCAATACAATGCCAAGAGATAACTCAAACAATACATAAATTCCTCTCCAAATAATGTGCCTCTCTCTCTCTTCCTTCTTCTCCAACTATAGCTCCAAACCTCTGCTTTGATGAACAAGTGAGTGTGTGTCCAAATGAGGTGCTAGCCTCTCTTATTTATACAATTTGGCAGGTGTGAGTAGAAGTGTCTTTTCACTAGCAGGGATGACTTCTCATTATTCCAATTACAATTAGGGTTTAACCAATACATAAAAGGGTTTTGATATAATGAATAATACATCAATAATAATATAATACTCTTTGCAGTTACAATATTTCAACACTCACTTCTATCATCAAGTTTCTTCCTCAGTTTGGAAGGTATGTGAGAAAATTATATGCATCCAAAAATCCTAAGATGAGCAACATTTATCTTTGTCCCACTCCATGCTTCCTGAGGGACCTTCATCTCGAGAGTGGTGGTTGAAGATGTATTCAGGAGATAAACTGAGAATGCTACTTCTTCAGCCCAAAATATATTTGAAAAACATATCTCTCTGTGAATGATTCTTGCCATGTTCATTATTATCTGATTTTTTCTTTCAGCGACTCCATTTTGTTGTGGAGTATATATGGTTGTAGTTTTCATGATGATGCCTTGTGAATTGCAGAAATTTGTAAATTATTTGGAGCGGTATTCTCCTCCTCCATCCGACCTGAGAACGTTTACATATTTGACACTTGGTTTTTCATCTTCAACTTTGAATTCTTTAAACTTTGCAAAGGTTTTAGAATTTTGTCTGAGAAATAGATCCAAATTTTCATTCTAAAGTCATCAATAAATGTTAGAAAATAAATGCTACCACCTATTGAATTTGTTGGCATTGGTCCACATAGGTCAATGTGAACCAACTCTAAGTATTGTTTGTCTTGAGTGGAGGATTGTGCAAAACTATTTATGTTATGTTTTCCAAGAATGCAAGACTCACATGGGGGACTTTTCTCATTGAAGTTTGGTAGACCTTTGACCATGTAGTTCTTTTGTAGAAGACATAGAATCTAAAAGGGTAGATGTCCAAATATTGCATTCCAAACAATAGTTTAATTGGGAGTGGATGCACTTTGTGCATATAATTGGATCATATTTGCAGTTCTGAGGGTTAGGGGAAACATTCTATTCCTATTCATGTGGATTTCAAAAATAAATTTCCTGTCTGGGGTTTTATCATATATCCTACATGATGCTCCTTCAAAAAGTACGTTATATCCATGTTCGATTAGTTGTCCTACACTTAACAGATTTTGCTTTAGATATGGAGCATGATAGCCATTGGGCATGTCTTTCTTTACATTATGTTTAGTAAGAATAGGTACAATACAGTTTCCTTGAACTTTGACTAAGAAATCATTTCCAAGTGTAATATGAGATGAAATAGAAGAATCAATGCAGGATAGTAAATCTTTGTTACATGTCATGTGATTGTTGCATCCATTGTCCAACAACCAGAGATATTTATGATGTTCTTCAGTCTTGTGGAATGAGAGAAACATACCTTTTGAGGTTTCTCCTTCATGATTTGAGACATGTTCTCTACCTGAGAGTTGATCTACTTTCTTATTCCATCATTCATATTCATAGTGCCCATACTTTTTATAGTAATATCATTGTATGCTTTATTTGTCATTTGATCTTCTCCCTCTGCCTCTTTGAGGCTAGAAATTCTAATTCTGGTTCAGTTGTCTGTGACCTTGGAAATTTTCGCTTGAGTGATGGTTACTTGTGACCTTAACTTGAGTGATGGTTACTTGCACTTCTCCCTCTTCCTTCATGACCTCTTCCTATGCCTCTACCTCTCCCTCTTTTGAAGGATAATTGTGTCTTCAAGGCATTGGCTATTGACTTATCTTCTAGATGGTGTCTGAACTCATGTGTCAATAGAGAGCCCATTAATTCATCTGTTGAAAAATTTGATAGATCCTTGGATTGAAGGATGGTTGTAACAACCATTTCAAATTTCTTTGGTAGAATTGTGAGGAATTTCTCAACAATTATTTAATTAGGGATGGATTCACCAGTCATTCTAATATGGTTTACAATTCCCATGACTCTGGTCATAAACTGATCAATGTTTTCAAATTCTCTCATTTTTAAAGTCTCAAAGTGTGTCCTCAAGGTATGCATATTGTCATTTTTGACCTTGTCATTTCCTTGGTAAGATGATTTAGGGATGTCCCAAGCCTGTTTTGAGATAATAGCGCATGCGAGTTTTGAGAAAATCAAGTCATCCACTAAATTTTGAATCCAAATTTTTTCTTTATTCTCTTTGTTCCTTTGTGTTGCTTGAGAATTTCTCTGTTGATTGGTCATGGCAATGAGTTCTGCTGGATCTGATTCCATGTATCCAAGATCCACCAAATCCCAACACTTTTGTTATTATAATAAGGATCTCATTCTAAGAGACCAAAACTCATAGTTCTTTCCAACAAGAATCGATACTTGTGTTGGTCCTAACTTTCTAGAGGTGGCCATCGTGTAAAAAATTAACAAAAAAATGTTAGATTTATGTGTGCTTGCCTATTTCTTGTGTAAAAAAATAGGTCCATGAAACCTGTTGTGTGACTTAGGGCCAAAAAAAAAATGGGTTAGACCACTTCTTTGGAAACTATAGCCCCTCTAATGGTGGAATTGGGATTTCTAAGTTTACTAGATTTCCAAAAAAAGTGAGGTTTATCTTTGCGTTTGACACGGGGATGAAAACGAGGCACTCTAGGTCTTCGGTCTTTGGGCGTTTTGACACTAAAGGTCTCAATTCCTCATAATAGTCGAATGGCCAAATAACAGTCTTATTTAAAATATCGACGGTCCTCATTGATTTGAGATCAACGATCCTCAATTACTTCGGGACTTTAGGTGATATTACTTTCTTACCTACTACTAAAAAGATAAATGGTCCTTAGGCCTTAGTGAATGAAAGGCCAAGATATTATTCAAAACTTTGATGTTTGAGAGTTTTCGTTTTCTAATACTGCAATCCTCTGGAGTGTCAAATCTTTGAAGTGTGAGATCTGCCTCCACGTGGCCTGTTGATTTGGAAGGTTGAGATTTACTTTGAAAGTTCGGGATTCAGTTGTTCTGAGTTTCACAACACCACAAACCTATGAATTGTTAACCTTCTAAAGTAACAGATCTTTCGACGCATGTAGACAACATTCAATGGTTCATATTTACTTTGCGACTTCGGGCAGATCTCACTCCGCAAGACCTTTCGGAGTGCTAAGTCTCTAAAGTGAGGGATCTGGTGTCGCATTTTCTAGTTGATGGATGGTCCAGATGAACTTCGTGACTTGGGCCCTCAGGATTTCTGGCTTCTCATATCATTCTTTCTTCATAAGTTATTATCGCCGAAGTGTAGGATCTCCTACCACGTGTCCACTTCAATCAACATTTTGGATCTACTTTGACTCTTTGGAGCTTCAGGACTTCAGGGGTTCTAGGTTCTCATATCATTCTTTATTTTGAAGTGATTATCGTTGAAGTGAAGGATATCCTACCACATGTCCATGTAGATCAACGACCACTATTGGTTATGGAGACTCAACATGCTCACTCTTTAATTTCATTATTGATCTCCGCAAAGCGAACATTCTTGTCCATAGAGGGATCAATATCCATCATTGATCTATTGATCTGAAAATATCAATGATCTTGAGTGATTACGGGATCACAAATTGTTCATGCTTTAATTTTCTTCACGATCCCTGCAGTGCGAAGATGCTCGTTCGTAGAAGGATCGATATATGTCGTTGATCTATTGGTATAGAAAGATCAATGATCTTGAGCGATTGTGGGCTCACAACTTGCATCAAATTTAATTTCATTTATGATCCCTGCAATGCCTCCCCACCATTGATCTCTCTTCAATGAGATATGACAGTCTTGACTTGATCTTTGCTTGATCGTTTGGCTGATATGCTCTCGCTCAGATCTTACGGTTGAAAACAAAAATTCACCTTACCTGCAGGCTTGTCATTTCTGAGCTTGATTAAAGGCTCAGATCTATTCATGCATCCAATATTATGGATGAGGTAGCTTCTCGTTTGTAGCTTATGCAAACTTTCTCCTTAAGAAATAATTTCATGAATTATTTTAAATTCTAATCGATATTTAAGTGTTTCTCTCTTCTTTATCTCTGCTTCCTCGCGCTTGTTGTCTCCAACGATATTTTGAGTGAACTTCATAATGCGAATTGTTCTCCAATATTTTTGAAGAATATTGCATCTCGTGCTCACGTTTACGAGACAATGTAAGTTATGTGCTCTTCTTCTTATGATCGAGATACTCTCCAAGCAATGTGAAGAGGCTTACATCCTAAGCTTTAATACCATGAAAAAATGATAAGAAAAGAGGATTATACAGAGAAGATGAAATTGGAAACATGAATGAGGAGAACACTATTCATTAAAGGAAAGATATGCGCTAAAAAAGCTTCAACAAATCAAGAAAATCAAGAAACAATCGTACAACTGGCCAAGACAACTAGCAGTGTACATTCACATAATGTTGAGGTTAAAGATATATTTAACACAGACAACCTCCATGTACTTTGCATCAATGCATCCTCTATGGGGCTCCATTGCCAATGTTTTTCATCATAGCACAGTGCAAGAAGGTAAATCTCTTGAACACTTGATCCACCTATTCATCGCAACTGATTTTGACATCCATACTTGAAGTGCCACTAGGCTGCTACACCTCATGGAATTCGTTATCGAGTCCTTGGCGCTAAACATGATCATAATCCAACAATTCCATGCCAGGCTTAGCCAAGATGCATGATGGCACTTGAAAAATATCCACCAGATCACTAACCTTTTAGTTCTTTCCATCCTCTATTATCAGATCTCTCTACATGGATATATATCTCCCTTCAATAATGCCAAGGGGCCCTAAACATTTTTCTTACAATCCATTCGAATGATATGTAATGGGGAGTGAGTGGCCTCTTGATGTGTAACCCTTCCACAAGGTCTCACTCACATGACTACTCTTCTTCATAGCAACATCTCATTTGGATCTACTCTTCTTCATACCTTCTCCAATGGATATTCACTCTAGAACAAATATCACAAATCTATACTTAGTGGTCTTCTGTTTAGTAGTATGAATATCAATGCCACACTACACAACCTCACTTCACTTCTATACAATTTGTTACAATTCATAGAAACATTAATATAAATAGATAGGAACCAAAAAAATATCAAGAATACAAAATACCATGATTTATCATGGAAACATAAAACTAGGAAAACCAACATCGAATAGATCTATTAGCTTTGACTAAATTGACCAATGGAGACCAAAATTGAGATATCAAGACATATTACAATGAAGATATGAAGCCTTTAAATAGACTTCATTGCATGCAATCCATGAAAACAATACCATGGGCTACTAAAACCATAAGCCCAAAAACTACCATTATTGACCTAAAGAATATTTAAATCATTGATTATTTCCCCTAGTCAATTTTAAGCAAACAAAAAAACCTTCTATATTATCTGCATTTCTATACCTCACTTAATAGAGATTGAAAATATTTCCAAAGAAACTTTTTGTAAATGTCTTTAGATCTATAATACAATATTCTCTGAAAACAATTACAATCTATGTATGGTATAAAATTTATTCTTCTCACAAAGATAAATGTAGGAATCTACAACAGCTCAATTACTTTGTAGACCTGAAATGGAATATGGCTCGTGCAAAGAGACAAAACAGTGTGGCGAGCCCACCATTTCTCAAATGATATGACTATTGCCACGAATTTTGATAGGTCCAATGTATATGTATTTACTCATTTTATGTTTCAAGCAGTGAATAGCTTTTGATGTGGAAGCCTTGCAGTCATTGTGGAGCTCATAAAACTTTTTCAATTATATCTTTAATTGTTCTTCTTTAGTTTTCCTTATTTATTGATTTGTTTTCTATTATCTTAAAATATAAAAAAATGGTTCCTTCCGTTGTAACAATCCCATTAGAACATGATGGCAATCAATTGTGGTGATACCATGCAAATAGTTTTACTTTGATCTGGTGAACTAGCCAATATCACAAGTACCAACGCTATGCAATTTATTTATTTATGTGTTATTTTATAAATCAATATAAATATTGAAGAATATGTTGAAATATAAAGGAAACCTCTAGCTATAGCTTTGTTTGTTAAAGAGTGTGGCTATATCATGGTATATTATTACATGGTATCATTTATATGGATCATATAACAACATTATTTGTAATATATATATATATATATATATATATATATATATATATATATATATATATATATATATAAAAATAAAAGTTTACATAAAAAAACATTTAAATCTGAGTTTTTTTTGAGTATTAAAAAAAAGTTTGAAAATAAAGTGTATGAAATGGTACATCTTATACTAATTGAAGTATAGAAATTTAAATAATTTTTTTAATTTTTTAATTTTTTTTTAAAATAAATCTTTATTGATATTAAGATGTTTTAAAATTTCAAAGATAAACTTTGATTATGGAAATAGATAAACTTAAAAATAATTTAGGTAAATAAAACTAAGGTGTACATTTTGTTTCTCACAAATTTATTAAATAGATTGTATATATAATATTGAAGACTAATCATTGAATTGAATTATCCAAAGGTTTATTATATTTCTCATTTCATCATTAATTGGCCCTAAGATAGAAACATTAAGGGAGAAGGTCCAAGGTGTCTTGTGAAATGTTTGATTGTTTATTTTGATAAGACAAGGTATTGTAAGATGGAGTAATGAGCTCTTCTAAACATTAGTAAGACCTTTAATATAACAATTAATTTCAAATTGTGTCCCAACCTAAGTGATTTGATTTATAACAATGTCCAATAATTCTCAAATTTAAATATATAGTTGTGTATGTTTTAATGGCGATGAATGGGGCATTGTAGTTCGCCCTAACACTATACATGAGCCTCCTCTTCCTTTAGACTAGTTCTAAAACACTTCATTTGTAATACTAACCCACAAGCCATAGGTGGGGGCATCTTCACATCAAATTGTGGCAAAAGGGACTATGAGTTCTAAAACACTTCATTTGTAATATTAACCCACAACCCACATGTAACAACCCTAGTTGAATATATACTTAGGGATTATTAAGTAAAAATTAATTAGGTGATTAATTGTCTTAACATGGTTTTAACTAAACAAAGCTTGGCATAATAATATTAATTAAATATTAATTAATTAATTAATTATTATAATTTTGATTAATTAACTAATTAAATTAATTGCCTATCACATTGAATGAACATGGTAATAAATTTAAAAGGGTTAATAAATTTAATTGTTTAAATCAATGGATTATGTATACAAAGGGGATACAGAGAATTAATAAATAAGAATACAGAGCATTAATAATAGGATAAAGCATTAATAATCGGATAAGATAATAAATGTGTAGGTAAGGAAATAAATGAGGAGAAACGGCGGTGAAGGAGGGATATGAGCGGAAGAGGGTTTACGGAAGGGAGGATTATCATTCTATGGGGGTTTTGGGAGGGTTCTTTTGGATTTGCACAGGAGGGTTTGAGTTTTGTAGTCGGGAAGGATTAGTACAGGGGGCACCGGTTTGTTGGGGGTTTTGGGCACATGGGCCATGATATCCATATGGTATCCTGGAGCTAGGAAGTTGTCCTAGTTGGCAGGGTGGAAATAAGGTTTGGGCAGAGTTGGTCAGCGCATTAGGAAACAACAAAGTAGCGGGCTGCACAACTGGGTCGACGGAGCAATTAGTATCAGGAAGAGGTAAAATTGTTCTATTCTGTTATGAAATTATTATGGTAAAATTGTTTTATTCTGTTATGAAATTATTACTTGTTGATAATTTTATATGAGTATGTGCTGAATTTATAACAAATTACTGAGTTTTCTGAAATCAAGTAGAAGTTACTAATTCAATTTATGGATTTAATAGACTTAAATTAATTAGGTCCCTCCACATGGTATCAAAGCCCTGGTTCAAAATCTGGAACCAAAGGCCTACCTACCTACCTGACATTTGCTAAAATTTGGGGGGGCAGTTCCACATGTATCCCAAAAGCACTTCTTGATTCCTGCATCCTAGAAACTTGGTGGAAAATTGCAATAAAAAAGTTGGAAATTGAGAACTGCTCATTGAGAAGAATGATATAAAGGTTAAAGTAGCATCTACAAGATGAAAACCTAGACAAACAACACATAAAAAAATACTGACATTGTCCCAGTTGATTGTACCTAATGGGAAAAGATAAGCACTGCAGAAGCAAAGAACAAATCTGCTGTGAGATAAAAAAAATAAAAAAAATAAAATGATTTTTTCTGAAAAGGACAAAATGCAAGCGGTATGGACCAGAAGATTTTTCCAAGATCCAATAGCTAGAATGATAAAATACTATAGGTACACTTCGTTCCTATAGAGAAAAAAAAAATAGCACAAAGATGAACAAGATTGTTTTCCAAAATCATATGGCTAGAACTGCACAAGAAGCCCGTTCAAACACACAACTAGTGTACTGAAAGAAATACTTCTAGTCAAAGTGAATTTCTATGTGGTACATTCACAGGCCAGGGATATGTTGAACAAATCTGGGGAGGATAATTGCAGGTTGCTATCATATTTACAATTGGAAACCCAAAATACACTTGTGCATTCTACACATACCATAACTGACTCCATACCTAGACTAGATGATGAGATGAATAACATAATGAGTTTAGGGGTAAGTTGCGTAAAGGGAACTACCTAGTTGTGTATAAACCTGAGGATTGGTCACAATCAAGATGACCATCATTTTCTTCAAAAGGGATAAGTAGCTGCAATGCCCAACACTACCCAACTGATAGGAAAGAAAAGTGCATGCACACATACTATGGCCCAAAATACAGCAAGGCGACATCTAAAACCTAAAATTCTGTGAGACCCAAATGAAAAGAATAGTATGGAAACACACAATGCTTTTTTTTTTGCAAGAAATATGGAGAAGAGAATACACACATTTTACCCTGAACCAACAAAGCCCATAATTCCAAAACCTAAGGTAACATCACACACAAATGGCATAGCTATGCAATAATAAAAGTACCGAACTTGCAAACTAACAGAAGCATATACCCACATGATGTAAAACATGTGCAGTGAAAAAAAGGCAGTGCAACATGCCTATAGACCCACAACAATACAGTTCAAATCAAGGCAATAGACACCTCAGACCCAAAAGCTAGTGACTCTCAGAATTCCCATCACCCAATCCTTATTTCCATGTGATGCATCAGGCAGGCAACTTTGCTGCAGGAAGTAATAAATAGGGCTCGGTTCAGTCGACAGTAGCAGCATGCATATATATAGGATAAATGGGGGAGAAAGGTCTAAGGGTTCCAAACCTTCCTTCAAGCCACCCCTCCCCAATAGGATAGTTTCTTATGTGTGTAGGATGATGGGGGGCCAGCTCTCTCTGAGCTCTGAGTAAGGAGATGGGAACCATAGCGTAGGCCATTGACATCATCCCCACATAAACTCAAACTTTGCATAACCAATGTAGTAGAAACATAGAAAATGAAGGCCTGTTCTTGCACCACATAGCCCGAACACAGCGCCCAGCCATGGCCGAGGAGCTACACAAACACAAAACAAAATTTTTTTATCAAAAAAAATAAAAATTAATAAAACCAAATAAAAATAAAATGCCCACATAACAACAATGAGTTACCACAGCCTCGTGCAAGCAACAAGCCTCTTCATTCAAACATGTCTCTACAATCGCAGATCGACAGCCAAACCTCTCGGCACATCGGTGCTTCTTTTCCAAGTCCGACAACTGTAAAGGTCCTGTAATGCTAGCAACTCCGTTATCTTCCCCCTCATCTAACGAATTTTCCACAGCTGCTGTGACGTCTGTAACGGGGTCCACCAACTCTACCATTGTTGAATCTTCTCACTTCTGGGTAACACTATTGAGTTGGGATGCCTCGTCTCCGGAAGGCGGTTCCACATTAACTGCCTCATATTTTTCTGGTTCTTCTTCTGACAGAGGAGCGGTCTATTTTACGTCGGACTCAGGGCCCTCACCTGCAACATTTTTCGATGGATCTGAATAATTTTCCAGTAATTAAGTCGAGAAAGGGCTAGGAGCGCCGGGGTTTGGATCCCTCTTAGAAATTTCATCCCACACCTCCTAGATCTTCAATTTCTTCCATTCTTTTTTGACCTTTGATGAACTTTCCATCATCGCCACTACAAATAATAAAACAATTATTTGATGTAGAATGAAAATGAACCACTGATAAACATGGAAACCCTCCACTGAAAGCCTTGAAGCTTACTAGCTCGCAGATACAACATGGATAAATAAAGAAGGTGGCAAGCGATGGATGCGTTTAGGGTTTAGGAAGGCAGAGCATGTAGGGTTTGGGAGTGGAAAGAAAAAGGGACATGTGGGCCTCATGCAAGGACCCATGATGCCCATTTAATGTATAATGAAACCATGATGCCCAGATGCCCATATAATGAAATTAATTTAAAAAAAAAAATTAAACTAATTTTTTTTTTGTTATGATTTTTTTTTTTAATTATTTGTTCATATTTAAAATTATTTTTTAAAAAAATTAGTTTTAAATAAGTTTAAAAAAAAAAAAAATTATTTACTTATTGTTTTAATTAGTTTAGATTCAAACCAAAGAGTAAAGTTTAAATTTGGATTAGTTTTTAATTTTAGAATAAAAATTAAATATTTATTAAAGTTTTATTTATATATTTTTTTTAAGTTTTATTTAATTTTTTTTTTTCAATTCTTAGGGGGGGTAATTAGTTTTAAACTTTAATTGAGTTTAATCCCTAAGTTAAATTATATAATATTATTTAAGCTTAAGTAATATAGGGTTAAGTATAAATTTTAGAGGTCCAAGGGTTTTGATCCCAAGACTACCCACCGAGAGTAGCGCCTTAAGAAGAGCAATAACACCAACGCACCACACATATCACTTTTACAAATAAATTCACATATGAATAGTTTAATTATCAATAGTAGCAAAGCAATAGCCTGAAGAATAATCTTCAATTATCCAAGCGCCAAGCTCATGAGACCATAGACACAACTCATTGAGCCAATCACCAAGTCCCTCCACTCCATTCCACCAGTCAAAGTCAACGCTAAATATCAATGCAGCAATTGACAACGCCAACACTACGTGTCAAGGAAAAGCTCTCGAGTCAAGCATTGGAGGATATTTAGCTGTAAGCAAAAATTTAAAAGTACTTAGACTAGGACAAGCGGAAAGGAGGTGGCATATGCCCTAGGAGAGTAAGCATAGGAATTGACAAGTATGGCGCAAGGCTAGTGTAGCTACAGGGAAAGGGAACCAATAGTTTTTTTTATATAGGGGCAAAGAAATCAAGCTTAGACGCTTAATCCTATCCCTAACCTAGCCAATACCCTAATGGAGTAATGTCTGTTTACACACAAGTAAAGAAAACTTATGCCTAACCCTATTTCTAGTTTGAGTAGCACCAATTTGAAATGTCCTTGAACTCACCCTGACAACTTTGGGTGATGTAGATTAAAGCATACAGGATGGTCAGGACTCGAGGGAGTCGAGGCAGAGGAGCGTCGTCGCAAGCACCACCAACACCACCAGTTCCACCACCACCATCGTCTGAACTAGCTCTCATACTGTGCTCATTGGAAGCCATTAATGAGACTTTGAAGGGGCAAAAACCATCAGGGACTGAAGTGGAACCCCCACCATCTGGAACAGGTAATCCAGAAGCGTCAAGGGATTTAGGGGGAGGACCTCCACCCAAAGACATCACACAAGAATTGCAGAAGATCAAACTTCTTTAGTTTTTCGGGGGTCACGCTAGTGAATGCGTAGACGCATGGTTGGAAGGCATGACAAGATGTTTTTCCTTAAGGGACTATGCGTCCAACTCAAAGGCAAAGATCACAATTTTTCATTTAAGAGACAACACCTTGAACTGGTGGGGCAACCTGGAAAGACAACTGCACCTTACCCCAGACACAGTATCTTGGGAAATTTTTAAGGAGACGTTCTGAAGGAAATATCTACCAGCATACTATGAGGAACAACAGGTAGGGGAATTTCATGCCTTAGTATAGGGAAAAAAAACTATAGAAGAATATGAGATCAGATTTATGGAACTGGTCAAATATGTTTCGTATATGGATAATGACCAACGACAGGCAGAGCTCTTCATCTATGGATTGAACCTTAAGATAAGAGCTATGGTGCGGATGTGGAAACCATCTTCAGTAGCAGAAGCGGTGAAAAATGCACGTTGTGCGGAGGAACACATGAACTTAACCAGGGGTACAAGACTAACATTTTTCCATTATCCTAGATTCGTAGGGAAGGCCCTGAGGACATTTCCCAGGGGAGGGGGCTCAAGGCAACTGTCATATGGTAACAGAGTCATGCCAAGGACAGTAGCCGCAGGGATTTCAATGGCAGTGAGTGCAGTATCTTGTTCATCGCCAACAACGCAGATAGGTCCACGACCATCTCAGGGAACAACTAGTAGGGGCAGGGGTTCCAGGGGAAGGAACTTATTTCAGAGACAATCACATAATAGTGCACAGGTTCAATCTCGTGTTACCTGTTGGGGGTGAGGAGGACCCCATTACTAGCGTGACTGCCCAGAGCTATAATCTGGGTTTGTGCATAGAGAAGGAAAGGCACCGATGGGGAGATCAAGTAGCAGCCACTAGATTTACACAACAGTTAATAATTGCCAAGCCAAACATCAATCCACAGTGGTGGAGTCATGAGGTATGTTAATCATATCAATGTTAAGATTTTGTTTGATTCTGGTGCGACAAATATTTTCATTTCACCATCTGCATTATAAAAGAGTGGGTTGGCAGCCTACGAACATGATGACTTTAAACAAGTTGAGATGGCTTCGGGGGAAAAACAAGCAGTAGGACCTAGTGTTGATAATTGTATAGTATACCTGGGAGTGTGTACTATCAGTTGAAGGTATACGTCACTGCTCTCGAGGCATATGACCTAATCATTGGAATTGATTGGTTAGCAGCTCACCAATCCATGGTAGATAGTTTCACAAAGAGGGTGCTTTGTGTCGATGACAAAGTAAGGCCAATAGAGATCCAGGGTGTACGGAGAAAAGTGTCATTACACTTTATATCAACTATGAAGGTTAAGTGATGCTTGAGACAAGGGTTTCGATTGTATGTAGTGGAAGCAGTGAATGAAAGGAAGGGACCCTCATTGGATCAGTACCCGGTATTGTCAGAATTTAAGGATGTTTTTCCGAACGAGTTACGAGGGTTACCTCTTGAGAGGTAGCTTGATTTCACTATTGAGTTAAAACCTAGTGCAAAACCAATCTCCAAGACTCCGTATTGGATGACAGTGCCAAAACATTGTAAATTGCAATTGCAGTTGAAAGAGTTATTAGAATTAGGGATAATAAGGCCCAGTGTCTCACCTTGGGACGCACCAGTAATTTTATTAAAGAAGAAGGATCGATCCTTATGACTGTGTATAGACTATAGGGACTTGAACCATGCTACAGTGAAAAATAGGTACCCAATGGCACAAATAGATGACCTTTTCGATCAGATGAAAGGAGTAGTGGTATTCTCAAAGATTGATTTGCGATCAGGGTATCATCAGTTAAGGATTAAGGAAGGTGATATCCCAAAAATTACCTTTCGAACTCGGTTTGGACATTACGAGTTCATTGTCATACCTTTCGAATTGACCAATGCACTAGAAGTATTCATGAGCCTCATGAACGACGTATTATAGAAGTACTTATATCGATTTGTACAAGTCTTTCTAGATGACATCCTCATCTATTCCAAGAACGAAAGAGAACATGAGGAACACTTGCGAATAGTGTTGTCCGAACTTAGAGAGAACAAATTGTATGGGAAGTTGTCGAAGTGTTCCTTCTTCCAGAAAGATATTCACTATTTAGGTCATATCATTTCCGAAAAAGGAATCTCTGTGGACACAGAAAACGTAAAGGCCATTATGGAGTTGCCAGTGCCAAAAAATGCCCATGAGGTGAGAAGCTTCATGGGACTAGTAGGTTATTACCAGAGATTTGTGGAAGGATTCTCCAAAATAGTGAAACCCATCACAACCTTACAACGTAAGGGGCTCAGGTATGAATGGATATAAGAGTGTGATAATGCATTCATTGAGATTAAGAGATTACTAACTAGTGCACCAATTCTATGAGTGTCGGATATGGAAAAGGGCTTCACAATCTACATGGATGCTTCGAAGTAAGGGTTGGGGGGCATGCTAATGTAGGATCGAGGAGTGATATATTATGCATCAAGGAAGTTCAAGAAACATGAAGAGCTATAAGTGACTCATGATTTAGAGTTGGCAGCTGTAATGCTAGCTCTCAAAATTTGGAGGCACTATCTTGTGGGACGGAACTTTGAGCTCAAAATGGACCATCAAAGTTTAAAACATCTCTTCACTCAAGGATATATGAATGCCAGGCAAAGGCGATGGAGTGAGTTTATGAGTGAGTACGATTTAGGTATTTCATACATCAAGGGAAAGGAAAATGTGGTCATAGATGCCTTGAGTAGGAGACCACATATCTTCTCCTTGGTAACCTTAAAGGTCAATCTAAGGGAACATGTGTTGACACAATCTAATGCCCCATATTTTGACATTAGGTAGTTAGAACATTGTTGTTAAACCAATCTTGATAATTCATAGTTTAGCATTTGTTTGGAGTCAGTTAGACTTAGTTAGACATTGAGATGTGTACCTCTAGGCCTATTTGTATGTTACATGATATATGTTCATGAAAAAAGATAGTTATTTGAATTGTTAAACATGAAAATTAAAATGGGCAAGTTCGGTACATGTATACCAATTCAAGTTATATTGTGAATGTATAATAGATGCAATGCATGATGTAAATAGGAAAACATTTCTTAATTGGGCGTCAATGCAAATATGGATTCTTATATAAATTTGTGATGTATTTGCATCAATATGTGTTATTGGTGAACTAACCTACAGGATGATGAGCTATGTGATAGCCAAATGACTATAGTATTGAGGTAACTGGGATGTCATAGACATCAAGAAGATATTATGTGCTATAAGTTGTACTTACTATTTGATTTAAAATTCGAAATATTACTATGATCTATGGTAAGTGTGGTTTTGACAGGATGCACGACTTACCCAGAGTGGATGTTTGATGACGTGACTCTAAGAACAATAGTTGCACAGTATGGCTCGATATAGGGTGTTGACCCTAGTTTTATGAGGAGGGGTGGAGGTATTTCCCACCATTTATCCTCCGAAATCTAGAGTCGTGGGAGGGCTATGTGAAGTCACGCTCCCCTAGACGTGTGATGACGACTGCTAGTTGCCTGTTGGGGAAGCTTGGTCGAGATATAGGAAACTTCCTCTTACGGGTTCTATCTGTAGTTAGGTCAATATAGTTGACGCTCCAGCTTAGTCCAACAGAGGAAAGGATAGGATGGAAGATGGAAGTAGGTTAGGAAGGAAGGATGCTTTGATGTTAGTTGAGAATACTGATTGGCGATTAGACATGCCACTATTGTTTACTCACTTGTTTCCTACCATTTTTAAAACCCTCTTTGATTTCCTAATGGTATTTTAAGTGTGACAATGAGTTATTGATGAATTAGTATAATTTAGTTCTTTAAGATTATTAAACAATGCATTACTTGATTTGTTGTCCTACATGTCTTAGTGATCATATAGGAACTATGCACTGGAAGCAATGATTGTTTATCATTAGTACATGCATGAGATATGTGTCCGCTAGCTACGCACACATACTCTACCCATGTACACTAGCATAAGTAATTAATATATGAATTATTAAAGTAAGTTATTAACTATTTAATTGAATGTTTATTGAATATGTAAATTATATTGCATACAAATATCTAGAAGCATTAAATACTTGTTGACTTTGATAGATAGGTGGGTGTGATGAATTAAATGAGAATGGTGGAGTGTTATGTACATTTTGGAGAAAGTTATCAAGTAACATTTATTATCTAGCATGAGAATAAAGACTTTTTATTTTATTTATTATTGTTTAATACAAGTCATTTATATTTAGTTTTATTTTAATATTTTCCCAAAATATCTAGATAAGGGAGGTGGATGGATAATGATGAGGTGGTT
>ML781535.1:59459-94849 GCA_009831015.1 Picea engelmannii
CATTTATTATCTATCATGAGAATAAAGACTTTTTATTTTATTTATTATTGTTTAATACAAGTCATTTATATTTAGTTTTATTTTAATATTTTTCCAAAATATCTAGATAAGGGAGGTGGATGGATAATGATGAGGTGGTTGAGGAGACTTGGGGAAGTGTGTATGGAAATTTGATAAATAGGGAGAAGAAGTAGAGAGGAGGTGGGATGGAGAGGTTGGAGCATGATGAGAGGTTGTGACATTATTGGAAGAGATGATTCTTGTGATAGTTTCCTTTGAGCATTTGTGCTTTGTTGTTCTTGGAGTCACGGGCACGGAGGGCCAAGAAACCGAAAGGTTTCTTGGAGCTAGGAAGCCGGCTAGGATCCTAGTTGGTAGGGAGGATTCCGTTGTTTCACTCTGGGCAAGCGGGAAAAGAATGCTTGGAAGCGCCCAGAACTACAGTACAACCGGTGAGCTTCGAAAAGCTAAGGTGGAGGTATTTTTCAGTGATATTTTGTTATTGATGTTTTGAGTATACTTATGTTTTAAGTTCTTAAATCTTAAATTTAGCCTACTACTTATTTCATCATGTTATTAGATTTATCATTGAGAAGATGTAGAAGAAATGTGTGAATAAAAATCAATGAAATAATGCTAAAACAAAGTTGTTAATGTGTAAGTGTTTGAATAAATTGTTAATTGCTTAGCATCTTGTACTTGGGTGTTACACACAACTCCAACGAGACAGTTGATATTTAAAGGTTACTTCAAACCTCCAGAGCGGGAGGCAGTTAGATCCAAAATATGAAGGATATAGTCTGGAAATAGACGAACTGTTAAGATATCAAGGAAGGATGAACATCCATGAGAATGGGGATATTCGAAGCATCACACTGAAGGAAGCCCATAGAGCACTTTATTGTGTGCATCTGAGTGTGAAGAATATGTATGCAGATATAAGGAAACTCTTCTTCTGGGTAGGCATGAAGCGCAATGTAGTCCATTTCATCACCAAGTGCCTAGAATGTCAACAAGTGAAAGCTGACCACCATCACCTGACATGCCTCCTACAACCACATGATGTTCCTATGTCCAAGTGGGAAGTTATATCTATTGATTTTGTTGTGGGGTTGTCGCTCACATTTCATACACACAATGCCATTCTTGTGATAGTGGATAAGTTAAACAAGAGTGCTCATTTTATTCTAGTTAGATATACTTACAATGTCACTGATGTGGCACATTTGTTTGTAAGAGAGTTTATCTGTTTGTACATGATACCTAAGAAGATCATTTCAGATAGGGACTCCAGATTCACTTCTAGGTTTTGGACAAGTCTGCAGTCAACGTTGGGGACTTAGTTGAACTGAAGCATAGCTTATCATCTTGAAACAGATGGGAAAACTGAGAGAGTAAATCAAGTCATGGAAGACATGCTTAGGATGTATTTCATGGATAATCAAACCCAATGGGAGAAGTACTTACCTTTGGTAGAGTTTTCCTACAATAACAGTTTTCATAGCTCCATCGGAATGCCAGCCTACAAAGCTTTGTATGGGAGGCCATGCAGAATGCCATTGAGTTGGGATAGACTAGAAGACCGAGTAACAGTTGGGCCATAATTGATTCAAGAGATGGAGGAACAGGTGATTTAGATTAGGCAGAGACTAAAGGAATCACAGGATAGGCAGAAAATTTATGCGGATGCATGCAGGACTGACTGAAGTTATGAAGTGGGAGACCAGGTTTTCATTTGTATCAGGCCTAATAAGAGTACCATATGGTTTGGGAAGGGGAAAAAGTTGTCACCTCTATTTATAGGACCATTCAGGATCCAAGAAAAAATTTGACCCATTGCATATCATCTCGTACTACCACCCCACTTGCATAAAACTCATAATGTATTTCATGTATTTGTTTTACGTCATTCTGTTGTTGATGAATCACATAAACTAAATTGGAAGAAATTGCAGGTATCGGACGTGGGAACCCTCATGGTAGAACCATTACGCATATTGGATCGTAGAGTTCGACAGCTTAGGAACCATATGGTAGTCCAAGTTAAGGTCTAGTGGGACAAGTATAGTCCAAAATCTTCTACTTGGGAAGACGCCGAGACACTACGACGATACTATCCCTCACTTTTTTGACCACCTCAAGAATAAGTTTCTTGAAGGTTGGATGTATGCAACACCACGTTTTGACTTAGACAACCAGGATTTCCTGAGGCCTATATACTTTATTTTCTAGTCATAATGAAACTATTAAGTGATACACTTAATCTTTAAATGTATGAACTTCTATGAGTGATTAAATGTTATTGATGATGATGTATATGATGCGACATATTGTGAGAATGTGAATTTAATAAATGTTTAAATGCTATCAGGATGATGTTGGATATGATGCAATCTATTTTGGTTAAATGATAATCTTATGAATGGGTGTCGAATTTGAATTATGGGATATTATGAGATCTATTTCTAACTGGAAAACTTTGATGTTAATTTATCGGTACAGGGATACCAAATTGAAATGATGATAGTATGCAATTACATGATGATAATGCATAGAAATGTATGAGTTTGTGTTACAGACTAATCTGTAGGTTATGGGCTATGAAATAGCCAGGGGATAATGATGATGAAAGTGGATATCATGACCACAAGCCAAGAAACACTATTGTATGAATATTTTATGTGGAATTTATATTGGTTTGGATGCATTGCTATGATATGTGGACCAATGCAGGATTTCAGGTGATGAAACTACCCAAAACCAAAAAAACGATGACAAAACCCCCAACAACATGGTGCCACTGTATATTCCATTGTAGGGTGTGGACCCTAGTTATGATTAGGAGGGGTGGAGGCATTTCCCACCGTATATCCTCTGAAACCTGAAGTAATGGGAGGACGATGTTAGTTCATGCTCCCTAAGATGTGTGATGATGACTGCCAGATGCCTACTAGAGAAGCTTGGTTAAGATAGTGACACTTTCGCTTATGGGTTCTATTTGGATTTAGGTCAATATAGTTGACACTCCAAGATAGTCTAGCGTTAGGGAGGAAGGATGAGTAGTAATAGTTGAGAAGGTATGGAGATTTGTCTTGTGGTGGAATTATGTTTTCCCTTCAAAAAAAGAAAATGAAATGTGTACATTTGAATATTCATTATTACATAACTAAACCACAATTGTCTAAATAAAAGTTTTGAACCGGATAATAGTAATCAAAGGATTTCTCAAACAATGGATTGGTTGTTGTCTTTTATAAAAGACTAGTCTTGCTAACTGGATTGGATGCATACATAAATTACTAAAAGATGATAGTTTTGATTATTAGTACATGCATGAGACTTGTATGTACTAGCTACACATGCATTTCTTGTACATATACACTAGTATGTATGAGTTTTCTTGACTTACTTAGTGATAATGTTGGTTAATTGTTATGAATGTGTGAACCATGTTTCTTTTCCATTGTAACATAAGATACCTTAACTTCGAGATGAAGTTTCCTGAAGGGTGGGTGTATGTAACAACCCTAGTTGAATATATACTTAGGGATTATTAAGTAAAAATTAATTAGGTGACTAATTGTCTTAACATGGTTTTAACTAAACAAAGACTCGCATAATAATATTAATTAAATATTTATTAATTAATTAATTGTTATAATTTTTATTAATTAATTAATTTAATTAATTACCTATTACATTGAATGAACATGGTAATAAATTTAAAAGGGTTAATAAATTTAATTGTTTAAATTAATGGATTACGTATACGGAGGGGATAAGGAGCATTAATAAATAATGATAGGGGGCATTAATAATAGGATAAAGCATTAATAATTGGATAAGATAATAAATGTGTAGGTAAGGAAATAAATGAGGAGAAAGGGCGTTGAAGGAGGGATATGAGCGAAAGAAGGTTTACAGAAGGGAGGATTATCATCCTACGGGGGTTTTGGGAGGGTTCTTTTGGATTTGCATAGGAGGGTTTGAGTTCTGTAGTCGAGAAGGATTAGTACAGGGGGCATCGGTTTGTTGGGGGTTTTGGGCATGGGGGCCATGATATCCATATGGTATCCTGGAGCTAGGAAGATGTTGTAGTTGGCAAGGTGGAAACAAGGTTTGGGAAGTGTTGGTCAGTGCATTAGGCAACAAAAATGTGGCGGGCTAGACAACCGGTATGACGAAGCAATTAGCATCAGGGAGAGGTAAAATTGTTTTATTCTGTTAGAAATTATTATGGTAAAATTGTTTTATTCTATTATGAAATTATTATTCGTTGATAAATTTATATGCATATGTGCTGAATTTATAAGAAATTATAGAGTTCTCTGAAATCAAGTAGAAATTACTAATTCAATTTATGGATTTAATAGACTTAAATTAATTAGGTCCCTACACCAAAAATGGGGGCATGTTCGCATGAAATTAAAGCGAAAGGAACGATGGTTGAGCTTCCATTGCTCATGTTATTGATTATTGGTTGAATTTGCATAGGATCAATATATATTTTCTATATGTCTCAGCAAGAAATGAATATATTTTGACATTGAAGCACCTTTTGACATGGAAGCCTTACTATCGAGCTCATAAAACTTATAACATATATTTTATTATGATAGACAATTTTTTCTTAGTGCTAAGTATTTCTACCTAATCTCACTATATATCAACTAAATATCAAATTTAATGCAATTAAATATTCTAATAGAGATACAAAATTTAAAATCCTATATAATTATGACTCTAAATAAAATTCTACCACATTTATAAAAATATGATTCTAAATAAAAGTCTACCACATTTATAAAAAAATAAGTTTATATATAAAGAATAACTAACACAACCACACTTTTTCCCATTAAATTCATGCATTTTCCACTTTGATACATTTTCTCACTAATCTACTGTAAGCACCCCAAAAGTTAGTGCATTCTCTTTGGTGTCAGAAAGTAAGTACACCAAGACCAAAGCCAAAAGAAATACTTTTTTGAATAATTATTTAGTTTAACTGATAAACCTACCTATGTTATTGGTGTCATTAGTTTAACTAGTTTTCCATTTGTTTAACTAGATTATCTACATTCCTAAGTAGTTAAACCCACCATATTTAGATATCGAATTTAGATTTTATATTATTTTAATTGACACCACATATTCGATATATTTATATATTGAGCTTTTATATGAAACTGAAACATTCTTAACCTATCTATATTATGTTATTAGTTATTCAAACCATGCTTATTATATCTCTCATTAGTTCAACCCGTGTTTCCCTCCCCTTCATATTGAGTTCTATCTTTGTCTTTGGGAATTGTAGAAATTATAGATTTCTTATCATTTAGTATATTACTTTATCACTCAAACATTTTGAGTGTATATTTTCTACCTATAGCATTTATGCATTTATTTGAACTTTTTATTAAATGAAAATAATATTTTAAAAAATTAAAAACAATTAATCTTTTCACAAATAAAAGAAATGTTCATTGCTTAGCACATTGTCCAACCATTAGGTTATTTTCCTTCCTTATTAATATTTAATTTATATATTAAGTCTTTTAATTAGGAATGAAATATTTATTAGATTTCATTGATTTTGTAAGTAAAACTTTATCTAAT
This sequence comes from Picea engelmannii, assembly GCA_009831015.1. Lineage (NCBI taxonomy): Eukaryota > Viridiplantae > Streptophyta > Pinopsida > Pinales > Pinaceae > Picea > Picea engelmannii. The sequence goes on from ML781535.1 coordinate 65,082, forward strand.
TTTTTTATTTTTTTTCGTTTTAGTTTTATTAAGGGAAAAAATGTTATAATGATTTTTTACCCATTTGTATATGATTTATCATCTCAACTTTTTGTATATTGATTTGTAATTTTAATCTTTCGTATATTTGTTTACAATTTTGATATTTTATTTTTAGTGATAAAAAGAAAGTAATTTAAATAATGTTGAGAAAATTATATCAGTAGATATTCAAAGAAATTTGGTAGCTAGTATCTCCATTTGGTACTATTGGAGATATTATTGAAAAATATCGGTTATATTAATTACAAAACACTATTGGCCAATGACCCAAAAAAGATATGGGCTGTAGTAATCCCATTTATCATTCCTATGTATCATAAATTTTCCATATTATAACATTAGTTCTCAAAGGAAGAATCAACAATTTTCCATTAAACAGAGAGAGGTCCAAGGGTCATGAAAAAATTCTCAGGATCCATTCAAGTTCTTCTTCCATACATTCTATCATCCTTTTTCGAGTGCCAATCTATATTTTGAGAGTCGGTCTGCACATGTGAAAAAGTGAAGTGCAAGAAATCAAAGAGATATCTGAATATCACTACATACTACACGTGAAAAGGAATAATGTAAAAATGGGCATTGGATTGATTCGTGTTCTTGCTTGCATAGGGAACAATGGCTAGGGACCACAAAACTCCTTCTTTGAATATTTCCCAAGTTGTATCTCTGTGAGTCAAAAGGAGACACATAAATATTTTTTATTTTGTTGGATAGTTCATTTTTCATAGAATCTTTCCCTACTGAGGGGGTGGATTATCAACATTATCAAGGATAAGAGAATAATATCGATGTTTGGGTGCATATCCCCCTCAGGGATTAAATTGCCAAATTAAGGAATCCATTTAATTAGAAAGGTAGAACAAGGAGGAGGATGGTGAATTTGTGTAAACTATTTACAGAGAGAGAGAGAGAGAGAGAGAGAGAGAGAGAGAGAGAGAGAAGGATAGAGAGATATTTTATGTTAGTAGGGGTCCACATGCATTCCTATTCCTAATAATTCACACATGTTCCTAAAGTGCATGCATGTTATTTTCATTTCAATTTTTTTGGGAACGCATGCACATTCCTAAGTAATCCAAGTTGGAAAGTTTATGTGTGGTAGTTATTGAGTATCAAAGTTGTAAGATTAAGAATTCATGCACATTTCTAGGAACATGCATGTGTTATTACATGTGCAGATTCCTTTGCACCCCATTTCCACTTTTCTTTCCATCAACTTCATGTGATATCCCAAAGGTCTTGTGGGAATAAGGGACCTGTTAGTACATGAAATTCCCTCGAGTTTAATTCCACCTCATTTTTGTTTTTTTTAGGTTTTCTTTCAAAATAACACAACTTGTCTTTTGAAGACCATGTGTCGGGTCTTATCCATTTGGGTCATTTATTTACAACTTCAGTTTCATTGAGTCATGTTTAAGGGAATTGGAGCATCATTTCGAGTCATAAATAAGTGGTTAATTTTGGTTAAGGTATATTCAAGTTGATCAAGTCACATGGTTATCATAGAGTATTGTTCTCATCATTTGAAAAGGGAAAGTCTAAAAGTTATTTCATTATATTTTAAAGAGTCTTGAGGTTATTTTATGTTATGAACAAAGTATTACATAGGCCTTCAAAATAAAATTTGAACCTTTATTAATTGTAACTACTCAAATAAAAGTTCACTACAAAAGTTGCTAATGTTTCACAGTGCCAAAGTGTCAATTGTCAAATCGCTGCAAAATACTTTATAGGAATTTCTTAAGGAATTTTGGTGGTGTTGATATGGAATGCTTGACTAAATTAGAACAATTGATTGGAGAGACATCACATTTGATAATGTATCTACATCAAAATTATACAATACACGTTAAATCTATCTCATGTATGATAATTTTATCCTCACCTAAATGGATATTTGATTCTAGAGAAACCCATCACATGGCTACACATAGAATTTGCTTGATTCCATTATTTCATGAAATACAATGCATGATTTTATGGGAAACTCTTCACTTTTGGTTGTGTATTGTAAAGTTTCCTTTGATATGATATATGGAATGATGGACAATGTTGTGTATGTTCATAATTGTTTAGCTAATTTTATCTCAATTTATCATATTGAAAATTCTAGTTAAGACAAAATAATCTTGTTTAATCTTGATTATGTTGTTGTTTTGAAATTAAGGATCCTTCACAATTTGCTAACATAGGGAAAGTGGATCACCATGCATGGCTTGTAATATTTCTCTAATTGTGTGCTATATTACCCTACAATTGTATTACTTTCTCACTCAAATAACTTAAGTAAATTATGGCATGAGTGATTTGGTCACTTAATATATCTCTATATTCACTAACCAAGTAGTCAAAATATGGGACCACTTATTTTCCACCTATCTCTTTTGTTTATGATGTTTGCACTAGGTGTTTTATTGGAAATCATTCTCAAGGTACTTTTGATAAACAAAAATCTTGGAGAACTTTTGTAGGTCCTCGACTTGTTCAGAGTGATATTGTGGGTCATTTTACTACCTTGTCTTCTCAAAGAGACCAATATTCACTTACATGTTTTTATGAATAATGAAAATGCACTTGGGTCTACTTCCTAAATAAAAAAATACATGATTTCAACACTTTTCTTGTGTTCAAATCCTTTTTTGAAAAGTAATATGAAAATTCTATCAAATTTTTGTGGGTAGATAATGGTAGTGAATATGTCAACCATAGATTTGAATATTGTTGTGACATTCAAGGTATTCAAATCCAACATATTATTCCATATTATTCCCTACTACCTCATCAAAATGTTATTTCTAAAAGGAAGAATCATACCTTGAAGGATATGGGAAATTGCATGATCCATTGTCGATGTCTTTCCCCATAATTTTGGGTTGAAGCCATCATTTTTTCCAACTATACTCAAAATTTATGTTTCCCGAGAGGTTTGCATTGACCAAATATATTCAAAATTGTGCACCTTACAAAGATATCCAAGGGGTGAATGCAGTAGAATATTGAAGTGGACAAGAACCATTTGTTATCCATATTAGAATCTCTTGCTTTAATTCTTTGTCTCACATCCCCAAAGAGAAAACCAAGACAATGGACATACAAAGTAAAAATTGGATATATGTTGGCTACCCAGAAAGTGCTAAAGGGTATAGATTACTTGATCTTGACACACGTGACTTAATCATCAATAGGAGTGTTAAATTTCATGAGCATCCCCTTCATCGTCTTAGATATTCATATGATTTTCCTTATTTTAATTTTACTTCTCCTTCTAATGATTGTTCTCTTGAAGAACAATGTGATGAATTTATTCTACCACTTCCTAATTGGAATAAAATAAGAAAGAATTCCTCTCTTCAAATGATGACTCCTTTATTTATGTCTAGTTATTAAAATCCAAAGTATTTTCATGAGGCCCATGGTATTATAGAGTGGGACATAGCCATGCAATATGAGTATAGTTACATGTTGAAAAATAGCACTTGGGACTTGGTCCCTATTCCAAAAGGTAGAATGTATTTTTATGACGCCCATGGTATTGTATATTGGGGCATAGACATGGAAGATGAGTATCATTCCTTGTTGAAAATATCTCTTGGGACCTGGTTACTCTACAAAATGTTACAAAATTTGTCCATGATAAGAACCTATATTGACCCCAGTGTACAACATTGTAGACAAGTATAAGACTACATTGGATGCTAAATTTTTTTCTTATGTTGAGGGAAATGAATATTTTAAAACCTTTTCACCTGTGGCTAAAATGAATTATATTCTCCATTTTCTCTCTCTATATTCATCTCATAAGTCGATAGTGCACCCAATGGATGCTCTTTGTTTCATGGAGATTTACAGGAAGAGATATACATGGAGAAACCTCCTATCTAGGACTTTCAACTTGTCTACAAAGTTAAAAAAGTACTTATATCATCCCAGACAAGATCCTAGAGCTTGGTAGGAGAAGATGGATTCTTTCTCTCTAGGATTTTATGACTGCCACTTTGATTCAAATGTCTATATTTGCAAAAAGGGTATGAAAATATCCTCCTTATTATCTATGTCCATTGTAACACACCCACAATGACGCATGATTTTTGTTTCTTTTCTTAAAGGACAAATTCTCTATTCGTGGTTTCTAATTTTGAAAGTTGGGTAACCAGTTCGACCTCCCAGTTGAGGATCTTTGATTCTGAAGCCAAATGAATCTATGAGACCCTGATGGTCTCTCTCTATAATTAAACACAGACCCTTTCGAATTATGGGTGCAAGTCTAATGGTACCTGTGACCTTCCCTTCGCGCTTGGGGAATCTCTGACTTTGGGCACTAGCCCAATTTATGAGAAGCCCCTCCTTGAAGTGACCTTGGGTGATAACCTCACGCAAAAAAATAATTGTGGCCAAAGCCAAAGGTAGTTTGAAACCAAACTACCTTTCAGCCCACAATTCTCCTCGAGCCTCCATGTATCCTATCTTCAAAATCGTGGTTTGGATTGCAGCTCGCCCTCAAATTTTTAAAGCTCACACATATTTGATCCCTGCAATGTTGCAGGATGGTCAAGCTCATGATCTTGATGGTGCCTATGAACTAATGACTCAGATATATCCCTTTCAAAGCTATGGATCAGATCTGACCTCTTTCAAATCAACGATTGTGATTTGTTTCAGAATTCTGAACTTCATAATTATCAAGTATCAAACTTTCCTTTCTTATGCATGTCAATATTACAGTGGCGATGATTGGCAGACACCTATCCTTCTCAATAAGTGTCTCATCCTTTGCTTCGGGGCTTTGACCTTTCAACTAAATCAACGACCTTGTACTCGTTTTCTCAATCAATGGTCAAGATTTCCTTCAGGTCTTCAGAATTCTGAGATATCAAGTCTCAAAATTCACTTCCCACCAAAGAAAGATGATTCATGCCACATGTCCACTTGAATCAGATGGTTGAGGCTTGCTTCAGGTATTTACTTAAAATATACAAATTATACCACCTGTACTCTTGATCTCATGGCTATGAATTACTTCTAGACTTTACCTAGAATTCCCCAATCTATGCCACGTCTCTTCTGGATCAAACGGATCAAAGTCACTTCACACTTAGCCTCTTGTGAAGTTTATATTTATCTCCCACAATTCTTTCGATGTTTGAATCCTTGAACTCTGGGATCTGTTGCCACTTGTCAACCTTGACGATGGATGGTCCCGATTGGTTTGAGAACTTCTGTAGTTCACAAGTCCACTCTTTTTTGCACTTTCAAATGGTTTAGGCCTCATGCACCTCCCTTGGGACCCAATGTCTATTGTTCCTCATGCTCAAATCTAATGGATGAGATCCAATATCCTCCTGCACGTACTACTAAGTGTCTAAACATGGATTCTGACTGTCCAAATCTCCTCCATAGTTCCCAATCCAATGACCATTTTTTCTACTCCTCCTGAGCTTATGCCTTCTTCCATGACTTGGAATATTCCAAACTCTTTAAAGGAATCAACCTTTGACGCCTCTGCAAGTCCTTGATTTTTGGTCTCATCTGTGTTTCTGAAAACGCTATCTCTCCTAAGCTTCTGAACTTGGGAGAAGTCTTACTCTTGTACACGCCTTGCACCATCCCCTCTGAGCTTCTCAAGCTTTCTCAGTCTCCTAAGGAATTATACCATTCTACATCTTCCAAAGGACTGTCTTTCAACACTTCATCCAAATGTTGGCCTGGTGTATTCCTTGCACAGGTCTTCCTCTAGAGTGTTCAGCAACTGAGTGACTGTATGACTTGATTTGACAACATGGATGGATTTTTCTCCTAATAAATGGTTCACATCCATCCCCTTTATCATATTCTTAAGTCATCTACAATTCTTGTTACTCTGGTAGTTTAGGTAACTTGACTATCATGAAATTTGACCTCCGAGAGCTTCGAGCTCCTGAGATTTTGAAACCTTCAATATCTAACGCCACCTTAACTCACAATACAAAAAATAAAATCTCATGGATCACACGGTTGAGGGGATTCTCGTAGGATCCATATAAATATAGTCTAGGTCGACTTCACAACTTCAACTTTCATAGGTTTAGTCTCACCAATGCCTAATTCTCCTATCGTGCAAACTCCAGACTCACATATCCGATGGTAAAGGTGGGTCCCGATAGATCCTTGGATATACAGCCTATTTCACATCGTTACTTCAGGTTTCATAATTCAAAGGATTTTTCCCCTTCACGATGATTACCAACATCCATCGAACTTGAAAAGGTTGAAGGAGTTGAGGCGTTAATGCCTGTACTCCTTCTTCAAATATAACGGTCGTGAAAAACCTCAGATACTCCCAAATGGATCTCATCCATTCATATTCCAAAAGGAAGTATATTCATATTGAATCGTCCATTCTCCCTCCTTCCTGAGCTTCATCAGTTATGAAGAATTTAAGAGCATTGTGTTCTTTCTCCTTGAATTGACACTTAGAAGGGTATTCTGCACAACTATTGTGCTCCTTCATCAACTCTAGAAATTAAGTGGCTCTCGGTATCTGCACTACCTCTCTTGAGATTAAAAAACTTCATTCTTCAAGGGACTTAGAATGACTAGGAGGGTCGACATGCATACATGAAACTGTACCTAAGGTCGACAAACTCATAGTTCAAGGCTCTAGCTTAATCCACCAGAGGGTGCAAGCATTTACGAATAAAAAAATTTCCAATATGATAGCACTAAAAGTCACCTATGGATTGTGGCTGAGGTAAGACCAGTACCGATCAGTTTGTATGTCACAATGAATAAATTTAGGGGTGGTCTAATGGACGTACACTCATGATTATGTCGCTTTAACTCAACAAAATGGGTTGGTCTACATAAGAAGATGACGTCTTGATATAACTTCAATCAGTAAGTTGAATAAAGGGTGAGTAGGGGGAAGAACTGGTGAGGAAATGTAGAGGTTTGTTATGGACATTGGGTCTTCTAGCAACCTGAGGAAAATCTTCGAATACAAGCTTTTCTTGAACCCAAAACTTCAGGAAACTAAAAACGTCATAATAATATTGCAATCAAACATACATTACAATACAATCACAACAACTTGATTGGATGACCCATGCCCGAGTCTTCAATATCAGAAGAAAACAAGATGATAAGAAAGTTGAATTTCATTAAACAAGAAGTCTAAAATGGAAACACATAACTAGAGAACGAGAGGCTTCATTAAAACTTTACAGTACAGGATCTTAGCTCAACCATCGACCTTAAAAAAATATCAAAACTAAGTATTCTTACTCAGAATAGTTGACACTACTAGGAATGTGACCTGACCACTATAATCAAATATTTTCATCTGCATCTTCTATCAGTATGCACTTGCATTCTTCTGTCAAACATGATCTCATATTAGTATGGGCTTTGAAGGAGAATCTGTTGACAGGCAAAAATTTCGACTGACAATCTGCCTCCATGGATAACTCTCCATGATTTCCATTTATGGGCTGAGACGAGGTTTCAAAAACCTCCCCCATTTCCATTAACTAATTTTATTTGGATTAGGATGAGGCATGACACCCATGACTGTTCCACGCGAGATCATAATTTCTTTGAGGCAATTCTGGAGTCTTAAGGCCATGTCGATCCTTCTCTGTGACCAATATGGGTGCTTCAATATTTCACATGGCTCCATTTCCTTGGACCAAATGACCATGCGCTGTGACATCATTCTTATCCACATGAAATCTTAGGATTTTGTATTTCTAGAGTTTCTACTCCCCTTGATCTCCAATACTCCGACGCTCAAAATCATGAAAGGGCCCATCGGGATCCAGGACCGGGTTTACTGTAAAACCGATGGTTGAGCTCATTTCCTCGAACACTTTGGACGCCTACTACTTGGATGGGAACTTATTCTTATTTTGGCCCCACTTTATATATGACCCTCACTTGTGATCCTAGTCCTTACTCTCAGGTGCATCGTGATTTCATGTTTCATGAGTTCATGTCGTGTTCCATGTTGAAATCTCCAAGTCATGAAAGTTATATCCCCAAATTGGATGACATGAATCCCTTTGAAAAGGATGACCCAGATCATATCGATGTTTCAAGACTTAGGGCCATCAACACTTCTCACCTCAACCTTCGCAAAAATATTTCCTCCACAGTTCGGATCCTATGCCACGTGCCCTTCTAAAATGGACAACCAAGATCATTTCGGGACTTTGTGTGTCATGAGTCTTCAATACTTTCCCTCCTACTTCCTCGACTCAAGAAATCGTGAAAAATGGATCTAACGGTCCAAGTCTTTCCTTTGATCAACGTCTGTGATATTTTGATGATTTCACAGTTTGTGAGTTCTGAAGACTCTTCTCTTTGACTTCTCTGACTCATGAAATCATGATTTATGTTAATCATGCACCACTTGCCCTTACAAAATGAACAGCCCTAATCATTTCACGATTTTGAACCTCTCCTTGACACTAAACTTGGTGCAATTGTATGATCTTGATCGTCCAATGGACTTCGATCTTATCTCCCTGATGGATCTCTATCATTGAAAGATGATATTGTTGGATTGCTTCATTTAAGTCGATACCAGCCCACTCTAAGTGCTTCTCTTGTGCTTATGGCTATGGTTTATGTGAACAATTACCTTGATGAGTGATTGAGGTCTCAGGAAAACAAATGATCATTGAAAGAGGTCAAGAGAGAAGTGATCAATCTTAGAGAAAATAGGTCAATCAAATGGACGAAGGTAGATAGAAGAAAAACTATAAGCTGAGAGGAGAAACTTACAATCGGGTCTGCAAAAGGAGGAGAGATAGGGAAAAATACAGACTTAGGTAGAAACCACAAACCCTTAACGTTTTGACAAGTTTATGTGATAGCATTAGGCTCCATGGGGGATAGAGTCCTCCCTGCGAGGCTTTAAGAACTCCTGCTACAACTTCAGTTCCTTAGTGTTGGTTTCTAGAGTCTTCTATTAAAAATAAATAAAAATAAACATAAAACATGAAGGGCATTTACAATGGTGGGATGTCAACTGCGGATTTAAACAAAAACAAAATTCAGGAAGTTCCCATTTACTAGGCCACACAAAACTTCATCACCCTCCAGATTATACAACCTGTAAGTATTATTTGAAAATGCCTCAATAATATTGAAGGTCCAACCCAAACGGCTTCAAGTTTACCATGCTTTCCCTTGTCCTGATTTGGTGCATCCCATTTGAGTACTAGATCTCCCAGCTAGAAATCCTCTTTTCCCACCTTTCTATCAAAGGCTTGCTTGATATTTTGTTGAATTTCATGTGCTTTGTCTATAAGCTACTCCCTAGCCTATTTCACTTCTACCAGTTGATGTATTTTCATGATCATGTCATTAGGCTCTTCCTAAAATTCTTTGAAGAACTTTTCCATCAACAAGGCGAGATGAGAAGGAAAAAATGCTTCAGTTCCATATATAATCTGGAAAAGGAAGATGCCCAGGGAACTCTTTGTTGTCACCCTATCATGCCACAAAGAAAACTTGAGCTTTGAATACCATTATTTCTTGTTGTCTTCTAACAATATTTTGATGACCTTTATTAGGCTTTTATTAGAAGACTTTGCTAGTCCATTGCCTTGTGGATAGTAAGGGGTAGAGTGGATCAATGAAACTTCAAAATCCTCACAAAACTTGATCAGTGGTTCAGCCTTGAAGGATGCAACATTATGAGTGATGATTCTATTCAGACAACCAAACCTTACTATAATATCCTCGAGAAAACCAATGATCACCTTATGAGAATAACTTCTTACGGGGATAGCTTCTATCCACTTGGTAAAATAATATGTGGCAGTTAGTATCCATCTTTGTTGGTTGCTTGATGCAGGATGAATTTCCCCAATGAAGTCTAGGAACCATTGCTGAAAGGGCCCTAAAGCAACCTCAGGATTCAAAGGAAGAGACTTCAACTACTGCTTCTGAGGAAAGTTTTGACATTTAATACAAGCTCTAATTTTCTCACATACATCAGTGAACAAAGTAGGCCAAAAATACCCAGCCTGATAATTGTGTAGGTTGTGGTTTTCTAAAAGTGATGTCCCTCACATAGGCTATCATGAAAATCAAACATAATATTTTGGGCATCTAGTGGGCCTAAACATCTTACAAGAATTCCCAGAGGGTGTTTCCAATACAAAGGCTACTCAAGAATGAAATATTTAATTGCTTTAAGCTTAAGAGCTCTTTCCTTGTTTTTTCCCATACCATCTTGAGCTCACAATTCCTGAAGAAAAAATATAATGTCTTTGTACCAGGTACATTCTACCAATGGGGGGTTGTATCGAGTGCTCTTATCAAACACTTCAACCTGCTGATTTTCTGAGCGAGTGTTGATGAAATTAACCTCCAAATATCTAGAATTAGATTCAGCCAATATATTGGCTAAACCTTGGCCTTTAACTATCTTGGTGGGTTTTATTTCCTGGAAAAATTCAAGGATTATGGAAATCCACTTACTCCTCCTCCCGTCTAGGTCAGGCTAGATGAGGATGCCCTTCAGAACAACTAAAGGAACATATGCAATGATATTTGAATGCAAGACATAGAATCTAAAATCCTTAATGGATTTCACCAAGGAATAGGCCTCCTTATCCATAATTTTGTATATGAATTCTATGTCGCTAAGTGCTCTGCTGAAAAAATAAATAGGTCACACTAGCCCTCCATCATTCTTTTGTAGTAAAACAATGACCACTGTATCAAATGAAGAAAAGGAAAAAAATCATAAAATCCTTGGAATAATCAGGAGTGATAAGAACATGTGCTTTAGTCAATGCCTTCTTGATTTGGTTGAAGGATTATTTGGATTCAACAGTGCATTTTACTTCGTTCCCCTTCCTGAGCATCACTGTGATATGCTTCACCAATTCAACAAAATTTGAGACAAACCTTCTCAGAATGTTGATTTTACCCGGGAAGGATTGAAATTATTTCTTGGATTTGGGGAGTGATAAGTATTGAATAGATTCTACTCTGATTGAATCAATCCTGACCCCCCCAGCTGATATAATGTGTCCCAACAATTTTCCTTCCTACATGGAAAATAAAGACTTCTTAGTATTTAGGGAGAGACCAAACTGTCTGCATTTCAAGAAAACCCTTTTCAGATGTTGACAATGTTCTTTATCATATTTCGAGAAGACTGTTATGTCATCTAGATAGATGACCACAAATTTATCCTTTTCTCCAATGAAGACAATGTCCATGGCTCATTTAAAAGTTTCTCCTGCGTTCATTAGTCTAAAGGGAATTTTGGTATACATAAATGTTCTCCAAGGGGTGGTGAAGGCCATCATCTCTCTATCTTCAAGAAGAACAAAGATTTGATTATAGCCAGAAAATCCATTAATCATGGAAATATTCAATTCACCTATTACCCTCTGCAATATATGTTCCATCTTTGGCAGCAGGTAATTATCCTTCTTTGAGCTCCAGTTCAGGTTTCTGAAATCGACACACGGTCTGATTTCTCCATTATTTTTCTTTATTGGAACCAAGTTGGCCACCTATTCAAAATATCTCAAAGGGACACTGATTTTGGCATCCATCAACTTCTTTACCTCCCTTTCCATAATAGGAAGGAACATAGGATTTATTTGTCTTAATTTTTGTCTAAAAGGTTTAGCTTCCTCCTTCAGTGGGATATTGTGATCAATGAAACTGGTGTAATATGTTCTGATGTATTCATAGGTCCATGAAAACACATAAAAAAATACCTTTAATAACTCAGTATAATTGGCTCTCTACTCCCTTGACAGGCTACTTGACAACTTGACAAACTTTGGATCCTCCTCTGTGCCAATATTTCACTCAGATACATCAACAATCTAAGTTGAGCCTTTAAAATTTACTTCCACATCGTTCCCATCGAGCATTATTTCTAAAGGAACTAGCCCCTTTGGAATGTGGTTACTAGAAAACTAAACAATATGATGATTAACAATTTTATTTAAAAATAAATCAACGAGAGGGTCACCCTTGGAATCATGATCCTAGTCAATGTGTAATGCAGAGAACTCATCAACAGAGTAAAGAAATTTTATGATCTCAATATCATCCTTGAACACGTTCCAATGCTTTATATTGTCAGGTACATAGGTCCTATATATTACCTCAACATCATACATGAGCTTGCGTGGCAGAAGGATTCTAAAAATTCTTGTTGAAATAGCGAACGAATCATCCATTATGTTTTCCCTCTTGGAATAAGTGAAATCTTGAAAGATAAGAAGAAATTTTCAATTTGGTCCCACACCTCATTTTTGTAAGTATTAAGCCTAGGGTGATTGGATTGATAATTTTTCTTGACCTGGTGAAAAATTAGTTCAACATCTTCAAATAATTCTAGCTCTTCAATCCCCATGTCTTTTGTATCTCTTAAACCTAAAACAAGAACCTCATACTCTACCACATTATTGGTAGCTTCAAATTCTAGTTTGTAGGACAAAGGTATTGTCTCTTGACAAGGTGACACAAAAGCAACTCCAACACAAGTCCCTTCTTTAGAAGAGGCTCCTTCGAAGAACATCTTCCACACAGAGGAAGTTAGGGGAGGTATTTCATGAAAAGGAATGAGTTGATTTCTGATTTCAAGAGGAGATTCAGGAGCATCTATGAGATGTAAAAAAATAGACACCAAATCAATGTCAAGTGAAAATATAGGATGATTGGTGGGGTTTTATTCATCACTAATAATATATGTTAGTTGATCTTCATTGTAAAGTCTTCTATTCTCCCCCCAAAACACATGAATGGTGGCATATGAGAGGCCCATCTGCAAGGTCCCCCCTAGTCTCTTTATCCAAGATCTAGATAGGAGCATTTTGAACTTAGGGGGGATATTAACCACTATGATATCTATGAATACACTCTTCATCGGAAGTTGGAACAGGGACACAACCAGGTCTATGATAACCCCAAGGCACTTCAACTTCTTGAAATTGAAAGAATACAGGTCATGGTAAGATTTTGTAACTTCCAACCCGAGTTATTCCATGAAAATCTTAGGCATAAGATTGTGTGATGCTCTAGAATCCAATAAGAAGTTATGCAACACATTATCATGGATGTTCAATGAAGTGTAGAAGGGGGGAGACAAATCATATCTATCTTCTACCAAAGGTCATAATATGACAACTGGCTTTTCATCTTGCAAATTGACTGATACTGTGGGATGAATTATGGGTTCAAGCATCAACAACTTAGAGAGGCTCCTTTTGAAATCTTCATTCTTGACCAGCTCTAAAAGGGGTACATAGATCCTAATCTTCTGAACCTTATGCTCAAAATTAAAATAGGAGGGATGATTCGGAAATTATTTTACCTTTGGGATAGGAACTTTTCCTATTGGTGGGGGGTTATGTGTTTTATTCTCCTTCCTGTTGCTCTCTACATCTTTGAAAGGATTTTTTGATCTGGTGGAATGCTCAGGAAAATTAAGCTTTCCTTATTTCTTCTCGGACCAGAGGTTCTATCTTTTGGGTGCATCATTGGCCTTGTCCCCTTTTCTTAACTCATTCAACTGACTATCCATGAGATATTCCTCATATGTAGACTGAGTTAAGTGAGGAAAAGAGGAGGTGTCCCCTATACAGTGGATTTTGGGATCAAGGTATTCATCGCCTTCTTCATCATCAACAACAAGATTATTTTGGAGAGGGGTCTGGATTTTCAGATGATCTCTATCTCTATTCCTCTGGTGTCTTTGGATAATATAGGCCTCCTATAGTTAACTCTTTTATCAACATTTTTTGGATTCTTGTAATTCTTCTTTACTTGTAAACTGATCTTTTTCATTCTAGAAGAAAGTGATTTTAAAATCTTGGTAGTTTCATCTGTTTGAGGGGGGGAAACAAAGGAACTACAAGGGTTTAAGACCTACCTTTTCCCTTGTCTTTGCGAGATTTACCCCTAATCTTTTCAACTCCCAATATATTGGATTCTACTTCAAGCGTTTCATCTTGCATATGAGCCAAAGAGGTATCTCTTCTTTCTCTCAACATTAGGAAAAATTTTGGGTCGAAAGCATTAGCATAAGTCATTTTTGTAGAGATTTCTATAGCATTAAATTCGAATGGAATCCTTTTATAAATTTTATTAAACCTCTTTGAGAAGTATGAAACATATTCCCCCTCCTTTCTGTCCTTAAACCATTCCTTGGCATCACCATTGAGGCTCTGTAAAAAAATTCATATCCACACATCTTCATTCTCGATGGTCTGAATCTTTGCAAATCTATAAAAGGATGAAATGTTCTCTTCTATCATCGCATCTCCCTCACCTGTGAACTAGGGAATATACGTAAGGTAGTTTGTGGCTAGGAGAGAATTCATAGGCTAAGGTAAGACCAACGGGGCATATATAGAATCTAATATCTCAACCATCATGTTCTTAGGAAGATTAGAACCTACCATTTGGATGTGAACTGGAGGAGAACTAGGAGGAGATGGATTTCAGACAGGGGATATTGGAGGTGTGATTCTAGGTACAAAAAGAAACAACTGAGGATCTGGAGAAAAGGCCTCGGAGCTAGAGGGAACAAAGGTTTCCATTTCTTCAAAATCAATGACTCCAATAGGAGGAGGAGTAATAAATCCTGGAGTGGGAAATATTTCGAGGTATGGGGTCTAGAACAAGGTACAACCTCAGGGGAAAAATGAGAAACAAATATTTCTCCTTCCAATCCAAAACCAGTAGGTGAAACCTCAACAGGAACACTCCCAAACTTTAAACTTTAGGAAACTCCAACAGATGGAATAATAGGAAAATGAGAAGTGGTGTTGCCTTTCCATTTTTGATAATTTTCTATGGTTCAGCTTCAGGTTTTGCTAGAGTAAGTTGTGGAGTATACCTCGCGTGTTTTCCTCTAGAAGCCATAGCTGAAACAATGGAGTCGAAAAAGGATTTTCATAAATGGATTTTTCGGGTGCATAGTTGCAATCTATGATGTACCTAGCTCTGATGCACCTTCAGAACTAGTACCCATCAGTTTGTATGTCATAATGAATAAATTTATCAGTGGTTTAATGGAAGCAGCCTCAAGATTATGGCGCTTTAACTCAGAAAACTAGGTTGGTCTACATAATCAGATGAGGTCTTGATCTAACTTCAATCAGTAAGTTGTAGTAAACGGTGAGTAGGGGGAAGAACTGGTGAGGAAATTTAAAGGTCTGTTATGGACATCAGATCTTCTAGCAGCCTAAGGAGGAAAAGATTCGAATACCAAATCTTCTTGAACCCAAACTTCAGGAAACTAAAAACTTTGTAACAATATTGCAATCAAACATACATTACAATACAGTCACAAAAACTCGAGTGGATCACCCATGTCCGAGTCTTCAATGTCATAAGAAAAATATATGATAAGAAAGATAACTATCATTAAACAAGAAATATTAAATGGAAACACATAACCAGAGATCTAGAGGCTTCATTAAAACTTTACAATACAAGATTTTAGCTCAACCATAGACCTTAAAAAAATATCAAAACTAAGTATTTATACTCAAAACAATTTCCACTACCAGGAATGTGACCTGGCCACTACAATGAAAGCTTTGTGTTTTCATCTTCTTATGTCAGTTTGCACTTGCATGCTTCTGTCAGATACGATATCAGATTAGTATGGGATTTGTAGGAGAATCGATTGATAGGGGGAAATTCTCGTTGATAGTCTACCTCCATGGCTATCTCTCCATGCTTTCCATTTATCGGGTGAGACAAGGTTTCAACAACCTCCCCCATTTCCATTAACTAATTTTATTGGGATCAGGATAAGGCTTGATGCCCATGACTATTCTAGGAAAGATCATAATTCTTTTGAGGCAATTTTGGTGTCTCGAGGCCACGACGATGCTTCTCTGTGACCAACTTATGTGCTTCAATATTTTTCATGACTCCATTCCCTTGCCCCACACGTCCACAGGTTGTGACCTCATGCTTATCCACATGAAATATCATGATTTCGCATTTGGGAGTTTCTACACCCCTTGATCTCTAATACTTCGATGCTTGAAATCACGAAATAATCCATCAGGATCAATGACCTTGGATGGGTGCTTATTCTTATTTTGGACCCACTTTATATATGACCCTTGGTTGTGATCGTGGGAATTACTCTCATGCATGTCATGATTTCACGTTTCATAAGTTCACGTTGTGCTCCATGCTAATATCTCCAAGTCGTGAAAGCATGATCCCTGGATCGGATGACACGCATCCCTCTTAAAAGAATGATCCACATTGTATTGGTGTTTTGGGACTTAGGTCCATCAACACTTCTCACCTCATCTTTCCCAAAAATATTTCCTCCATGGTTCGGATCCTATGCCAAATTCCCTTGTTAAATGGATGACCAAGATCATTTTAGGACTTTGCATGTCGCGTGTCTTCAATACTCTCCCTTCTACTTCCCCGACTTGCAAAAATGTGAAAATATCATGTAATGGTACATATATTTCCTTTGATCAATGGCTATGATATTCACAATTTTGCATTTCTCGAGTTCTGAAGACTCTGCTCTTTGACTGTTCTGACTCACAAAATCATGATTTATGTTAATATTGCACCACATGTCCTTCTGAAATGAATGACCTCGATAATTTTGTGACTTTAGACCTCTCCTTGACACTAAAATTGGTGCAATTGTGTGATATTGATCGCTTGATGGTCTTCGATTTGATCTTCCTAATGGATCTTTACCATTGAAAGTTGATCTTCCTTGCTTGCTTGATTTAAGTCCATACCAACCTACTCTAAGTGTTGTCCTTGTGCTTATGGCTATGGTTTCTTTGAACAATTACCTGGACGACTGACTCAGGGCTCGGGAAAACAAATGATCAGTGAAAGAGGTCAAGAGAGAAGTGATCAGTCTTAGTGAAAATAGGTCAATCAAACAGACGAAGGAAGACATAAGAAAAACTATAAGCCGAGAGGAGAAACTTACAATCGAGTCTACAAAAGGAGGAGAGACAGGAAAAAATACAGACTTAGGTAGAAATCAAAAACCTTAAGGTTTTGACAAGTTTATGTGATAACACAATCCATACTTGATTAAATGCACAATTTAAACAAGAATAAAGAGATACATTATAACCATTAAGCAAACATAAAAATCCCTTGGTCATTCACGGTATATCCCATTTCATTACATAATTACAACTTAATTTCACAGGGTATTATAATACTAATTATGTATTACAAGTTGCATCCAACCACCCGACTGTGGCTATGCACCTTTCCACCCAACCATAGGCTTGGAGGAATTTATTCTTATCACTCTAGCCATCCCTGTGCCAATCCATGATATCACTAGGGAATTTACGCCATCTCTTAGAGAAAATCTTTGTATCACAATGACCCTGTGAGGTTTATCAGATGCTTCCTCAACATCAATCTCATGTTCGGGTCCTTCAGGCCGTGTTCTCGTCACTTCCTTTGGTTTTGGACATTTCCCTTATGAGATTGTTCTGTCATCCCCCTATCTCCTCTCTTGTTGTGTCTTTGTATGTATCTTACCTTCCCTCCTATGGAAGGTTTCTGACATGTCTTATTCCTTCTGTCAGAAGGAATCTCGGGTCTACAGGTCTCTGTGGTACTTCGAGTTTACATACTACATTTATACCATGTTGTTACAAGGGAGAAACTCTCTATGGCCAAGGGGAAACCAAAATAGACAGGTATGACTGCAGCAATCAACTCAATTCCAACTTGTGCTATATAAACTAATGTGCAATATGAGGAAGAATCCTACCTCGATCCAATCGTTTGATGTCGTTCCACCATTGAGGACTTTGACCTAAAGCTTTACACCTGCAAAATTTTCTCAACAAACAAGCGATGCAAGTATATAGTTACAATATATAAAATGAGTTAGCACATCATATAGCACAATTCATTAATAAACATTACGAACATGCCCGTGGATAATAATCATATATTTGCAAGATATCAATAGGACATGAAAGGAGTATTTCTATTAATAATTGATCAACATAAGTATCAACATTACAGACTTTTGTGCCGGCACGGTTTGAAACCAAGAAACCAAGTTCCTTCCAACTAGGTCTCCACCACTTCAATCCTCCACCAAAGGAAAGCTAATAGAAAAGAGGTAATGGGGTCCTCTCCACAATAAGGAAAGAGCTTAGGGGATGAACATTGTGTTAATACTTGAGGGACAAAGGGATGCAAAATCAATATGAAGTAATTTCTCCAGAGTAACTTTGCTCTCAAAGTTGAAATTGTGGTCTTAGTCTCCAAAATGGAACTGAAGGGCCGAGTCAGAACATTTCTAGTATATGGAAGGCCAAAGATCAAATATCTTTTGTCGTGACATGGAAACCCAACCTCATTTTTTATTTTCTATCACAAATCCCTATATACGTGAGATGTAGTGGAGAATCAAGTGTATACGCATCTTGCAAAGCAATTAGGGAGCATATATGTGGAAAAATATATATTTTTGGATTTGGATTTATCAAAAAGGGGTTGATAGGTCTGCATAGGGAAATGGAAAAAGGTCCTTTGTACAAGATATAAATGGTGAGGAAAATATTGCTATAACACATTCCCCCTAATGTGTGAGATCAAAGGAGTATATGCGATGGCTGAAATACATTATAAATAACCCAGAAGTGGAGTGGTAGAGAACCAGCTGGAGTTGGACAAACTCAATTGCTCATTACATTATGTACTGACTTTGCATAGATGGCTTCCAATAATACAATGCATATCCATGTATAAAATATACCAACAAGTGTTCAAGACCTTGAGTAGGTAAGTATAAATGTTGTTACATGCCAATAGTTGTCATAGTCATTAACAAGGCCCAATGAAACCAGTCTCAAAATCAATCTGAAGATATATTTATACCATGGAGTAAAATCTAATCTCCCATGATCACTGAAGTCAAATAGGTACTGGTCCAATGAAATGGAAGAAACAAATCATGAAAGTTGGGTCCACAAAGTGATGTCTTCAAGTCTTCAATATAATATTCCAATGGTGCAAGTATACATCATGTGAATAAATGAGTTGAGGTCGAACACGATGAGACATCGTTTGATTACCGGTCATTGCCGTATACCGTTAACAAACGCAAGACAACCTACCAATGATGAAAGTCGGTATCAAGTAACTGAGTACATCTCTACAAATGTGAATAAATTAGATGGTGTCAAACACTTGAGAGATCCATTCATCAGGAGACATTTATTTATTCCCATCTATCAATGGCGAGAGAGCCTGCCACTAATGACTGCAAGCCTCAAGGTACTCATAAAACTCTAGGTATAATATCCATAATACATGAGTTGAGGTCGATGGAAAGAGACCCATTGAAAGGAGAGCATTAAGGCATCTCTCGTCGGTCATCACGAGGAACAAAGCAGGAGATTCATGGTTTGGTGGAGATCGAACGAAAAACATGTTCACAAACCAACAACCCTGTGTGTCTTTCACATGCGCCAAATGAAAGAGGTACATGAAAAAGACCCTCTGAATAGCATCCAATGATGAAAATTGCTGATAAAGGTGAGAAAACCAGCAATAAGGCTATTGGAATCCAAGACACTGCACGAATCCCAAAGTGTGAATAGATGTATTTTTGTCGAACACAAGGGAAACCACTCAGTCAACGACCCATGATGAAATGATGATTGTCAGGTTCAAGGTGACCTACAAATGATGAAAGTAGGGTCAGGGTGCATAATAAGACCAAAGTATCATGTGATTCTGAGACAAACTGAGGGTATGGCCGACATGCAAAGTCAAGATTTATGAGGAGTGGCCGACACTGGTTGATAGAATTCCTTTGAACAAGAGCATGAGACATATGGTGGACTTCGACATCATAGAATTAATGATGTGACAACTAGATGCAGGACGCATCCATAGTGTTCTCTATACTGATTGGAAGATTAACCAGTCGGTAGAGAAAATTTTGTAATAAGATCAGCTTCCTAAGACCATGCTAGACCCAAAATTATGATGATGCAAGGACTTAATAAATTTGTGCAATATTCAAAGGCGACACAACTGCTTCCAATTGCAATATAGTACTCCCTTCCCGCCCATTTTTTTTTGTTTTTTCATAACAAGTGAATGCTATGATATAGAGGAGGGAACAAGTGTCACAAGTAAGAAAAATTAATTCCATCAGTGGAACATACCTATGCTCAATACAAGGAAATACATGTGGGATATGGACACTCAAGGTGATGTTCCTTCTCGGGTATAGGGTGTCAAATTGCAAAGGACATAAACAAGGTTCTGATTGGTTGAGGATGCAAACTACTTGGGCCATGTTTTATAACACAAAGAGAGAATTGGCTAAAGGCTCAATACTACAAGCAAGGGCATGACATGTAATCAAAATTTAACGCCAAAAAATGTCCTTTTTTATATCTTTTAGTCTACTTGGTGTGAAAAATGGGTAAATTTGTGCCAAATAAATGTCTTTTCAAATCTAATTTACAAGTGTGAAAAAGACAAGTTCACTCAGCAATCTTTTCCATTTTTGATAGCGAGTCGGAAAAGAGATTAACTAGGACACATGATCTTTCAAATCCAATTTTAACGAGTGTGAAAGGGACAAATCACTTGGTGATCTTTTCAATTTTTAATAATGCGTCGGAAAAGAGCTTAACTAAGACTCGTGTTTTGGGAGTGCACGTGTAATAAGGTCGTGTGTGCATGAATGAGAAATGAGGCTCATTGTAAAGTCATGTATCGAATTCTAATGGAATCCCAGTCCTAAAAAAAAATATTGACATGGGCACCAAATGATAAAGAGGTTATAACTAGGATACCCATGTTTGGTAAGTCTCTACCATTTATTAACGATGATATGATAGTAGGTGGAGGTTAATGCGTCGCAATAAATAGGTTTGTACCTAAGGAATAAAAAGTGGTAATTTATGAATAATGAAAAACTACATGATGTAGTGAATACCTATCCTATATGCTAGGTTATGAATATACCTGCCTTAGGAAACGAACAACCAACCATGATGTTGAAATCTGTAAGAAAATTGAGTCGAAACTACAAAAACCATCTTAAAACCATTTTGGATTATTCCATAGACAAAATAATAGGATTAAACTATATCAAATGGGTAAAAATGTTTTATAAATAGTAATAATATCGAAATTTACTATGTCATTTTCATTTTCACCCAAAATAGTGCAATTTGGACTAACATACCTCCAGAATTCAAACGACGATCATGGGAGCAATAGGCAATGGAATCGGAAACTGTCTGGTCCAAGTAACTCTTCATCCCATTCTCTTCAAATTAAATGGCTTACAATTTTGAATTAGGCTCCATTTTTTCAGTTTTTAAGGGCGCAAATTGGGTTTTTTGGTATAAGTAGGTTTCTACTAATATGTCGCATACACGACCAGATATATGCCCCTGTGTGAACTACAAGAATTGTATATCAGGTCCTACCCACAACTATTCTTGGATAACCCACATATACATGCACAAAATCGAAACACATAAGCTTCTAACTAAAAACTTGATTTGGTTTTTATAGGATGGTGTTGGAGTGGAGGGAGAGAGAGCATGAGGAGGTAGATGTAGAAGTGGAAAGGGATATTGTAGCTCAAGTGGCATTAAAAATATGTGGTCTATACAAGTTTTGGGATCACAAATTAATGAGGTCCCAAGTGAGGTTATTGGAAATGTTGGTGGGCTATTGGGATCTAGATAGCGAGAGATTTATCTTTGATGGACAACCATTAAGGATCGAAGTAGAGGACATCTACTTCTTGAAAAGACTTTCATGCCAAGGAGAGGTCATGGATCTCAATTCAAGTAGGGATGAGAGTGGGATGAAGGTCGAAGAATACATCGAGGCCCACTATGTTGTAGGGACTCCCATGGTTGGAAGTCAAATCCCTATCCTGGCTATAGGTAACCTCAGCCTCAAGATTATTTTTCTCATGCTTACCAAGACCATAGGGTCAACCTCGCTACATCAAACACTAATATAGATTATGTTTTATGCACTGGAGTATCCGAGACCTACTGTGTATGATTGGTGTACCTCACTGCTGACCAATATGAAAGGTCAGTTGACAGAGTGCAAGCAGGGGGAAAAGTGAAACTTCAAGTTTGCGTCTATCCTTTGTAGCTTATTTTTTGAGTGGATCCCAAGCCTAGGACCTAGAGTGGATATCATTCCTAGAGGGCCACGTGATCCAGCTATGGCATGATGGATCGAGGTCATGAGACTACAGGGGGGAGGTAGGGTGGTGAAATCGTACAACAATGATTTTTTCTTCTAGTGGAGGAGAAAAATCATAGCTATGGATGACTATCCCTATGCAAGAATTGATTTCAGATGTGATCCTGATATGGCGCTTCCACCAGGAGCCGCCTACGGCGCCATAGGTAAACAATATTTTTTATATATTTCCTTTTTTGTATTTTTGTATTTAAAAGAACAAAAGTAATTTTTTTTGGATGGTGTTTTTAAATATTAACTTGATACTTATGTGGTTGCAGACGTGGGTCCGCAACGGCCAAAGGGATTCCTACAACATAGGTGGAGGCATTGGGCAGATGAGGCAGTGGGAGGAGAGAAAAAGAGAGTCCTTCAGAATGTGTAGGGGTACCTGTCGCATTTGAAATAGAGTATTCCTATGGTTCAGGTGGAGGATCTACCTGAATCCATGCAGAGGAAAGTTGTCGGTGTAACTAGAGCATGGGTATAACTCTTCTGACATCTCGCCAATGTCATGGTTTTCTATCACGAGACTCATCCGGTGCCACAGGAATAAATGTCATGGGACATGTATATCGTCTATCTATGTATTTTTGAGGGTTTTATCCCCAATTTTGTAATATAAAACACCATATTTTTTGGAAATATATAAAGCAATATCTTCGGCTATACTTATATCTTACAATGTGTGCATTGATTTAAAGGTTTATTTTCTTTATTAATGTGACAAATTCCAATTCAAAACATAATTAGCGTAGGCATCAAATACATGATTAGAACTTATAGGAATGTGAAAGTATGTAATAAAATGAAATTGTCGTTCTAAAAGGCATACATGTAGGAATCAATGAAGTAACGTTGGATCAATTACAAGATAATGACCTCTCAACTGACATACGACTAACTCAAAATACAGTCGCACCTCTATAGAGAGAATACCATGTGAGATAGCATTGTGCAATAATTGTATGATGACATTGTACTTGACCACATTATTCATGGATGGCCCTAGGAATATTCCACCTGAAGACATTAGTAGACCCTCGGGAAACTAAATCACCCAAGTGAAAGAAGCTAATTTATGTTTATGATGACTGGCTCCATCTACGAATCCTACAGAGACCAAAGACTCCATTGACATCTGCCAACAAAATGGGAAAAGTCGACAAGCAAGGCAAAGATAAAAAAAAGAGGGGAAAAGGTGTATATACAATAAATTTACATTAGTATACAAAGGGTTTCTCCCAATCCTAGGGCTCAAGGGTAATACATTTTTAAGTAGATCCCATTTCTGTGCTCAACCAATTTATTCCTTTCATAATCTTCCAACTGGTAGGCTCCTTTTTCTAGAACACATCGCACAATATAAGGACCATGACACATGGGTTTAAACTTGTCTACCCCTAGAGGTTCTTTGGATTGGTCATACAAGAGGACCAAGTCATCCTTCGCATACAAACGGGGACAGACAGATTTATCATATTGAACCTTGACATGTTTCTTATTTTCCTCGATCCTTGTAAAGGAGTCGTGATGCTGCTCATCAAGACTCTCTAGGTGTACAAGGCATCGCTCTAAATCTGAAGTGTCACATAGGATCTCAACTTCCAATTTGAGAGAAGGGATTTCTCATTTAATGGGAAGTATCGACTCCACACTATGTACTAACTGAAAAGGAGAAAAAATGGTGGCAGTCTTAAGCGAGGTTTGGTATGCCCAAAGTGCGGGATATAACATGATGTGCCAGTTAGAATTGCTCCGACTGACATTTTTTTGCAAGATGGTCTTGAGAGACTTATTCATGGCATCTACATGCCCATTTTAATGGGGTGATTAAGGAGAAGAGTGATCATGTTTAAACCCCATCTTAGATGCTAGTTGTATCATCATTTCATTTTGAAAATGACTGCCATGATCAGTGACAATCTCACTTGGGATACAGAATTGGGTGACAATTTGGTTGAATACAACAAAAGTTGCAGTCTTCCCATTAGATTTCATGATAGGCATGACTTCAGCCCACTTGGTGAAGTAGTCGACATCCACAATAATGTCTTGATTCCCCCCAATTGAAGTTGGGTTGCAATTAATGAAATCTACGCCCCACTTGGTGAAGGGACCAACGATAATGACTAGGTGGAGAGGGGTTGAGCGGGAGTGCATTTTTTGACTAAACACCTGGCAAGGGTGACACTACTTAACTGGTTCAATACAATCTTTAAATATGGTGGGCCAAAAGTAACCAACTCGCAATATTTTTTGGGTTGTTGCAAGCCCGGATAAATGACCACCACAAGCCCCTTTGTGGCAATCATTAAGGACTAACTCAACTTCCTTGTGAGTTAAAAAATGACATAAGATACTATCTATTCCTCAATGATACAAAGTGTTACCGATGATTGTATACCTTTTTGCTTGGTATATAACACACCGTCGATCATCTCGCAAGAGATGCTGAGTGAACCTCAAGGTTTGAAGATATAAAAAAATATCTCCATACCAGGGGTTAGATGATGAGAGGAGGAAAAAGTGTTCATATACGAATGAATCGACATGAATATCATCTTTGTCTAATCATGGGAAATTGGATATTAACTTTGCAAAAACTAGTGATTTCTTATACTTGGCCGAAGCAAAGTCGAGATCAAATTCTTGTAAGATGAAAATCCATTTATTATATTTTCCACCTATGATACGTCTAGTGAGGACGTATTGAAATGGATTAACATCGGAAACCAAAGTAGTTTTTTAAATAAATATATACTGTCGTAAACGTTGGACTCTGTGGATGGCAGCCAGAGATAGATTTTCAATGTGCAATTAATTATGTTCAGGATCGACTAAATTTTGAGTGAGATAGTAGATAACATGCTTGTGGAGCTCATCATCCTCTTGAACTAGAACCATACCAATGGTCTATTTAGACGCGACAATATAAAACAAGTAATCTCTACTGTAATCACGAGATTTCAGTAGAGGGGTCGATACCAAAGATTTCTTTAAAGCGTCAAAAGACTATTGGGATCACTCATCCTAGATAAACAGGGTGTATTTATTCAATAGGTGCATGAAACCCTTAATGATATTGGCATAATTTACAATAAACTCACGAAACAGTTTAGCTTTCCCCTGTAAACCTTGAAGTTGTCTAATCATGTGTGGGGAGGGGAGGGGACTGGATAATTGTCTCAACCTTAAGTAGATCTACCATGATCCCTGTCTCAGACACTAAGAATCCTAAGAGATGGCCAGATCTAATGCAAAATATGCATTTATGAGGATTGGTTCAGACTCTATAGTAGCGACATCTTTCAAAAACCAATCGAAGGTGCATAGCATGATCCACTCTCTTGCGAGAGTGAGAAGAAATATCATGAAGGTAAGCTTTGACTATGTGTTTGAGATCATGAAAAGAGAAACTCATGGATCATTGGAAGGTTGCTCTGGTGTTTTTAAAGATGAAAGTCATTTTCAAGTATGAAAATGTGCCCCAAGGAAATATGAATGTCATATTATGTTGGTATTTGGGTTTGATCTAGATTTGGTTATAGCCTGAAAATCCGTCCATAAAAGAAAATATTTTGCTTCCTGAACAATCATCGAGAATGTGATCAATAAAAGTCGTGGGGACGTTATCTTTAGGACAGGCCTTGTTCAGGTCACAAAATTCCATACACATGTGGATGGTTCCTTGATTTTTATTCATGGGAATGGGGTTGGATACCCATTTGGTCAAGGGAACTAGGTAGATAAAGCTAACATTAAGTAGATTCTCTACCTCTTCCTTAATAGTGGCATCTTTCATAGGATTAACAACTCTAAGAGGTTGTTGAATGGGTTTAGCATCTGGGTAAGTCCTAATCTCATGTTCGACAATACAGGGGTCG
Organism: Picea engelmannii; assembly: GCA_009831015.1. NCBI lineage: Eukaryota > Viridiplantae > Streptophyta > Pinopsida > Pinales > Pinaceae > Picea > Picea engelmannii. Next base: position 91,253 of record ML781535.1, read on the forward strand.
ATCCTTGGCATATATTCATATGAACAAGTGAATACGTCTCGAAATTCTTTGCAAAGGTTGTCGTAGATCAGAATCTCTTTTGGCAAACAATTTTCACCTATATTTACATTTTCAATCCTGCCAGGAGTACAAGAGATATCGATCTATACGGTAGGAGAAATACTCGCCATATTCCCTTCGGCGTAAATGCCATGTGTATCAAGTGGAATTACGACGTGACCAACTATCTCACTCAGGGTAGATCTGAAATCATCTTGCTCAATTCTTTCAAGACTTGGGAGAAAATAAGATCGATGATGCATATCATCCCAAGGTCTCTCAGAAACATTCATGGCTTCAAGGATGGCTTTTTCCAAAGGAAAATTCTCATCCAAGAAATCATGTGAATAATATAATGAAGTGGGCCACACGGGCCTAAGAACTATATCTTCCTCGACCATCTGTGAGGGAATAGGATTGTGATCGACACAAGAGTCAAGGACATCATGTAAGTGGCATCGCCTTCATCAAATAATTCTCTTTTGATGGTATATTTAGAATACTCCATGTGGATTTGGAAGGCCACATGGCACGGTAAGAGAGGCTTCACATACATGACATCAAACTTGATGATATTTGAGCCACTAGATTCAGAGATTCTAAGTCAGAGAGTAAGGCATTCCTCTGTGATGGACACGTCTAGAGTACCTTTAAATAAGACATCGCAAAAGGTGTTTGGCCCAGATCCTTAACAATAGATTAGTTCTAGGTAGCTTTAGCATTAGGGTTATGGGTAGAGCACTTGAATACTCCATTCAGAATACGAGGTGGTGGCTCTGGTTTCTCGATCGGTAAATTCATCTCTTAGGGTGGAGGAGGATCTTCTAGGTTGGTACTATCTTTTGAAGAGCTGTAATCTCCAGAGTGAGTGGCTATATCGATTTTTGCGTCGACCATATTGATAGAAACACGGTCGCCATCTTGTGGTGGTGGGTTTTGACTCCCACCAGACACATTTCCGGCATTCAAAGAACTCGAGGCTAAGTGCTAGTTGTGAGGAAAAGGATTTGTTAGCACAACGGGTGGAAGATTTAAATTCATCACAGCCTCCACAACTTTGGGGAATAAGTGTGTAAGGTGGTCATCTGTACAAAGTTTACAAGGAAACTTAACCTTACTCTTTTCTTCCATGCACTCTCCATCATTATCATTTTGTTTTCCATTATTACTCTTTTCCTTGGGTTTATTCTTCCCGCCTCTATGATTATTTTGACCTTTCTTCTTATTCCCATCTGGATATTGGTCACCATTTGGGTTTTTCGACGACTGTATAGAATGTACATCCTCCGATTGGGTGGGTTTGTAGGATCCAAATGAAGTTGGTCCTCCTGTAGACTTTGTTGTCGAGTCTGTGGACTTTACATTGGTGAACCCCACAATGCCATTGACATGGGTCCCAAGAGATTGTCTAGGATCATGAGCCCATCGCGGTGTGTGAGGAAGAAGGTGGTATAACATCCAAGACTAGGCATATATCAAATCAAATTGTTGGGCTCTACAAATGGCCTCTTCCTCACTGAAGACCCCAGAAGTAGCAACATCCTTTGAAATAGGAGCATTGAAAGACTTTAAAAACAATTCTAAAAGAAAGTTCGGGGGTATGGTATTCTTAACTAACCATATTCACCTATGCCATTCTTGGATATGGTCCAAAATGTGAGTGTCGGAACCCTCGTGTAAATTTGACAAAATTTCAAGGACAACATCGTAACAAACGAGTAGTTGAAAATGGTTAAGAAAGGCTAGCACTAACTATTGAAAATACCCATATGTCCCCCTAGGTAGCTCAATATACCATTTTGATGAAATCTTGATAAGAGTGCGTTGAAACAATCATAATCCAATAGAATCATGATTCAAAGAATTTGATGAGCACCAGAGGTGAAAAGTAGTGATGTGATCACTAGGGTCCTTGCCTTTCTTACCCTCAAACTCTCAAATGTCTAATGAAGTCTTGGTGGAAACAGGGGGCCATGTGGGATCATGAATCACCGGGTCATTCATTAGTTTAGAAAAATTTGGCAGATTAAGCATGGCCAGAAAGGGAATACGAGGTTGCAACACCTGACCCCATCCTCTCGCAAAAGACTGAGAATTAGGAGTTGTGTTCCATCCTTTATTCTGGTAAGGAACAAAAACTTGTCCAAAATTAAATGACCCTCCTCTGGGCAGATTCGTGAAATATGGATTGGGCATCATTCTAGCAGGGATGTTCTGATAAGGGTTATGAAAATTGCCCCCAATTGGATTAGCTCCAAACTGAGGGTTGTTAAAACTTCCCCCAACTAGATTAGATCTAGGTTGAGGAGTTCCCAATACATAATATTGACCTCCTCTAGGTGGGAATCCGGACTATTGATGTGGATTTGTTATGCCAAAAGTATTGATCAAATTCGACACCAAGGGGATAGGGATATAGGGCGAAACTTGTCTACCAGTGTGGTTGTTCCATCCACCCGTAGAAGGATTAGACCCGGGGTTAAGGAAGGGGACACTTCCTACATTAGGATTCTCTTGAGGAACATGAGAGTTACCAAACGAAAAGGGAGTGTAAGGAGGTGTATTTCCCCCAATTCCAGGGCTAGCGTTATGACTAACAACTTGGATGGAAGTCGAAAACTGTGAAGTGAAACTTGGCATAAAATAAGAAAATGGACTAGTAGCCATGGGGATGGTCTGAAAATTATAACTTGGCAAGTGGCCAAAACCCCCAAAAGGGTTAGAGGCAAGAGACAAAGAAGTGGCTACGGGTTGAGCCATAGTACCAATGTAGGTCTTCGACACTGCATCTGTAGCGGCTGCAGCTGTCGAAGGAGTACAATTAACTATAGTGGGATTGGGAGTTTATGAACTCCCAGAGTTCTAAATACTAGACTTAGTACTCATCCTTATGGGATCACAAGTCTGAAAAGTGGATGTGTGTGTACCACTCCTGATAATTCTATGCCTTTTAGAAGGAAATAGATCAAAAACCAGTGGTAACTGTAACAACCGACGGGACCAGCGAGGAAGTTGGTCTGACTCCATGACAACTTATGACTCTCAACAAATAAAAATATATCCTAAGGCCAACTAGTAATCAAAGAGCATACAAAAAATTCAAATGGCCAATATGCATGCAAATGGGCTAAAGTGGTTGAGTGGCCTCCATCGCTAAAGAAGGTGTTGGTCACTATAATTGCTTAATTAATTTCAAACAACCAAGTGAAACATAAATGATCAACCCAGGGAAGTCTTTTGTTTCAAAGATAGCTGCGCACTATATATGCTCGATTCCAAAAGAACTTAGTGTTGTAGTAAAGAAATCATCCTATCTAAACTTGCTGAAATGAACTGAAGCTCTGAATTGTATCACAGGAAAGAAATCTCCCTATTGTAATTCTTTATAGTTCAAATTAAGAATCCTGGATTACATTTAAAATAACATTGCAATGGGTAAGAACAACTATGTTGCAATCAGAGAACAGGACCCTTACTCTCAAACAGAGACTCAGTACTAACACTCTTTCATGAAAGCAATAATGCAGAAAACAATAAGCTCTATCTAACAGAGAACAA
>ML781535.1:94949-122965 GCA_009831015.1 Picea engelmannii
GAACACGTCCCGCTTCTCTGAAGTTCTTAGTACATAAAAAGTTGGATCCCTCGAATGGTGATTTCTCTTCAATTTAAAGGGAAATCCCATCGATACAATCATTACAAGGCAGATCTGGATCCTACACTAAATCGGATCTTCTTCTAAATCAGCATAGGGTGTCCTATTCTTATGCAACCGAATGCTAATATAGGGGCTGGACGAAGCATTGCTGTTACGGCTAGTGTAACAGCTTCTCACAGCTGCTGATGTTGTTTCAGCATCGCGATTCACAGGCTGTTCAGCCACGTGAATCGCGCCCTTTGACTGTGTCGACCTTGACTGCTAACTGTCAGGGCTCGTGTTTCAGCATCATGGCGGTCTCCACTGTGTCTCAGCATCTGTTCTCAACTGAGTGACAGCTCCGTGTTTCAGCATCTGCATTCTTGAACCGTGTAGCTGCTTCGTGTTTCGGCATATGCATCCTCGGACTGTGTAGCAGCTCCGTGTTTCGGCATCATCTCAACAGCGGCTTTGGGCAGTTCTGTGTTTCAGCATCGGTCTGAAATACTATTCTACAAATATGGACACTTATGCACTTCTAATCAATGGTTAGGTTCAAAAGTAATGTAAAGTATTATGCAAAATGGATTAAGCATATAATAATGAGAAAGGACGTTGTGTACCTTGGAATGATCAGGTGAAATGATAGTATAAGTCAAAATACATGTGATGAAGGGTATAATAATGGCAAAAAGTATGGGCAAAAAGGGTACAATATGTGGTCCTAACAAAAGGTATTCCTCGTCCATGAGGGACCTGAGACTCACCGCTAAAGTTTGGAGGTAACAAAATCAATTATAAGGTCCCTCATAGGATTAACAACTAGTCGGTCAGATCCCTCGAGAGAGGTAATCCTCCATAAAGGTTGTGTGTTGTCTTACCCCTATCTAACTCAAGATACAAGCAGAATAACCCCTGCAAGTAACCTATGAGAAACCTAAGTTGGGAAACTAATCAACCATTGTATAACTGATGTACAAGAAAATAGTCGTAAGTCTGGATTACCATATGGGTAGGGTAGAAAATCCCAAAGCCTTGAAAGTATCACCTCTCATAGAGGTATGGATACTAGCAAGATCCCGAAATATGAATAAATCCATAGAAATATCTTTGACGCTAGGTGAGTATCCAGGGGTTATCCCTTCAACAAACTTCACGCGACCTCGTGCTTAACTCCATTGTGAGTAGAGCCTCCTGATATTACCAATTATACAATGGATTTATCAACTCCCTGTCTTAGACACGTATGTTGATTTAATTGCCTTGGAGAATTTTACTCACAAAATCCTATTCCAAGGCACTAAATCCTCGGCTAGTTTGTGCACCCTAAACAATAAAATTGTTACTAATCAATTTTACTTTAAAGCATAAATTTTATTGGCTGTGATTACTCAAAAAGGTATGGAAATGAAACTCATGGTGTTATGACTCTTCATGAAAATAAAAATAGATATAACACAAAGCCTAACTTTAACTTTTCAATGAATGATATGCTAAATACAAATAGTGCAATCTTCAATTTTAACCTTGCAACTCAGAAACAAAATGAAATCTTTCGCTAAACATGCTAAGCTAATGATAATGGTTGAAATACAAAAATACCAACCAATGCAAAATACCTATTTTTTTTGTATTTTCAATGTATTAAAAAGAAAATGCATGGACTCATAAGCGACTTGATATATAACTTCTATTGTTTATAAAAGAAATCACTCAAGCAGAATACCAAGAAGTTAAGCATACATCCCAACTACCAAGGAGAAATAAAAAATGGAAAACAAAGAGAAAGACACCGCCCAAAAATTGAACTCCAAACATGTTTCCTCTCATCCCAGATAATCTCAACAGGCACCACAAAGGCCTAAGAAGGATTAGTGATCCCCAAAACCTACCCAACAGTCACTAAACCAAGAAAGAAAGCAAGGGGAAGTGGTATACATGATTGTTCAAGAGGAAAGGGCATATATATGCTTCTTGCAGTGAGATAGCAAGCGTGTATACACGATTGTCAAGGAAAAAAGGGCGTATATGCTTTAAAACAAGGCCAAGCGAGTGTAATAGGTTGAAAACTCAGACCCAGAGTGAATAAAATATGTCCAGCAGTGATACGAAAATAAACACAAAGAAAAAAGAGTAAGGTAAGAAGAAAAAGGAACCTCAACCCTTGGAAGGAAGATCTTTCCCCAGTGGAATCACTAGTTCTATCACAAGCAAAAAACTCCGTATGGCTGAGGGTAAACCGCAAAAGATAGGTATGACTATAGAAATAAACTCAATTCCAACATGTGCTATATAAACTAATGTTCAATACAAGGAAGAATCCTACCTTGATCCAATCGTTTGATGTCGTTCCATCATTGAGCATTTTGACCCAAAGCTTTACACCTGCAAAAAGTTCTCAACAAACAAGTGATGCAAGTATATAGTGATAATACATAAAACGAGTTAGCACATCAAATAACACAATCCATTAATAAACATTAGAAACATGCCCATTGATAATAATCATATATTTTCAAGATATCGATAGGACGAGAAAGGAGTATTTATATTAATTATTGATATACAGAAGTATCAACATTACAAACTTCCGTGTCATCACGGTTAAAAAAAAGGAAACCAATTTCCTTCCAGCTTGGTCTCCACCACTTCAATCCTCCACCAAAGGCAAGCTCATAACAAAGAGGTAATGAGGTCCTCTCAACAATAAGGAAAGAGATTGGGTGCTGAACACTGTGTTCAGACTTGAGGGACAAAGGGATGCAAACTCAATATGAAGTAATTTCTTCAGAGTAACTTTTCTCTCAAAGTTGAATGATTTCTCCTCTTTTTCCATAGCTCAAAATTGTGCTCTTATAGTCTCCAGAATGCAACTGAAGGGCCGATTCGGAATGTTTCCAGTATATGAAAGTCCAAAGATTAGAGATCTTTTGTCATGACATGGAAACCTGACCTCATTTTGTATTTTCTTGCAAAAATCCCAATATACGCGAGTTGTAGTGGAGCATCAAGTGTATATGCATCTTGCAAAGAAGTTAGGGAGCATATATGTGAAAAAATATATATTTTTGGCTATGGATTTATCAAAAAGGGGTTGACAAGTCTGCATAGGGAAATGGAAAAATTCCCTCTGTGCAAGATACCAATGGTGAGGAAAATCTCTCTATAACACATGCTTCCATTTATGGGGGTGGTTGATAATTCAACCATTGGTCCTTTCTTCATTAACTGATTTATTTCCTCTGGAGATATCATGGCTTGTACTTCAAGGCTTCAGCCCCCAACAGTCAGTTATGGGAAGTTTAACAATAAAACATTTACATTTTCCACATGCCTTAGCATGGTAATCCTATTTTATGATTAATTACAACTTGGGGGAAACAAGGGTGTTACAATTCCCTCCACCTTAAAGGAACACCGTCCTTGATGTTCTTTCTCAAAAACACATGTCATTCCCTTCTCATTTAACTTTTTCAGAAATCATGATCCTTCTTCCTCAGTCAAGTCCTTTTTCAGACCTTAAATCTTGGTCACCTTCTTTCAATAACTCTTGGATGACAAGCATGTTAATCATAGTCATATGAAAAAACATTGCATAAAATTTCTAGGAAAATTTCATAATCTTAGCACAATAATTATCTACGCAGTTTTTGGATTTGTATCCACATGGTTGTTTTGTTATTTGTTTTTACTTGACATACCCATTGGGTGCATGATCCCCATCAATAGTTTACAAGAACTATCAAGGTTTCATATTCCTTGAGGTCACTCACCCTCTAGACCCAGGCTGAGGCATCCCCTTCTCTGCTATACAGTCCCTCAGATGATCCACTTGCCTTGCCAAGGTTTCCTTGCACAGGAGTAACTACCCATCATGTGCATGATCACAATCAATAGTTTACAAGAACTATTAAGGTCTTCTCTTCCTTGTGGTCACTCACCCTCCAGTCCCAGGCTTAGGCATCCCCTTCTCTGCTATATAGTCCCTCAGGTGATCCATCTTTCCTTGCCAAGGTTTTCTCGCAGAGGAATAATTCCAGAGACTCTATCGATTACAATCGAGGCTTCCCTCAGACTTTCACTATTGAGGCATCCCTCAAAATTTATCTGTCGAGGCATCCCTCCCGTTTGTTTTACCTCAACACACCATATTCTAGCCAATCATGGCTTACCATAGGGTTCTCATCTCTCAGCAGTAGCCATGTTTCATGCTTTTACACCTTGAAAGCCTTCCATCTTAGCTAAAGTTACAGACGAACATTACTCTCCTTCTCCTCGCACAGGAATAGTTAGGGACAAAGGTTTCTCTCCTTCTCCTGACTCAATCATAGATAGGGATGAAGGTTACTCTTCTTCTCCCAAGTTAGTCTCTATTTCATGCGATCATATTATACTCTTTCTCATAGTTTTTCTTGAACCTGAGATCTCAGTTTCTCATCTTTTCACTCTTTTCATATATTTCCCTTTCACCTGTATCATAGGTATACAAAAATTCATGAGACATCATAAATATTTAAATTCAAAATTTTTCTTGTAAATCTTTCATCCATAGATTTCCAAATTCCACATTCTATTCTCATATTTGTTTCGCACAGGAACCAGATTCATAATTATGGGACTTTCCTTCCCATAGCGGTTTGGCTCAGCAGGAAATTGGTCTTCCTTATGGGCTTACAATGCTGTCATATCCAATACCCCTTTTCTTCCTTCACTTTCAACTTCAATCAGCCAAACAAATTGTTAGTTTCCATGCATACATGTCTATATATATATATTCAAAACCATTCATACTAACAATTCATCACATCTATATAAACATGAAAATGGAGTCCCATTTCTTGCCTATGCCTCATTTCAACATACCAAACCTTTCAAAACGTAATTCAACATTTCAAAGGATTTAACAAATGTGCCAATATTCATGGCCACATTCATACCTAATGCACTCTAACATTGATTTAAAGTTTGTCACACTTTATGATAGGTTCTTGGCCATGGTGTGTTGGAATTTAACCAACCTCTTCACCACATGGCTTATTCATTTTCTTTCATTCTTAGAATAGGACTATTCTTCTGGCTACAGGATGATCATGATCCCAAATTAGTACACATGAGACTCAAAAGTTTCACATGCATGCCTTTAAGCATTCTTCCTTTATTAATAACCAGGGTGCCAACACTCATGGCCACCCAAATTTGGTTTTCTCTAACACCTATACAATGTAAGTATAAATGTTGGAAGGTCCTCCTTCCTCAGTGGGAAATCCATTGTCTTTCCTTTATGAAAACATGCATTTCCTTGAAGCAATTCCATGGAATGTTCTATCTAGAAGCACTTTTGTTTCCAATCATTCCTTGATTTGTCCATGTATTCATGGCATATTAGTTCATGAATTCTTCTTAGGGTTACAATATGTATTTACTATCAGAGGTTCACACCTCCATCATTAAGGTTCTCTTCCTTGAATCATACCCTACTTGGGTACCCAAGGCATTCATCTCCCTTTTAGCATTTAATATAAAACATTTAAGACCGTAAAACATTTCAAAAGGGATTATTACCCAATCCATTCATATTTTGTGCCACATAGGAATGAACATTTTTATACATGTTTTGACTTTTAGCACCCCAATTATCCCATCATTGGTTCTCCATAGAGAATTTTAAAGTCCCTTCAACAATGTTTCAACAAGAACCTTGTCATAGTCATCCTATGATTGAGGTTGTTCATTATTGGCAACTGTCGTTCTCAATAGTTCCAATCTATTTCTTTCTACACATGACATACATAATAAACACATTAGTCATCATGTAAACTAAAAATGCAAGTACCATAGCATTTAAATTAATAAAACATTTTCATACATGTCCTAGCATATCTATATGCACTTCATCACATTATACTTAATGTTTTCATGAATGCAATGCCGATAGTTCTTAATTGTTTCTACAGTAATACAATCCTCATCACTATGGTGTCAAAACATTTACTTTCATGAATGTACTAGCTTTCTCATCCCAAAGAAAAACATAATACAGAACAAGAAAATAATTGAGGGATCTCCCCTTCTTCAAATTCTTTCTACATCTCCTACGAATTTTCATCCCACCTGAGCTATTTCTAAGGCCTCGCTGTCTTTTATATTATTTTGAAATTTACTCCATGTTGGGATCTTCCTGCTCTCTTCCTTGAGCTGCCTTGGTTAGGCCTCACCTTAACCTTTTTTTTGGAATAGAACAACATGATTTAATAACAATTTTTTTTTGTTTGTTCATAATGGATCATGATCCTGTACATCCTCCACATTACCATTCGGTTATCAGAATGGTCAATATTCATTTATTAGTCATATATTCATTACATAATGTTTTTTCAAAATGTAATCCAGGATTCTAGTATATATATATATAAATATAAGCTTGTGGCTCACTGCTTAATTCTCAACAGTCATTAAGGTTGTGACCTTGTCTTCGTGATAGAGTCTTCACACGCTTCCTCCATAGGGAAATCCTTTAGCATGCAACTTCCTTATTGCATATCCATTACTATTTGTGATGGCCTCAACCTTGGGTTAGCTTCAAAAATTTACCAAATATCCCATAAGGAATATAAGCATGCATCTTTGTCATGTACCCAAATTATGTATTCATACATATTTTGGTTTTGTTAACTTACATCCATGATGTTCTTAACCATATTCATAATCCTAAACCCGGCTGTATCGGTCATAGGTATGTTTCGAAACCCACCTACATCTCTACTTTTAAGATCAGTCAACTCAGGATTGTTCACAATCCTTCTCATGTGATAATCAAAGGCATACAAATTTTCCTCTTATTATGACAACAGAGCATCTTTTCTCATTTACCCTTTTTATCTAATTATATTAGTATTTCCTAAGGAAAGGGAATACATTCCCCCTCAAGATATTATTTGGAACAAAACTTTCATGACACTTCAGAATGGAGTCATCCATGCATCCATAGTATTTATTTATTCTGGACAAGAGAAATTCTTGAGTTATATTTCACTCATCACGACAACCATATTGTATGTTATAACTATATTATTACATCATACGTGTGCATCACTTGCATGTTTAATATCATTCATAAATAAATGGTATTAATATCAGGCTTCATATTAGGAAGCTCCACAATGCATTAAACCCATGCACTCAATCATAATTAAACACAAATAAGTATTCATCATGCTAGCTTATTGCTTGCACTTTTTCCATGTCATTCACACGCATGGACACATCAGGATTCTATATCATTTTCCCAAGGATATTCCAATCATCCTTATGATCATGTATACAAATTCATGTATAAGTAGGTGCATATATTAGACCTTTTTACCTCATGCATTCGCTTGATCGTTTAATTTCATCATTAGTGTCCTTTATTTTTAGATTTCAGTCACTTACACGACGAATATCACAGTCATATATTGTATTGATGTTTCCTTCTCTTATGAAAATAACCAACGAGGGTCACTTTCCTCTTTATGCGACAACGTCTAGCAACAAAAACCTTCTTGCCTCAGTTTCCATAGGGTTTTGCCCATCTCACTTTTCACTGGTCATGAGGATTTATGTACTTCAATTTTAATTTAAAGCAGTAAATATAATTGCCAAGGATCCTACCTGATCCTATCAGATTCCTTTAACACAACAAGGTATTAATCATTATATAATCCACCATCATCAACTCCTGAAGTTCCAACTTCCCATGCTTAGAAGTAGCATTACGAACACTAGGTCATCCATCATTTGGGCGTCAACTACCCTTGATAGAACCTTTCCACCTTCATCTATCCACATTCAAGTCTTATTATAAATGTTAATTATCGTATCGCTACTCCGGTAAAAGTAGTTATCACTTTGACAAAGGGATAAAGAAATTATTCTTTTGAAATTCAACGAGAATTCCCAAAATCACAAGTTTAATCTGCATTCCTTATCCTCAAGGAGTAAATTCATATAACAATACCTCCTTATGTGACTTGTACATGAGCCCAAGAAGGCCAAGTGTTGTAACCATGCTTTGATACCAATTTCTAACACACCCACGACGGAGCATAATTTTTTTTTCTTTTCTTAAAGGATAGATTCTTCAATCATGGTTTTTGATTTGGAAAGTCAAGGAACCAGTCCGACCTCCTGGTCAAGGATCTTCGATTCTGAACCCAAATGACTCTTTGAGACCATGATGGTATCTCTTTGTAGACTTCTGGGTGTAGGTCTAATGGTACTCGTGACCTTCCCTTCATGCTTGGGGAATCTATGAGTTTGGGTGTTATCCCCTTTTCTAAGAATCCCCTCCTTTAGGTGACCTTGGGCGATAACCTCACACAAACACACAATACAGGGTGTGGCCAAAGGAAGTTTGAAACCAAAGTACCTTTCGGCCCGTAATTCTCCTCGATCCTCCACGTGTCCTTTCTTCAAAACCGTGGTTTGGATTGCGGCCCACCTTCATCTTTTTAAAGTTCGTGCATCTTCGATCCCCATAATGCTATGGTACCATAGATCTCACGATCTTGACGGTGCCTATGAACTGACGACTCAGATCTATCCCTTTCAAAGTTTTGGATCAAATCTGACCTTTTTCAAATCAACTACTATGATTTTTTTCGAAATTCTAGACTTTGGATTATCAAGTCTCAAATTTTCCTTTCTTCCTCACGTCAATCTTCTAGACTTTATGATTGGTGGTAACATTTCCTTCTCGATCAATGTATCAGCCTTCTCTTCGAGGGTTTGACATTTCAACTAGATAAACGGTCATGCACCCCTTTTCTTGATCAACAGTTGAGATTTACTTTGGGTCTCTAGAATTCTTATATCTCAAATCTCAAAATTTACTTCCTACTGAAGTAAGTGGATTCCTAGCGCGTGACCACTTGAATTAGATGATTGAGGCTTGCTTCAAGTCTTTACCCAAAATATACATATTTATACCACTTGTCCTCTTGATTTGATGGCTATGAATTACTTCAGGACTTTACCTGGAATCCACCGATCTATTCCATGTCCCTTATGGATCAAACGACTCAAAGTCACTTCGCACTTCTCCTCTTGCGAATTTTATATTTCTCTCTTGTAATTCTTCCAATGTTCGAATCCTCGATCCCTTGGATCTGCTGCCACTTCCCAACCTTGACGATGGATGATTTAGACTCTCTTAGGAACTTTGGGACTTTTCAAGTCCACTCTTCTATTCAATTTCAAAGGGATTAGGCCTCATGCAATTTCCTTGGGATCCAATGGGTGTTGGTCCTTGCTCTAAGATCTAAAGACTAAGATATGATCTCCTCCTGTGCATACTCCTAAGTGTCTTGACATGGATTTTGATGGTCTATATCTCCTCGACAATGCTTAATTGAACGACCACTATTTATACTCCTCCTGAGCTTATTCCTTCTTCGCTGACTTGGAAGATTCCAAATGTTTCAAAGGCCTTGACCTTTGATCCTTCTGCGAGTCCTTGATTTTGGGTCTCGTCTGTGCTTCTGAAAACGCTATCACTCCTAAGCTTCTGTACATGGAATCTGACTCTTGTACACTCCTTGCACCATCCCCTCTGACCTTCTCGAACTTGCTCAGTGTGCCAGGGAATTCTAACCTTCTAGGTCTTCCAAAGTACTGTGTTTCAATACTCCGTCCAAGTGTTAGCCTGGTGTACTCCTTCCACAGTTCTTTCTCCAGAGTGTTTTGAAACTCAGTGAGTATCTGAATCAATTTGATGACAGGGATGGCATTTTCTCCTATTAAACGGTTTTCATCCATCCGCTCTGTCATATTCTTAATTCATCTACAGTTATTTTTACTCTAGTAGTTCGAGTAACTTAACTATCATGAAATTAGAACTCCCAAAGCTTTGAGCTCCTGAGATTCTGAAACCTTCAAAAGCTAACGCCACCTTAACTCACAATCCATGAACTAAAATATCATGGATCAGACGATCAATGAGACTTCCATAGGATCCATAGATCTACAATCTAGGTCGACTTCGTGACTTTGACTTTCATAGGTTTAGTCACACCAGTGTGCAATTCTCCCGTCGCATGAACTCCAAAATCACATATCTAACGGTAAAGGTGGGCCCCGATAGATACTTGGATCTATGACCGAGATCACATCATGACTTCGGGTTTCAAACTTCAAAGGATTTGTCCTCTTCAGGATGATTACCAACATTTGTCAAACTTGCGAAGGCTAAAAGAGTCAAGGTGTTAACACCTACACTCCTTCAAATCTAATGGTTGTGAAAAACCTCGTATCCTCTAGAACGGATCTCGTTGATTCATCTTCGAAATGAAAGGATATTCCCTTTTGATACATGAATCTCGTTATCCTTCCTAATCTTCATCAGTTATGAAGGATTTAAAAGCATTGCACTCTTTCTCCTTGACTTAACACTTAAAAGGGTCTTCTACACAACTCTTGCGCTCCTTCATCAAGTGTGGAACTTAAGTGGTTCTTGGTCTCTGCTTGCCTCACAGAGAGCCTATGCATAACTACACTACCTCTCCTGAGCTTAAAAAACACCTTCCTCCAAGGGACACAGAATGACTAGGAGGGTGTACATGCATACATGAAACTATATCTAAGGTCGCCGAACTCAAAGTTTGTGAATCTAGCTTAAGCCACCATAGGGTGCAATCATTTATGAATACAAAATATGTCAAATCCATATTTGTTTAAATACAAAATTTAAACAAGAATAAAGAGATACAGTATAACCATTAAAAAAAATACACATCCCTAGGTCATTCACAGTATATTCCATTTGATTACATAATTACAGCTTAATTTCAAAGGGTATAAGAATGCTTATCTATTACAAGTTGCATCCAACCACCTCACTGTGGGTGTGTGCCTTTCCATCCAACCATAGGCTTAGATATATTCAGTCTTAGCACTCTGGACACCCCCGTGCCAAGCCATGATATCAATAGGGAATTGACGCCATCTCTCAGAGAAACTCTCTCTATCAAAGTGACCCTGTGAGGTTTATCAGATGCTTCCTCAGCATCAATCTCATGTTTGGGTCCTTCGGGCGATGTTCTCAGCACTTCCATTGGGTTCTCACATCTCTCTTATGAGCTTGTGCTCTCATCCCCCTATCTCATCTCTTGCCCTGTCTCTGTATGTATCTTACCTTCCCTCCTTTGGAAGGTTTCTGACTTGTCCTGTTCCTTCTGTCAGGGGGAAGCTCGGGTTTGCAGGTATCTTTGGTACTTCGATCTCACATCTTACAGTTAGACCATGCTTCCATTCATGGGGGTGGTTGATAATTCAAGCAGTGTTCCTTTCTTCATTAATTGATTTCTTTCATCTAGAGATATCATGGCTCGTACTTCAAGGCTTCAACCCCCAAAAATCAGTTATGGGAAGTTTAACAATAATACATTTACATTGTCCACATGCCTTAGCATGGTAATCCTATTTTATGATTAATTACAAGATGGGGGAAATAGGGGTGTTACATCCATGACCTCATTTTGAGTATGACTTCACCTACCTTGATTGATCATGTGGAGTCCACTCTTCATCAATAGTCTGACATGATAGAATTGGGGCTCTTTCACTACTTTGTTGGATTATAGATGAGTCAGTCTACATATGGGATACGTATCTATCAGCCCAAGTGTACCTTGGATCTCCTAATTAGATTTCATATGTCCAATATACAACCACAATGTTTTTTTTAAGGGTCAAGTTGTGAACAAAGTGTTTCACTACCTTGGTTGATTCTATCTTGTCTCAACAACATTAATACTATTGTACTTGACTCATACTAATCCTAATATCTCCTATGTAGTTTGGTTGGTTTCCTATTTCATGCAGGAAACACATGAGATTCTTTGGAAAGCTACAAATATAATTCCTCTCTACATTAAATGGACACATAGAACTTTCATTATTATTAAGATGGTAATGCAAATTTAGTGGGTTATATTGACATCGATTAAGTTGGTGATGTTGATGACCACAATTCCACCTCGATGACCACAAGTCCACTTTGGGCTATGTCTTCCATATTGTCTATGCTCTCAATGTTTGGTACAACAAAATGTAATATGCCATCACATAGTGTTGAGGTTTTCTTAATGATAGAAGCAAGTCTCTTTGGATTTGAAATTTTTTTGGTAGGATCATCCTACCCTAATTTGGTGAAATAATTAGAGTGCTCTCTCTATTTAAAGGGAGCCAATAGAGTATCAACATAAAAAGAATATAGAGATCAACATTCATTACATGTGATAGTTTGCTCATGAAAGGATTGTTGATCTGCAATATTATTGCACTGAGTTAGATGTTGTTGACATCTTCTCTAAACCCTTTATAGAGACTCAACATGTTCAACTTTTTACCTTTCTTGGGGTGAAGGAGGTTTTCCTTGTGGGGGGGATAGTTTGACTCCTCCTTCCTCTTTTTTTGTTTTTTTCTACTATTCTAAGAATTTTGTATAAGGGTATCTATCATAGTGGACCCATGACCCATTTTGATATTTAACCTCCCTCTTATACTTCCTTTTATCAAATTTAGACTTGACATTTTTAAATCAAAATGTAAGAATGAGAAAGGATATATATTATTAATTTTTATTTTTATTTTATAATTTAACCCTCTTCCCTTCTAATTGACTCTAGGTAATAGTCTAAATCTAATGATATCACAGTTTCACACACTAATCCACTACAATTAACCATCCTCAATATAAGTGATGATAAAAGGAGATCCAAACCTAATAAAAGTAGGACATTATATAGGTGTCTCCATCATGTCTTATCACAATTGAAATTGTAAAGTGATGATAAAAGGGGATCCAAAACTAATAAAAGTAGGAAATTATATAAGTGTCTCTATCATATCCTATCACAATTCAAATTGAAATGAAACAATTTTAAAACAACTCTAATATACAAGACAAAAAGCTCTACACAACCCAACTACCACAAATTCACAAATCTTTGTACATTCATTGGAACCTATTTCATTGAATAAAATGGTCCTACATTGGATCCTATAAAACCACAAAATAATATAATTCCCTATATTAAATACTATTTAAAAAAAACACAAAATGACATAATAATTAAAAAAAAACACAACATAACATAATAATATAAAGGTAATATAATTCCCTATATTAAATGCTATTTAAAAAAAACACAAAATAACATAATAATTTAAAAAAA
The DNA here is from genome assembly GCA_009831015.1 of Picea engelmannii. Classification (NCBI taxonomy): domain Eukaryota; kingdom Viridiplantae; phylum Streptophyta; class Pinopsida; order Pinales; family Pinaceae; genus Picea; species Picea engelmannii. The sequence goes on from ML781535.1 coordinate 108,206, forward strand.
ACACAAAATAACATAATAATATAAAGGTTTTATGATTAAATTCAAAATTAAAACTGAAAACTCCATATGCCCCAATTCACAAATCTCAAGCAAAGTGTACGTTCGTTGGATCTTATTTCATAAAATGAAATGGACCTACATTGGATGCGGTTTCAGAAAAACACAAAATAATATAAAGCGTTTATGATTAGATTCGAAATCATAAACAAAAAGGCAAGAAAGCTTCAACCAAAGACACCTCTAAAAAAAATATGGGATAAAGTGAACTGTTGAGTTATTTCAAAGGATCATATTTAAGAAAAAAACAAATATTAATATAAAGCTTTTATGATTAAATTCGAAATCAAAACTGAAAAGGTGAAAGACTCCACCAAAGCTTGGATAAAGTCAACCGTTGAGTTATTTCATAGTTGTGTTAAGGGAGGAAAGAACACTTTCTCTCATCTGAAACCGATAGCAACCGATAGATGGTCGAGACAGAGGAGGCAAAAGTGGGAAACTATCTATGAATTGAAGGGAGGTGGAAGAAGAGATATATGTATCTCAAATCTGATCTAATTTCAATATGTGGTTTGGTGTCTATGTTTCGTTGAGTCCGATTCTGGATGTTTAAGTGTAGGTAGAGTCATGTCCGTGTGTGATGGAGGAGGTTGGACTGAATTGGATCACCCGCTATAGAAAATAACTTTAATGGAAGGGCAGCTGAGTTGCTCAACGGTACATTTTATTATTATTTTAGCTCTTCTCAGAAGTCGTATTTTCATTCCTAGATATATTTAACACTCTTGATCTCTTGTTTCTTATTTCAAATATCATGCACATTCTTTAATTCTATCAATTTGACTGAAAATATTTCAAGTTTAGCTCTACTCTGTTAGGAAGGAAGATGAGATTTAGATATGATCTGAGCCTTTCCAAACCCTATTTCTTGAATGAATTTGAGCATTTCGAAAACCTCTTTCTTCATTATGCATTCTTAATAGGTATTGTTTGATGGAGGAAGGAAAGAAGAAAAACCTTCGATAGGATTCTAGCCATTGAAAAGCATCCATGAAAAAACTTAAGGTACAGGTATGTATGGCCCTGGTTTCTCTTACCTTCTCAATATTCAATATTTTAACTGTGATGCGATGGGTCTGGCAATAGCTTCACATTACAGGGATGTTTGGTCCTGGGTTCTCTTACCGTCTCTCTCAATAAATTTAAGTTATCATTAACAATACCTTAAAAACCCACTTATTTAGTAGTTATTATGCCGGCATTTCTCATTAATTTAACCCGACCACGTTCTCTTAATCCATATGTTTAATAGTTAACCTCCCTACATCATCTCTTTTTAGTTTAACAAAATTTTCATTGATTTCTAAATAGTTTGATATGCCTCTTCCTTTATAGTATTTTTATCAGCTGATCTTTGCTTATTGAATTTAGGGTTTGAACAGAGCATGTTAAAATATTGAGTTTACCAGACAAAGTTATGTGGTTGTGATGAATCACATGTTTTTTTTTTTAAATTTACAAAATAAAATAATCTAACATCTAATAACCTGAAGATCAATTCTTATGGATGTTATGTCTCACGTGTAACGTTGTGTTTTCGGATCAAATGTCTCCTAAAAACTAGTCGTTCGTTTAACAGGTTTCTTCTTTGTATTGGCAAGAAAATATTTACATACAACTAGTTATGAATAAGAAATTTACATATTCTATACTCCACCATCCCTTTCTAGTGTAATTCCCAGTGCTCGGGTGAAATTTTTTTTCTGCAGTTTATCACTTCATTGAATTCAGTTGATCAGTTCATTAATTGCAGTTGATCAGTTCATTAATATAGTGATAAGGGAAAAAAAACAATGAATCAATCATATTATTTGACATGCCTTTTGCATTCGACAGTAATATCTATAGGAATACCACACGATTTGCAATGGGAATGTAAGTAGAAGCATTTCTCCATTGCAATGCTTCTAAGGGATGCACAGCGACATCCAATGCAGATGACTAGAAACACTGGGTTGGAGCGAGAAGAAGACTAAAGCGTCGTCGATGCAACCAAATCCCTGCCAACAAATTCTAGGCGATGCGTTAGCTATGTAAAACGGTTATTAATGCATGCGCAGTGGATAGTGAGGAGTTCGGTCAGGAGGACTGGAGCAAGAAAAGGGCGACGTGGCATAACAGAAGTGGAGCGAAGGGAAGTGCGTGATGTGAAGGTCTCTATTTCTTTTAATCTTCAACATACATTAGAAAACGTTCTACGGTTTTGATTATCCACTTTGAATCTAGTCACCCTGAATATATAATTTCAGTCAATATTCTCTATCCAATTACTAAATTTTACATTTTTAAATTTCTTAAAAATATTCTCTATACATTACTCAGCCATACATATCATACACATCATGATATGTATCACCCCAAAAATACCTATGAACCTAACCCTATTTTTAATAAAAATGTCTATCGGTTAAAACCTTATTGTAAACTGAAACCTTATTTCTAATACGGGAATCCCTATCGACATAATTGCATTCATGTATTAACTGGGTATTTAATTCCTTACATGCACATTTCTTACCATTCTATATGTTATTTAATTCCTTACATGGACATTTGTTACCATTGTATAGGGCACCATGTTATTGATTTTATTTTTTTTAATTTAAAAAACTAAAGCAGATTTTCATTGCATAATAAAATACCCATTTTCATTGCATAATAAAATACCCATTAAATATATACATATCAATTACCACTCATTTTTATACAATTTAATTTTTATTTATCTTTTTATATAAAAATTTAATTATTACCTTTTTCAGTCACACATTGAAATAAAAAGATTTATTATTTTTTATGCTTATATGTAATTATAATTTTTTATAATAACTTGAAAATTGTAAAAAGAATATTTAATGATGTAATGTATATTATGTTTTCACTTAGATACTTATCACTTAAAAAGCATTTTAATGTATGGAAAATTATTTTTTCAATCTTTTTATAAAATTATTTAATTATGTTAATTTTTTTTATGTACACTTATATTTATTATATGATTGAATATTTTTGAAAATTTTATTATGTTAAGTATATTATGTTTTGATTTAAATATTTATAAGTAAAATTTTGCAAAAAAAAATTGAATTTTCTAATTTTTTTGATAAAATTCATTATTTATGTCACTTATTGTTGGGTGATTTTTTTTGGTGGAATGTATATTTATAATAGTTTTTATTATATGTTTGTCGTATTGTTTTGCCACTTTTATTAAAATTCTGTAGTTTTTATAGCGAATGACATAATGGATTTGTGTTTTGATATTTTACCCTAAAAATGAAGTTATATATAGGTAGAATTTGTTACATTAGAACTATTTTTTTTAATTCAATATTATGTAAGTCTACGGTTTAGGATTTAGGACTAGTGTTAATATCTAAAAGTTGAAGCTTAAGAATATGATTATCATCGAGGTCTACATATTTAGATAGAGAATTGAAGCTTAGGGTAGGGTAGGGTAGGGTAGTCGATGTCAACTTTGTTATATTAGTCTTATATTAGTCTATGTACGATAAGGTAGACAAAAGTAAAAGTATATAGGCTAAGCTAGATTACGTTGTAGGGTAGGGTAGAGAGGAATAGGTTAGGCTATGGTAAATAAGGTTTGGATAGGTTATGTTAAGGTAGGTTATAATAGGCTAGGTTAGGGTAGACTAGGTTAAAGTAGGATAAGGGTAGGCTAGGATAGGTTAGCATGGGATAGCATGGTAAAGTATGGTAGTGTAGGTTAGGCAAGGGTTGTCTAAGTTAGGCTAGGATAGCTTAGAGTAGGTTAAGGTAGGTTATGTTGGTAGGATATACTAAGGTAGGGTAGGGTAGGGTAGGGTAGGGTAGGAATGGTTAGGTTAGGCCAGAATATGTTATATTAGGTTAAGGAAAGGTATGGAAGGCTAGGCTAGGCAATTATAGCTTAATATAGGTTCAACCAAGATAAGTTAGGCTATTGTAGTGTAGGGTAGGGAAGGATAGAAGAGGGTAGGTAATATAAGGTAGGTTAGAGTATGGTTGGGTAGGGTAGGTTAGGTTAAATTTGACTAAGCTAGGCTACGGTAGGGTACATTAGAGTATGTTAAGTTAGAGTAGTCTAGGATAGGTTAAAGTAGATGAGGCCATGGTAGAGTAGGATACACTAGGTTGAGGTTGCTTAAGCTAAGATAGGGTAGGATAGAGTAGGGTAAGGTAGCTTACTGTAGTTTGTGTTAGGTTAAAGTAGTATAGGATAGGCTTGGGAAGGGTAGGTTAATATATACTAGGTTAGTATATTAGGGTATGTTAGGCTAAGCCAAGGTAGGTTAGATTATTTTAAGGTAAGCTAGGCTAGCTAGGATAGGATAGGATAGGTTAAGGTAGGGTAGGATAGAAAAGTTATGACTATGATGGGATAGCTTAGACTATATTATGGTAGGATAGGTTAGTCAAGGATAGGTTAGGCTAGGATAGGATAGGTTAGTCTAGATTACACAAGGTTAGTGTAGACTAGTACATGATAGGGTATGCTTCAAAAGGTTAGGGTAAGTTAGTTTTGTATATAGTAGGCTAGGTTAGCTTAGGATAGGTTAGGTTACTCTACTTTAGGGAAAGGTCGGTTAAGTAATCCACATTATACTAGGATAGGATAGGTTAGTGTAGGATAGTTTAGACTATGTTAGGGTAGGAAAGGTTAACTCTAGCTAGTCTATCTTGGGTTTGGATAGGATAGGTGATTATAGGATATGATATGATAGACTAGGGTAGGATAGGTTAGGTTAAGTTTGGGTAATTTAGGCTAGGAAAAGTTATATTAGGGTATTCTATGTTAGTTGGATAGGTTAGGTGAGGATAAATAAAGAAAATTTAATTTATGTTAGGGTAGAATAGGCTAATCTATGGTATAATAGGCTAAGTTAGGTTAGTTTAGGTTTAGTTAGGGTAAGATATGCTAGGGCTAAGGAAGGGTAAGGTAGGTTATGCTATGATAGGGTAGGATAGGGTAGGTTACAGTAGTTGCATTGGGTTAGACTAGGCTAGGTTAGGTTAAGGTAGGTTACATTATAATAAGTTAGGTTAGAATATGATAGGTTAGGCTAAGATAATGTATCCTAGGCTAGTTTAGGATACATTAGGGTAGGCTAGGTTTATGTAGTTTAGGTTAGGATAATATAGGGTAGGATAAGGTAGGTTCCACTAGGGTTGTTTATGATAGGCATGACTAGGTTAAGTCATGCTAAGTTAGGGATATGATTGGTTAGTCTAACTCAGGTTAGGTTATTCTAGAATAATGTATGATAGGGTAGGTTGGGATATGCTAGACTAAGATAGGATACATTTGGGTGGGTTAGCCTAGGTTAGGCTTGGTTTGGGCACGATAGGATAGCTTAGGTTGGGGTCATTGTGGGGTAAGATAAAGTAGGGTAGGTTTCAATATTTTATGTTAGTGTCTACTAATGTGAGTAATATAGGGTAGTTTATGATAGCATAACATTAGCCTAGGGTACGGTAGATTAGGATATATAGGGTAGGTTACCAATTATAAGTCTCTTCCTAATGTTGAACTTTAGGATTGATCGTCGACTTCAACCTTGGTCGTGAGCTCAAATATTGTATCTATAGCTAAGGAATGGACATATTTCAACTTATAAAATAAATTCATTAATTACTTGTGTAAATGGAACAAAATAATTATTGAAAAGGAAAAAATATTAAAATATTAAGAGGAATAATATAAGAAAAGCATTGTAGGTCATTGAAAAAACTTCTAAGTATCATAAATAATATACAATTCCATGATCCAGTATATCATAAATGTAAAAAATATACAAGTTTAAATAAGTCTTGGTATTATCTCAATGTCACTAATAAAGGAACAATATGTACTATATGATAATAATAATGAGCTTATTGACATGCTCATAATAATAACCAAGAATATAAACAAGAAGAGTCTATTGTGGAGGAACAAGGTATGGATGTAGAGGTATCCTACATCAATATAGATGTATGGTATTTAGATACTAATTTGAAAATCAAATGCTCCATAAATTAATAAAATGATTTATAAACATATAAACTCATATGTATACTCACTAGCTCACACTCATATGATCTCATCATTGAATGATTTGGTGAACCTCTCATCTACATCCTTAAAAATTTTCGTCCTTTCACTTGAATCAAGTAACGACAATATGGAGACAATACATTTGAGTACTTCTATTTTAAAAAGTCCTTAAATTGGGTTATCATGCACAACTACATTTAGATCCTCACACTGAATATTAGCCACAACATGGATATCATTTTGAAACATTGTAATTATGCCTCTACACCCTCACATTATTATGAAATACATAATTTAATACAAAATATATATAATATCATTAAAATATTTATGAAATATCAAAAGAAAAAATGAACTAATTTTAAAAGAACCTATTTCTGAGACTATCCAATGTTTGATGTTCATTGATTTGAGGTAGAGGTTCATGAAAATTTGGAGTAGATTATACTAATTTAGGTTTCTAAAAGTAAAAGAAGCATTAGTACTTGACTATTATCCATAAAAAATAAAACATTTAAGAGAATATATACCATGGTTTACATTAAATGCGATACAATTGTGGGAAATGCATGTGTAGACCATATGTATGCCAAATAAATTATGTGAGATATATGTTTATGGAATGTTGTGTTTTTTTTGAAAACACATAATTCATAACTCATCAAAGTATTTTGCGATCAAAATTTATTTATAAAAACATTATATCATGTCTAATAAGTGATACCCAATTTATTTATTGTTATTACCTTTAAAATTTGGCAATAACAACATTTCATTAGTGTCGCATGTGCAACATTGAAAATATTTAACAAGAGAATCTCATATTAGAATATGTATAGAAGAAAAAAATTCTCATATCAATTAGAGATAACTTACAACAAAAATAAATATCAATGGAAAATTTCTTCAAAAATACATGGAGAAAATTGTACACTTTAATATACAACATCATACACCACCTACATGTTGAAAGAAGTGAAAAAAAATACAAGTAAAGTAATAAACACATTTCCATTTCCTAAATAAATTGACATGACTTATGTCGAAAATTCATAGTTTTCACAAGAGTAGTTCTTATCAACTAATCATATTCCCCAAAATTTATTGCCATAATCATTTATTCCACGAAACTATTAAGAAAACCTATTATATGTTCATGGAAAATGTTGAGATTTGGGTGAAAAATATAAGAGTATGCATAACTGTCATCATAAATTATGCTACAATTATTTTATTTTTTATGAAAAAAAAAAAAAAAACCAATTAGCCTAAATTTCTTTAAAAGATTTAAAACTCTATATTCAGAAGCCCTATTTGTTTTTGTTTTTTTATATTCATATCAATAGTATCAATTTCTATCTATCTATATTAAATATTAGGCATGTACTTTCTTTATTTTTGCCAATTTTATTAAAAACAATCTTGACATGGATTCCATCCTACTAGGAACTATCACTATTTTGATGTGGGATGTGAATCATTATTTCAAGAAATGGATGGAAAAAACAGGACAAATATAAAGAGAGACGTTGGGACCCTCCTTTAACATAACAAATATCAATTATAGATATGTATGGATATATTTTTTCTATCAATAATTAATTCTTGATACCATGATTTCTCCATGAGGTTTAATTCACCCAACCTTTGGATTATATTTCTCATTATTTTAACTTGCCTTACCTTTATCTATAAAATTTAGGATTTTTTAATTAGTGTAACCCACCAAATATTTTTAACCCATCAATAATTATTTTGATCCCTTTATTATTAGTACCTACCAAAATAAGGTTCTATAGTTTTTAGTACTGAATCAACATTCATTGAGTCACTCTTACTCAATTCACGTGTAAAGGATTTCCCAATGTTTTGAAAAAAAACATTTATAATTTTGATTATTTAAATTTTTTTATTTATTTTTATGTTTTTCTATTGAGTAATTTGAATTTTTTGATTGGGATAGGGGTTGCAATAGTAATTAATTAGCCCTAGTCTCTTTGATATTCTCCTACTATTTTTTAGATATTGTAAATCATTTAAAAATACAAAAATTTAAAATGGTCATGTACACAACTTTTTTATCATAAGGAACATAGGGACTTGTCGATGTTTCCATGTTTACTATAGTTGATTCATGTCTCATGAAAATAATCATGCACAATGATGTAATGACTAGGATCATCTTCCCATAGACATGGCATGGTGAACACTTTCTTTTCTTGGTGGCATAACATTCATTGTCATTCATCTTGTGAAAATAGTGGCATGGCATGTTGAATGCTTGTTATTTGTCTTGTGAAAATTGAGCACAAGAGATAGATATAATCCTATGAGATAGAATCCTATGACTTTAATTTTCTACTGTTAAAGGTTTAATTTAATGGAATTCTCTAACAATAATCAAATATAAAAATAAGTACATATATTTCATAAACCTTCTTTAAATATAGTCTAAATTTCTTTTTTGTAAACCATGATTTAAGTAGATGAGACTATGTTTTGCTATGTCTCAACAATTAACAATTAATGGGAAATGAATATAATTTCAAGAAAGCATTCATTTAGAAACTAAATTGATGCACGAGAATAACTGATTTTATTGTTAATGATTATGAACACAATCCTAAGAATGTAGAAAGATTCAAAGTGTAGTACCTTTGTAATGAGATAAAGTTTTCCTAATTTTTCACTAGAAACCACGAGAATACAATGACATTCCCATATCCATGTCTATAGGAAATTTAGAAAACACCTTGATCAATTGAATGTATAATACCTTAGTATGAAAACAAATTCTACCTTCCTTCCCTAGTATAGACACCTGTAATCCAATATACATAGCATATGTATGATTATATCATAACCCTTAGGAATATCCCTTGTCATACTTCCCACATATGTTATCACTCATATTAGCACACATGTAGAATGCCATCCAATAGCATATGCTTGATTATATCATAACCCTTAAGAATATCCCTTCTCATACTTCCCACATCTCTTATCACTCATATTAGCACACGTGTAGAATACCATCCAATTCCAGTTGCTTCTTGTCCTCAACTCTAACCTGTTGTGCACCTGCATAATGCCATCCAATTCCGATTGCTTCTTGGCCTCAACTATAGCCTGTAAGATTAAAACATGCAAATTTTGGCACGAAGAGAGATATACACATAGTTAATTTAAACCCTAATTGAAACAATATCACCATGCCTAGTTAATTCTAGTTCTATCCTAGATCCTAGCATGCTTCACATCCACACGACCATAAACACACATCCTATATATATATATATATATATATATATATATATATATAAATGATATTTATATTGAAAACTTATGGAGAGTTGTTAAAAATGAGGGAGCCTAGTAAATAAAAACAAAGTAAAAAACTTGAATTTAAATGGAGTAAAACTGGTGTGAACACTTATTATTATGCTAATGAGTTTAATCACCATTTTTTATGATAAACAAATATATTTTTTCATGCAAAGAGGTCAATACTTCACATCAAAGTATTTCATTTGTTGAGATGAGGAAGAATTAAACATAAACAACTATATATTTAAATTTGAGCATTGTTGAACATTGTTATAATCCAAACCATTTAGGTTGGGACATAATTTAAAATCTATTGTTAGATTGAAGGTCTTGTTAATGTTTATAATAGCTCATCACTCCATCTTGCAATACCTTGTGTTATCAAAATAAACAATCAAACATTTCACAAGAAATACCTTGTGTTATCAAAATAAACGATCAAACATTTCACAAGGCACCTCTAACCTTTTCCCTTAATTTTTAGTACCATAAGGACAATTAATGATGACGTGAGAAATAGAAAAAAAATAAAAATAGAATAGATTTCACAATAAAGGTTGAGGTCATTTTATCTTTATATTAAATAAAATTAACCATCTCCATTATACCTTTTTGTGTCAACTATCCTCATAATTCCTTAAAATTTTTGATAACATTTCTCAACCATGTGAGCACATAGAAACAAATATTTATAGAACTACCTTGGTGAATTTCTTAAGATGAGCCATGAACTAATCCATCCTAAAGTAGCATCCCTTTAATCCTCAAGATTAGAAGGGTTGTTCATCCCAATCCAATCTCAATGATAATGGAAAAATGAGTTGTGGCTAGACCTACCTATAATGATTTCATCTTGATCTCACAGTCTTATTTGGAGGGTAGGTAAATAGACACCAATTCACCTAAGGTGATAATCAACTTTCTTAGTAACTCGAACTCAAAACAAGATCACATGCTCTACTCTATCCATGGTGATTTCATTAAAAAATGTAGGTGTCATGGCATATTAAACAATGGTTGGACAACATTATCACAATCAAAGAATTTTTAAATATACACATACATTAACAACTCACATATCAATCATTGAGATATTTCACTGTTCCAATTAGAAATATTGATATTTTGGATAAAATAAAGTGCTTTCATATAACCAAGAATTTAGCATATTACTATATATTTTAAGAAAAATCCTTATCTTTATTTTATTGTTAACAAAAACATTCAATGTGGTTATAAAATTCTACCATAAATATTTTCAAACAAAAAAATAGATATATTTTAAACAATTATAATATAAAAAAAATGTAGAAAAGAAAAATAAATACAAATCAATAAATATGTAAACACATAAATAGATTCAATTTTAAATATAATTAAAAACATAAATAGATCCAATTTTAAATATATTAAAACTCTCTTCTATAATATTACCTTAAAAAGGCTTTCAATTTTATATATTTAAAATAAAAAATAAAAGCAAAATTTTGAAATGGTGTTAAATCTTATCATTACTCAGCCAAAATATATATATTTATTTCGAAATCAAAACTCTTAAAAAAAAAAAACCTCCAATTTTATATACTTAAAATAAAAATAAAAATGAAACAATAAAAAAATATATATTTATTTCCAAATAAAAACTCTTAAAAAAAAATACCTCCAATTTTATGTACTCACAATAAAAAACAAGAAGCAAAATCATGAAATAAAATGATTCTAAATCATATCATTACTCAACCAAAAAAAATAAATTATTTCGAAATCAAACCTTTGAAAACATGATAATGGCTAACCGAAGATGCTTCGAATGCATGAATTAAATGAACCATTGGGGATTTGTTTCATATGTTGAGGGTCGGTTGAAGAGAGAGGAATTTTGTCTCATCTCTTGTTCCAAAGAGAGAGGGAATCAAAAGCAAAAATTATCTATCCGTTAAATTCGAAATCAAAACAGAAAAAGCATGATAGCCTGTAACCTCATTATCTATCCGCTAAATTCGAAATGAAACATCATCTATCCGTTAAATTCAAGATCAAAACCGAAAACGCATGATAGCCTTTAACTTAAAATTCAAAATCAAAACCAAAAAAGCATGATAGCTTTCAACTTAAAATTCAAAATCAAACCTGAAAAAACATGATAACCTCTAACTGACTGCTTCAGCTTTGGAAATTTGTTTCACATGTCAACATTGAGAGGAATTTTGTCTCATTTGTAACCAGAAAGATGAAGGGAAAAGCAGGAAACTATCTATCCGTTGAACGGCAGTTGGAGAAGTGATATATACTGAAATCTTACCACATTTCAACTTCCTCCTTCTCCTCTATGATCTGTCTGGTATGCCTCTGTGGTTGGTGATATGCCTTTGTGGTTGGTTGTCAAAGACTGTGTCTGGTCTGAGTATAGATCGAGTTTGAGTTTGGATGTCTAGTAGTTCGAATCGAGTCTGCGTCAATCATGTGTATGTGTGATAGAGGATGAGGATTGGACCGAATCGTAGGCAACTGGATCATCCGCTGGAGCAGCCAACGTTTCAAGGGAAGAACAACAGAACTGCTTAACGGTCATTACTCTGTCCACTGTACATTTTATTATTATTATTTCTTCTACCTTCTTAGAATCGCCAAATTGTTCTGTAAATTTATTATTATTATTTCTTTTACTTCCTTCTCTTCTCAGAAGCCCTAGATTGTTTTGTATAGACTTCTTGTTTATCTCAAAACTCATGTATAGCGTTCCCTTTATTTTGTCAATATGATTGCAAATATTTCGGTTCTATTTTATTCAGACGTGAATTCGAAACCCATTCACATCTCAAATCTCATGTATAGCCTTCCCTTCGAAACCCTTTCACAAAACAAATTCGACCCACGGGCATGTATGCATCTGGTTTCTCTTTTCTGGATCTGGTTAATCTTGATGCCATGGCTCAAGGTATCGACCATGTTGAATAAATTTATATACAGTTAAAAAGAGGTTTAACCTGCCCTGTTAGTAATTTAACCAATTTGTTTAGTTTTTTAATTTCTTGTATAATCTGTCATTAGTTTAACCTGCCCGCATTTACTTAATCCCTCTCTTTAGTGGTTAGCCTACCTATATTATCTCTCTTTCTTTAAGTAAATTTTCATTGGATTTTCGGCAGTTTTTCTTCTCTCTTTATTTAAGTAAATTTTCATTGGATTTTCAGCAGTTTAATCTGCTTCTTGGTAACTGGGCCATATTTGATTATGGAATTTAATATTTTTTTATTAATCTAACTCCAGTTGTATTCTCTAAGAACTCTCCCGCCCAATTATTTCATTCATCTTTTAAATTGGTTTAGCTCGCTACTTTATAAATTTAGATTTAGATTTTTTAATTAATTTTTGCTTTAACCCACCTCCCGTCTGTTAGATTCTTAGGTTTAGTAACCTCTGAAATTCCAATGATCAAGCAAAACGTGGCCGGGGATACGGAGACTCTGCTGCCATTCACAATCCTAATCTGTGATCTTTAAATTATTTGTGCAGTGTGCAGTTGTGTAGATGGCTTGGCACTGTGCCGCTTGCTTACTTGAATGGAATTGTCATCTGGATTTTTCTCCGTTAAATCCTTTTGTTTTACTTTTAATTATCTAGTTTCTTGTTTAAATGGAAATGAAATGTCTGTTTTTACCTTTAATTCTCTGTTTCCTTATCAGTGGAGAGTACTGTGTGGCATTGAAGATTTGGTCCTTCAATCTCGTTTTGGATATGGCCATTGCCCCAGTTTTCCTGCTTGGGTTAGTATTGATTGTTTCTCCAGCTTATTTGCTGGATTGTTTTAGTCATGTGTTTGTCTAAAAACTTGTGGAGATGTACTTTAGGTAAGTGAATAGTAACCTTTGTTGTCCTTTATTTTATATAATTTTGGTGGGTTTCACCTTGGTAGGGTTTTGTTGAATTCATGTTTTGTAATTATGTAAATAAATTGAATTTTCTAAAACTTAAAAAATTAAAATTACATTAAAAATGAGTACTTTTTCCAATATATATATATTTTTCTTTTGCTCGATTACAGATTATAAACATTACAAATATGGTAATATAATAATGGCTTCACCCGTTACGAACTTTGAGTGATACTCACCTCTTCATATTTATCCCCTTACACGCCCGCGGGCTCCTGAAAGAAAAAACAGCGGACTCAATTATTGTGATAGAAAAGATACAATATTCTTTGAAGTATACTAGTAAAAAGTCTTAAATTACGGGGTTCAACAATAATCAGAGGTCCGAAAACTTGAAAGGTTGAAACTTCGTACATGCGTGCGTACAGAATTTTCTTATTGCAGTTGCTTAGCTTAAATTAGAAATGGAAATATTCATAGAAAAGTAGAAATCGATAACTTTACTTTTCATGATTTTCGTCTGGACTTATCAGACTTATCACTAGTCTCCGAATTCCATTTATATGCACTGTCTCTGTCTAAAATATGCAAGCTGTAATGATAGTTTTATAAAACTTTTGGATATCTGGTATAAAACTTGTAGATTTTGTATATAGAGTGGTATATGAATTGTTTTAATTTTTAGATACAAATAAAAATAAATTAATTAAAGTTACTAGTATTTGAATATGTTAAATTGTGTACTTCAATTTTTTAATTATTGTGTATAAATTAAAATATATATTTTTTAAATTAAAGTTATTATTTAAATATATTAAATTGTGTATTTAAATTTTCCAATTATAATGTATTTACCTTGTTTTTGGTTTTATATATTCATTTGTTAAGTTTATTTATTAAGCTCTAGAAATGGAAGGAATTTCCTTGTGATTTGAATGATTTTAATTTTATGTTTATTTATTAACCTCATGAAATAGAAGGAATTTCCCTGTTACGTGAATTGTTTTAATTTTCTTGTGATTGGAATGATATACAGTTGTTTTATTTTAGTATTATATTTTCATATTAAAAATAAAAAAATTATAATTTTAAAAAAGTTTTGAAGTTTTGCAAAGTCATAAGGTATTTTTATTATATTTAAAAACATACAGTTTTTAAAGTTTTTAGAATTTGAATATATTGAATTGGTTGTGAGTAAAAGAAATTTCCATGTGATTTAAATGATTTTAATTTTAAGTTTATTTATTAGTTTAGGGAAATGGAAAGAATTTTAGTGTGACTTAAATTGTTTTAATTTCTTTAGAACGGGAATGATATACTAGTTATTTTTTATTATATTTTTAAATTAAAAAAAAAAAATAGAATTTTCAAAAAGCATTGAAGTTTTGCAAAGATTTTTTTATTATATTTTAAAAAAAAAGTAAAGTTTTTAGTATTTGAATATATTAAATTGATTGTATT
>ML781535.1:123024-147541 GCA_009831015.1 Picea engelmannii
TTATTATTATATATATATATATATATATATATATATATATATATATATATATATATATATGAAAATAATGTTTTTATTTTATTTTTATGAAAATAAAATTTATAACTTTTAAGTTAATAATTATATTTTTCAATTATTAATTTTTTTTTATCTTATTAATTAATTAAATTATTTGAAATTTATTTATGTGTATTTATAGTTAGTTTTTTAACTTATTAATTAATTAAATAGAAAATTTGTATACATTGAAAAAATATTATAGTATATAATTTATATTATGTTTTAATTTAAATATTTATAAATAAAATATATTTTCTATATCAATATAAATATATTTTTTTAGTGGAAAATTGTTATAGTACATATTTTATATTATGTTTTAATTTAAATATTTATAAATAAAATAACTTTTCTATATGCATATAAATTAATTTTATAAATTTTTATATAAATTAATTTTTCATGTTAATTACTTTTTATATGGATTATTAATTTTTTTTGTGTATGTGTGTGGGATGTACATTTATAATATATATTTCCTATATTTTTGTTTACATTTTCTGAGTTCATTTGTATTGCTTAGTATTTTCAATTATAATCTTTTTACTTCAAGTAACATAATGGATGTGTTAATCTTTATTGCATATTAAAATTTGTTTAAAGAATTATTCTCATGCTTAGGCATACAATTTAGGCTTTGTGCGGTTAAAAGATTTTAAGGCTTGGGCTTAGGATAAGGAACTAAGTTTAGGCTTAGTATTAGGGATTTAGATAATTGAGGTTAGGATAGGGTAAGCTAGTTTATGTCACATCTATGTAGGCTAGGTTAAATTAGCCCATGTAGGTTAGGGAAGAGGAGGCTACTATGAGATAGGTTATAGTATGATAGGATAGGATAGGTCATGTTAGGATAGGCTAGGCTAGAGTAGTCTACTATAGGCTAGGATAGTGTATGTTAGAGGAGAGGAAGGAAAGCTAGGGTAAGATAGGTTAGGGTAGACTAGGTAGAGTAGGGTTCAGGTAGGCTAGGTTAGAGTGGGGTTAGGGTAGGCTAGGTTAGAGTAAGGCTAGGATAGGCTAAGGCAAGTTATTCTAATCTAGGTAAGGCTAGATGATGCAGACCCCATACCTCACCCTTCGGCAGGGTCTGCGACCTCTCGGTCACTCGATCGTTCCTTCCTGCAGAGACGAAATAGCTCTTTGGTTATGGCTAGAACCCTCCGAATAGATCCTCGGGTTCCTTTGTCCCTGATGCTGGTTTTGAGAATACCTGCATGCACACCACCCTTTTCAACGCCCTTATCCCTTTCGAGCCAACAAATACCTCTGTGTTGACTCCTTTTCTCTCTCATGACCTCGGGATGTGACCCAAGGCTCTAGAATACATAAATTTTGTGTTTCGAAAGTTCGAGACTCCTACATGCGAGCTCTCCCAGGCTCCCTATATTTTTAAATGCCAAAACCCGAAAAGGTCCTAACGACTCCTCCTTTAAGCCTTCTCCACATGACCCTCTCCTATGGCCTAGGGCTACTCCTCCGAGTGCTTCGTCTTTCTCGATTCGAGGAATCGCAATGCAGTGCTCCTCCTTTCCCTTTCAAATCCCTGAAACCCTAAGACCCGATACCTCTCAGATCTACGATTGAGATCTATCACTTGATCAATGGCCCACATCAAATCTCGACGATCTCCTTTTCAAGATATTGTGGATTCTTCACCTCCCAACTCCCAGTGACTTATGAATCTCTTCCATGCATCCTCCAAAATGGACGGTTCTGATCCTTTCACAATTTCGGCCCTGTCTTCTCCTTCGTTTCCCCAGTGCCGAAACACCAACAAACAACCACATATCCCCTATGATGGATGGCTGTAACTCTTAATCACAATCAATGTTCATGATCTTTTCGGGATGATCAATAATCATGATCAAATCTCTACATTCTTCCTTTCGATGATTTGGGAGAGTCTTGACTCTCGTCTCTTAGTAAACAAATCCCTGATGGCTTCCAGATATTCACCATGTGTCTTATAATAACGGACGGTTCTGATGATTTCGAGACTCTGATGAGTCCATTCCACTTTGAATACACAAGGTTTAAATCTTGTGCGCCTTTGGCTCAACACCCCCTGCCTTAATAGATTCTGTGTGACCTCCTGGTCTTAGGATCGTTCTGATTTCTCCTCAAGCCAAATCGGCTCCTTTAGTTCCCTGTTGGAACCTTCAACGAATCAGATCCAAATGTCCTTTATGAAAAATCCACTTGCACAAGCAATGCACTAGGTGTGAGTCTTCACCTCCACACGACCACCAGACATGACCGCCACCCTTTCCGATAAGGGATTTTGGGTTTCTCAATTTCACGAACACTAGCCTCGAGTTCTTTAGCTCCTCAATCCCCTGAATGTTGAAATGCCAAAATTTGGGTCTATGTGATTGTGCCCTCCACAACCACAGGCCAACTCTGAAGGTATGTCACGTTTCGCGACTTCGAGACTTTCAATGTCAAGTGCCTCACTTCTTGTACCAAGGATTATCGAAATTCCAAATCCTGAACTTCTGAAATGTGTGACTGCAGCCTCACTCCAAATATATGTCAAATTTCGCGACTTCGGGGATTTCCAGCACAAAGCGCCCCCAATATCTTTTCCTTGCGATTGTCAAAAACCTAAATCTCGAAATGCCGAAATATGTGACCCTATTTTGTGATCACACTACTCCTCCATTTGCTTTTAGGTTTTCGCGTTTTGGGACTTCACGATCCTAGCTGCAACACTCCTTGCCCCTTCGAGCTCCCGGTATAAAAAATGCCAAAGTACCGAACCCTGAAATGCCAGTCTTCTGCTCCAAACTTGAATCAATGGCTCATAGCCTCTCCTGATCCGATGGCTCAAATATTTTTGGGATTTCATGGGTCAAGAGTTTCGAACTCTTATCCTTTTCCTTCTCGGTAGTTGAAATGTCAAAATCCTCCTTTCGGGAATTTCCCAGAAAACTCGACCGCTCGCCACGTATCCTCCTGTTGGATGGTCACGATCCTTTTGGGATTTCGTGGGTCAAGACTACCGAGTCTTTCCCTTTGTATCTCTCGGTAGATGAAATTTTGAAATAGGCCTTTCGTTCCCTTCTTCACATATGAGGGTTAAACCTTGTGCAAATTCTTCTGGATCCAATAGCTATCCGTCTATGGGCCTAGATCTAACATCCCATATCGATTTCTCTTTTGCACTCTCCTCCTGCTTGCCTGGACATAGATTCAATGATCCATATCTCGTTCTCTCCAGCTAATCTAACGACAACTATGCTCCCTCCTGAGCTTTTGCTTCTTCTTGAACCTGGAAGACTTCAAACACTTCAAAGGTCTCATCCTTTTCTCCTGCTATGAAGCCTATATCCTCAGCTCCCACCTGCATTCTAAAGATGTTGTCCCTCCTGATATTTTCAAACTCTTACCCACCAAAGGGTGTCTCGACTTCTGTGATTCCTTGCAGCTATGGATCTATGTGAAAGGGCACTTTTCCTCCTGAGATTAGTCCTCTCTGAAATCTTGAAAGGTTTCTCAACTTCTGCACTCTCTGCAGAGTCTCTGCATACAAAGGTGTTATATGTCCTGAGCTTCGGGACTTTAGAATAAGTCCTCTCTCACTCCCACTCATGCTGCCTAACGAACCTTTAGACGACTATCTGTCTATCAACACTTTACTCAAGTGTTTCCTTGGTGCATTCCTTGCACAAGTCTTTATCCTATTGAGCTTCAATTACTCAAGCCTCTAAGGTCTCTACCCCTTTCTCTCCATGAAAGGATGGAAATTGCCTCTGGAAACTTCCTTCTCAAGCGCTCCTTGCTAAGCCTACAGGGTGTTATGTAACCCCATGAAGGTCTTCCTCCTGACACTTCTTCTCCTTTCTGAACTCAAACAAGAGTTCTTTCTGTGCACACCTGCACCAACTAAATGCCCTCCTGGTAGATTTTTCCAGAATCCTAAGTGATTCTGTCTTCTTTCCGAACTTGAAATAGAGTTCTTCTCCTAATGCATCCTATGCATTTTCTCAATGCCCTCTTGGCAGAGCCTTACAAAATTCTCAGAAATTCTATTTTCTATATGCCTTCTATGCACCTACTCAATGCCCTCCTGGCAGAGCTTCTACAAAATTCCTTAATGATTCTGGTCTATCATGTGCTCTCTTCTGCACAGTATTACCTCCAAGGTATTCAACAACCTTGAGGATTCTCCTTGAGTCAGTGAATTTAGTTGGTGCACCCTCATGGAATGTATTTATTTGAGTCCGCAAAATTCAAAAGTGCACTCCTTGCACTAGATTATATAACCCGCAATATTCTATCATGCAACCTCTTGCATGAAGCCTCAAAGAACATAAACCTGGAATCAAAGAACACAGAGATAGTAAATTCTCTCTATCCCTACAAATGCATACCTAACATACATCTACAACATATCATCAATGCATAAAGACATTCATTCATGAACTCATAAACATGTAGACAACAACATGTAGGAAAAACTGCTCTATTTGTATTAATCAAGAATGCATGATTACAATGTGTTCGAGCTCGGAACACAACAGAGTCTCGGCTCTCTCCTCCCCTTCTAAAAATAACTACTAGATGCAAAGAGGGTCTCCTCGAGCACTTCCCTCCATCCTCACCGACTCTCATTAATTTACAGTCAATTATATTGAATGGTTGTCTAGTCCAAATCGGATCTAGAAATCAGCCTTACAACCTATTTAAGGAAACCTTTACTAAAGCCTGTGCATATGCATGACTTTTTGGATCTACCAACCTTACAACAATTAATTGCATTTTAAAAATTTGACAATCGAGAAGGTTCTTCCTCTCTCTCTCATCGAATTCATGCTTTGATGTGTTGGCTAGCTAGCGCGTAGCTGGCTTGGAGTGATTCTCGTCCATCATACTCCTCTGCTGTGAAACATTCATGAGCTTCCCAGCATTCTTGTTGAAATCCTCCTAGATCCCAAACAAATATTTGGAGGTGTCCATCAGTTCCATCTCTTTTCTTCTACTTCTACCTCTGCTACTACTATTTCCCTGATGCTCTTGTAGGTCCCGTGTTGTTCATATTCTTATTGTCGACCGCTTCCTGTGATGAATTCAACATCAGCCTTCTGATTTCCTCTATCACCTTGTCTAGCTGCTCCAATAGTTGGCTCTTCTATTGCAGCCTTCTCCACTTCAATTCTTCCCTACAAATGGGTAGATCAACTAGATCCCCCATGCCATCTTCTTCCTCTTCTATGGAACAAGTTTTCCACTCTTCTGCAGACTCCTCTTCTGCAGTTTCATCACTGATTCTCTTCTCAGCTTCCTCTTCTGACAACTTGACTATTAGTTCTCCTACTGGCATATCTCCAGCTTCCTCCAGTTGCTCCTCAGACTAGAATTCTCCTTCATCTTCTATTGCATGCCTCAAAATTACAGTCATCATCAATTGTTCAGTTCCCTCGATGAAATTTTTGAGCAATTCCTCGTAATGCTCCTTTTCTAACATCTACATGATTGTGTCCTCATGGAATTCATCTACTATTTCTAGATGGTTCAACCAATCCTCCAACATTTCTAGCTCCTTCTCCCAAGGAGTGAGCATCTTATCTGCATGCTCTTCTTCTTCCCTTCCTGTCAGCTTCAGTGCTGCAACTGTCTCCCCTTCAGCTTCCTGGATGAAAATTTTGAGCCATTCTTCTGAATGCTCCTTTTCCTCTGCTTTGGCAGCCTCTAACATCTGCTCCAACTCTTTCTCCATGACAGTCTTTGCTGGCTATATTTCTTTTGTTGTTGCATCAGCAACACACACGTTGGCCTCAACTAGGCTATATGGCAGGAATACCTTTATCCCTCCAATCATCAAAATGCTCTCCTGATCATCCTTCTCTATCAGCTCCTCTCGTTGATCCGAACTCACCTCTGATTTCATGAGACTATTATACAGTCCCATCTACTCTCCCTTGCCTACCTGACAACATGGGATTTTTTTGCTTCCCACCTGCTAGTCTATGAGATCAATCGATCCCATATCCATTAGCATTCCCTACTGAAATGAACTCACTTATGAGCTCTCGATACTTTCAAACAATATAACTTCTTTTCCCCTACCCACCTGGCAATTTGGGATTTCCTTTCTGCCCTCCTGGAAGTCTCTGAGATCTTCCAGTGATCTCTTCTCCTCATCATCATTGAGAGTTCTCCCAACTTATAGCTCACCTATGTGAACCACTTCATGTTCATCCCTGAGGCTTTTAGCATGCTTCAACCATCGTTTCAACAGTCTCCGCTATCTTCTGGCCAACAATTCCTTGAATGGACACCTTGCTTTCCTCCTTAGAGGCCATTCATGCACCCAATGTGTCCTTGCATCCTGCTGTATCCGCAGTGCAATCTCCTCCATCCTCGACTTATCTTGACGAGTTCTTTGTCCATCTTAGTCTTACTCGGCTACTGCTAATGGTTCTTCTTTCCACCTCATCCATGGCATTCAATAACCATCTTCCTGCATTCTACCTGCCCTCCTAGCAAACCTGTTGTTGTCACTCTGCAACTGTGAGTGCTTCCATCCTTTTCTTCTAGTCGACCTGACTTTCTATTTGTTATTGTGTTCTGCAACAATCTCTTCAATCCCCTTCATCTGAATTATACAGACAAAGTCCTAATGTGATACCACAATGATGTGTATCAGAGTGTTGTTTTATTTTCCTTTTGCCTCCTTCTGCCTGCAATATACAGACATAAAGTGCCTCTGATACCACACTGGTGTAGCACCCCCTGCCTCAGCAGGTTTTGCGTGACCTCCCGGTATTAGGATCATTTTGATTTCTCCTCGAGCCAAAGCGACTCCTTTAGTTCACTACTGGGACCTTAAATGAATCATATCCACAAGTCCTTTACAAAAACTCCACGTACACAAGCAATGCACCAGGCGTGAGTCTTCACCTCCACATGAACAATAGACATGACTGCGACCCTTTCAGAAAAGGGATTTTGGGTTTCATGATTTCGCGAAACCTGGCCTCGATTTCTCTAGCTCCTTGATCCCCTGAATGTCGAAATGTCGAAATTTTGATCTATGCAATTGTGCCCTCCGTGACGATAGCCCAAATCCGAAGGTATGTCGCGTTTCACGAGTTCACGACTTTCAATGTCAAGTACCCAACATCTTGTCCCCGAGATTGCCGAAATGATGAATCCTAAACTTCTAAAATGTGTGACTATAGCCTCACTCCAAATATATGTCTCATTTTTCTACTTCGGGGATTTCCATCGCAAAGTGCCTCCGACCTCTTATCCTCGGGATTGCTGATAAGCCGAATCCCAAAATGATGAAATATGTGACCTTGTTCCATGACAACGCTACTCCTCCATCTTATTTCAAGTTTTTGAGCTTCAGGACTTCGCGATCCCAGCTAGAGCACTCCCTGCCCCTTCGAGCTCCTGGTATCCGAAATACCTAAGTATCGAACCCCAAAATGTCGACCTTCTACTCCAAACTGGAATCAATGGCTCATAGCCTCTCCTAATCCGACGACTCAGATATTTTCAGAATTTAACAATTCAAGAGTTCTGAACTCTTACCCTTTGCTTTCCCAATAGTAGAAATGTCGAAATCCTTCTTTCAGGAATTCCCCTGAAACGTCAACCACTTGACACATATCCTCATGTGGGATGATCGTGATCCTTTCGGGATTTTGTGGGTCAACAGTCCCGAATCTTTCCCTTTGTATCTCCCAGTACCCAAAATGTCAAAATAGGCCTTTCGTTCCCTTCTTCACATATGGGGGTTAAACCTCGTGCAACTTCTCCTGGATCCGATGGCTATCGGTCCATGCGCCTAGATCTAATGGCCTAGATCTCTTTCTATTGCACACTCTCCATCTTGTTTCTTGGATCTAGATTCAATGGTCCAGATCTCGTTCTCTCCAGCTGATCTAACGACAGTTGTGCTCCCTCCTGGGCTTGCACATCTTCCTAAACTTGGAAGACTTCAAACACTTCCAAGGTCTCAGCCTTTGCTCCTACTATGAATCCTGTATCCTCGGCTCATGCCTACGTTCTAAAGACACTATCCCTCATGAGATTTTCAAACTCTTACCCACCAAATGGTGTCTCCACTTATCCGATTCCTTACAGCTACGGCTCTGTGTGAAATGGAACTTTTCCTCCTAAGCTTAGTCTTCTCTGAAACCTTTAAAGGTTTCTCGACTTCTACACTCTCTGTAGAGTCTCTTCATACAAAGGTGTTATATGTCCTAAGCTTTGGGACTTTAGAATAAGTCCTCTCACTCCCACTCCTGCTACCTGACGAGCCTTCAGATGGTTGTCTGTCTGTCAACACTTTACTCAGGTGTTGGCCTGGTGCATTCCTTGCATAGGTATTTATCCTCTTGGCCTCATTCAGTAACCCTATGAAGGTCTTCCTCCTGACACTTCTTCTCCTTTCTAAACTCAAAAAAGAGTTCTTTCTGTGCACACCTACACCAAATCAATGCCCTCCTCATAAAGTTTTCTAGAATCCTCAATGATTTTGTCTTCTTGCCGAAATCTAAATAGAGTTCTTCTCCTAATGAATCCTGTGAATTCTCTCAATGCCATCTTGGCAGAGCCTTACAGAATTCTCAGAAATTCTGTCTTCTCTGTGCCTTCTATGCACCTGCTCAATGCCCTCTTGGTAGAGCTTCTAAAGAGTTCCTCAATGGTTCTGGTCTGTCCCGTGCTCTCTTATGCACAGTCTTACCTCCAAGGTATTAAAAAACCTTGAGGATTCTCCTTGAGTTAGTGACTTCATTTTTTACGCCCTCCTGGCACGTCTTTGTTTGAATCCACAGAATTTAGAAGTGCACTCCTTGCACTAGCTTATAGAACCCACAATATTATGCCATGCAACATCTTGCATGAAGCCTCAAAGAACCCAAACCTAGAATCAAAGAACTCACAGTAAATTTTTTCTATCCCTGCAAATGCATACCTAACATACATCTACAACATATCATCAATGCATAAAGACATTCATTCATGAACTCATAAACATGTAGACAACAACATGCACGGAAAACTTCTGTGTTTCTATTAATCAAGAATTCTTGATTACAATGTGTTCGAGCTCAGACCGCAACAGACTCTCGACTCTCTCCTCCCCTTCTAAAACTAAGTACTAGATATAAAGAAGTTCTTTTTACAAAGAAGGGATCCTTGAGCTCTTCCCTCCATCCTCACTAATTCTCATTAATTTGCATTCAAATATATTGAATGGATGTGTAGTCCGAATATGATCTAGATATCAACCTTACAACCTATTTAAGGCAACCTTTACTAAAGCCTGCGCATATGCATGGCTTTTTGGCTCTACACATTTAATTACATTTTCAAAATTTGAAAATCGAGAAGGTTGGGCCTCTCTATCTCATCGAATGCAGGCTTGTTGTGTTGGTTGGTTGGCACATAGCTGTCTTGAAGTAATGCTCCTGCATCAGCCTTCCTCCAGAGCCGATGGATATCGGTCCTACGTACTAGATCTAACGGCCTGCAGTGCACCTCCTTCTGAGCTTTCCCATCTCTCAGACTTAAAAGGTTTTCTAAGTGTTGAAGACCTCAACCTTCAATTCTTCCCTGCTGAAGATTTCTACTCAAAAGTGTTATCCTTCCTAAGCTTTGTCCTCTTTGAATATTCAACCTCTTACTCACACCTTGCGTTCGAAGATCTCGAATAAATCAGATTCGAGGAATTTTCTTGAAAATAAAATACCTTACGCCCACCTGGTGTTCTTTTAGGTTATCCCTCTGAAACTTGGACGCTTCTAGCCTCTATGCGTTCCTTACACTTGGATCCTCAAGCTCCCTTTGTCCTCTCTCTAAACCCTTCTCTCTGACTTGTTCTAAGACTCAGTCAGCGCACACCTTGCATTTGTGAATGCACACCTTGCATACCGGGTTGATACACTTTCGTTATGGGTTCATGAAATAATCTTCTTGAACTCTCATATAGGAACGATAATGAAACAAATACCACATACATAATGAAATATTCATGCAATCACATTCAGATGAACATAGTCCAGTTTGGGACAACTTTTCGTCTGTTCTTTTCAGTCATAAAAATGAAAAATAGCAATGTATTATAAGTGGCCTAAATTATTAAATTTTTTCCTCGGCCCTCATTAATTTCCCGTAATCTTGGTTGGAAGCTACTAAACATTCCAAGGAAGAAAAAAATATTTTCTCCACCAAAAATAAAAAAAAGTCACTAATGACAACGTCATCAAAATACATAGTAGGAATCAATGTATCTCCATTAGTATGGAGTACATACAAGATGTGATCATATTCACAATGTTTGAAACTAATTCGAAGAAATAAACTATCAATATTAGCACACCAAGCTCACGAAGCTTGATTCAAACCATAAAGGGACTTCTACAATCCATAAACCATCTGTCACAAAACCACAAGGCTATTCCATGAAAAATTCTTGAGATACGTCTCCATGAATAAAAACACTCTTCACATCCATCTGATGGATTTTCCATCCAAAAAGAAATAGTCATGGAAACAATCAGTCATATAGAGTTCATCTTTGCAATAGGGTAAAAGGGTTTTATTGTAGTCAATGCCTTCTTGTTGAGAAAATCCTTTCACAACCAAGTGATATTTATGATGCTCAAAAACACCTTTAGAGCTAAATTTGGTTCTATAGACCCAACGACTCTTCATGATATCCTTTCCTTGTGATTGGGTAAATAAGTCCCTAGTGTGATTCTTTGACGAAAAATCATTTTTTTTCTACATAATGTATTCCCATTTAGGTCATCCTTGTGAATCTGATTAGACAACATGATCATAAGTTTCAAGTGCAAGAGTCATGAATGCAATGCTCCCATGTTTCTTTTGACCTCAAGTTTTTCATTTCAAGAAATATAACCAACATTAGGTCCATCAAATTCAATTTTCTTGGCATCCCAACTCGGTATACAAGAATGGGGTGAACTATTGTTCATTTTAGTAGGTCGATCAAAAGTTGGAAAAAAATTGGAAATAAAGATTTAATTGTCTTTTGTATATGGAATGGTATAGAGATCGACTTGTGTTTTGTATATGGAATAGTATATGAGTTGTCTTTTTATTATATTTTAAAGTTAAGAATAAAAGAATTAGAGTTTTAAAAAAGCATCAATTTTTTTAGAATTTGAATATGTTGAATTGGTTATATTTAAATTTTAACTTTTTTTATATAAATTTTTATATGTATTTGTTTTTATATTTATAAATTTATTTTATTAATTTTATTTTATGATAGAAAAAAAATTGTCTGTATCTTGTCTATATACATAAAATTGTATTTGCTAAATTTTTTGATAAATTTATTATTCATGTTAATTACTTTTTATTGGATTCTTCTTGTTTTTGTGTGGGATATGCATCTACAATATATACAACTTGAGTGGGGATGATGTTTAATAACATGTGTTTCTTTATGAAAAGTCACAAATTCAAATCGAGAGAGGATTACCATATGTATATCTCCATATACTTGAATCCTTCATAATCACTTCATACATAACATTGCATCACTTCATACATAACATATTTCCCTATACAGATAGCATAAAAATATATATACATGTACCCTTATATATTCATATACCCTTAAATTTTTAAGTGAGTAACCCATATATACTCATATACAATTTAGGTTTACTAAATTCATTAACTATGTTATCAACACATTACTCGATCGAATCCGCATACTCATACATATACTCAGGTCATTAACTATGCTATCAAAGAATTAGTGGATTGAATCCACATACCAATACATATAATGTAACTGTATATTCATTGATCATAAATTTCAATGTCACCCAAAAGCATTCGACCTTAGGTTCATATCCCTTGAGCTTACTATAAATGGATTTTCTTCAACATAATTACCACGTAAATCTACTCATACACCACTCCAATCACACATTCATGATTCTAATGCTAACTCTTAGTTTATCCACCATTAAATCTGAGTTTTGAGTACCCCTCATATAACGTCAAGTTCATCCCTCACCATTTTCAATGATCGACTATATAATGTAAAGGTAATGCTTATATTCTCTAACTATAGTTTTCTCTTTATTTATATAATAGTACGTTGATATATCTGCTAGCTTAGTAATGGTTCAATGTTAGTCTGTTTGCATACGAGATTTTCCCAGGATAATCCAAATGGAAACCCCAAAAACCAACTCAGAGTTTCTTCCAATGCTTGCTTAACAAGGTAACCACGTAGGTTTGACTTCGTAGCAATAAATTTACTCATGAGCTCGTGTCCATTAGGTATCGAAACAACCTAGGTACTGTAGATCGTATCTAAAGAGAACCCGTATGCACATTTCCTGAGGAAAAAAGGTGTTGAACCTCACAATGGAAATATTATCATTTTTTCAAGTAGCAAGGTATCCATGTATTCGCCTCTTCTATGCAAACTACAAGCTCATCATTGTCATAACTCTTTTATAAGTTTTTAACTCAATTAATTTTTCTATTACGAGGATCTTTTGAGCTCTCAGGTCTGGATAACATCCATTATGGCTCATGCATAAACTACCTTCATTTCCTCATGCGAGATATGGTTATCAAGGTTTACAATGTTTATTTATTTATTTATTTTGTTTATGATAACTTAATTGATAAATTGTGAAGCAAGAAATGCAGAGAGAAAGATAGAACAAAAATAGTATATTCAAATGTATGAAGAAGAGTACAAAAACAAAGTTACAATGTAAAGGGAAATAGCTGAGCTAAATAGGCTCAAGCAAGACAAAAATAGAAAGTACAGTTGGCTTTATAATATATTTAACACTCCCTCTTAAACTCAACAATTACAATCATCAACACTAATTATGCCTAAGTGTTGTCTGACTTTCCTAGTGGCTTTGTAAAGATATCAGCAAGTTGATCCCACAAAATTGTAGTGCAATATCAGCATTATTGACTAGCTCACGTATGAAATGAAAACGAGTGTCAATGTGTTAGCTTTTCTTATGAAACACAAGATTTTTGGATAGAGAAATTGTTGAAGTATTATCACAGAAAATAGGAGTTGGATCCTTTTCTGTATGTGACATATCTTTCAATATCCTTCTCATCCATACAACTTGAAAAGAAGCTGAGGTAGCAGCGACATACTCTGTCTCTGCAGAAGATATTGATACAATAAGATATTGATACAATTGGATTCTTCTTTGATGCCCATGAAATTAGGTTTGTGCCCAGTTGAAAAACATGTCTAAAATCACTGTATGTGTAACCAGAAAGTTGATTACTATCAGATTTAGTGTACCATAAGCCGAAATTGAGAGTTCCTACAACATATCTCAGAATTCGTTTCGCCATTTTCCAATGAGAATGTTTGGGTGATTCCATGAATCTGGAAACAAGGCTGCATACATAATGTAAGGCCTAGTTGCTGTAAGATACAACAAATTGCCTACTAAACTTTTGTATAAAGTAAAGTCCACTATAGGACCTTCATCATTCTTGCTTAACTTTGTGCCTAAAGTTATGGGAGTTTCTGTTGGATTGCATCCTTCAATGCAAAATCTTTTGATGATGTTTGTTGCATACTTTTGCCGACAGACAAAAATGCCTTTGGCTGATTGATGAACCTCAATTCCTAAAAAATATTTCATTATGCCAAGATCTATCATCTCAAACTTAGATTTCATGGCATGTTTAAAATCTTTTAACTCAAGATTTCCAGTATAGATCATGTCATCAACATATAAACATCCAATCAAAATTTTACTGTGCTGATTTGTTTTGGTGTAAAGAGTTGGCTCATTTTGGCTTCTTCTGAAACCACTTTTGATCAGATAAGTGTCAATTTTGTTGCATCAAGCTCTTGGAGCTTTCTTTAATCCATACAAGGTTTTCTTCAACCGATATATTTTGGTTGGATTCTCTTGGACTTCAAATCCAGGTGGTTGATCGACATAAACTTCTTCTTCTAAGAAACCATTCAAGAATGCTGACTTGACATCCATCTGGTATACTTGCCATTTGTGTTGTGCTGCTATGGCCAATAGAGTCCTTACAGTGTCTAGTCTTGCTACTGAAGAAAAAGTTGCACCATAATCAATACCAAGTTGTTGTGAGAATCCTTTGGCAACAAGTCTTGCCTTGTGCTTTTCAATATGCCCTTTTTCATTGAGTTTAGTTTTGTAAACCCACTTGACACCAATACTCTTCTTGTGAGTTGGAAAATCAACAAGATCCCATGTCTTGTTCTTTTCAATGGAGTCAATTTATTGATTCATCGCTTGAACCCAATGTGGCTCCTTCGTTGCTTCCTTGAAGGATGTAGGTTGACATGACATTAGAGAAAAAAAGTTGTGTTGTTCAAAGTCATCCAACTACTGATGGATTTCTCTCAAAATTCGAGTTCTCTAATTTTGTGGTTCAGAGAATGATTCTCTGCTGGAAGTTGAGTTATCCTAAGAATTTCCAGGTTGTCTTTGTACCTACAATCTTTGAAGAGTAGTTTGAGGTACTTGTTGTCCTGAATTTTTTTTTGTTTTCAGAACTTGGCAACAATGAATTTTGACTGTCCATCTGCTAATTTTTTGAATCATTCCAGAATTGATTTTTCAGAAATTTTACATCTCTACCGAGAATTAATTTGTTGGTGATTGGATTGTAAATCTTGTAATCTTTAGATGTTTCACTATAGCCAGTGAAAATACATTTCTCATTTCTGTCATCAAGTTTCTTTCTTAATTCAGAAGGTATGTGAGCATATGCTATGCATCCAAATGTCCTTAGATGCACTACATTGAGCTTTGTTCCACTCCATGCTTCTTAGGGAAATTTCATATTTAGACTTGTAGTTGGAGATCTATTCAAGAGATAATCTGAGCATGCTACAACTTTAGCCCAAAAAATGTTTGACAGACATTTCTCTTTGAGAAGTGTTCTTGCCATATTCATTTGTTTGATTTTTCCTTTTAGTCACTCCATTCTGTTGTGGAGTATATCTGGTTGTTGTTTGCATGCCTTGTGATTTGTAGAAAATTGCAAATTCTCTGGAGTTGTATTCTCCTCCTCCATCTAACCTGAGTGCTTTGATGTATTTGCCACTCTATTTTTTAGCTTATGCCTTGAATGCTTTGAATTTTGCAAAAGTTTCAGACTTGTGTCTAAGAAAATAGATCCATATTTTTCTATTGAGATCATCAATAAACGTTAGAAAGTAAAAGCTACCACCTATTGACTCTGTTTGCATTGGTCCACATAGGTCAGTGTGAACAAGTTCAAGATGTTGGTTGGCATGATTGGAAGACTGTGGAAAACTAGTTCTCTTATGTTTTCCAAGTATGCAAGACTCACATGGTGGAATTTGCTCTTTAAAGATAGGAAGACCTTTGACAATGGAGTTCTTCTGAAGAAGACTTAGAATCTGAAATGGTAGATGTCCAAATATTGTATGCCAAACCATTGTTTCATTCAAGTTGATGCACTCTGTGCATATGGTTGACTCAGATTTGTAGTTCGGAGGCTAAGGTTAAACATCATATTTGGAGTCATAAGGATTTCAGAAATTAATTTTTTGTTGGGTTTTTTATCATAAATTTTGCAAGATGCTCCCTCAAAAAGTACTTTATAGACATGTTCAATGATCTTTCCTACACTTAGCAGATTATGTTTCAGATATGGAACATGGTGGACATTGTATATGTCTTTCTTGACATTTTGTTTAGTAAGAATAGGGATAGTTCCTTTTCCTTGAACTTTGACCAAGTAATCATTTCCAAGTGGAATATTAGATGAGATTGAAGAATCAATGCATGAAAGTAATTCTTTGTTACCTGTCATGTGATTGTTGCATCCACTATCCAGCAACTAGATATCTTTAGGTTGTTGTTCAGTCTTGTGGCACGAAAGAAACATACCTCTTGAGGTGTCTCCCGTATGATTTGACACATGTGCTTTGCCTAAGAGTTGATCTGCTTGCTTTTTCCTACATTCATATTCATAATGCCCATACTTTTTGTAGTAATAGCATTGTATGCTTGTTTTCTCATTTGATCTTGTCCCTCTGCCTCTTTGAGGCTGGAAATTTTGATGTTGATTTTGTTGTTGTTGTCTTTGACCTTGGAAATTTTGATTCAGATACTGTTGTCTCTTACCTCCACTGGAGTGAGGGTAACTTTGATTACTCCCTCTTCCTTTGTGACCTTTTCTTATTCTTATGCCTCTCCCTCTGTTGAAGGAGAATTGAGTTTTGAAATCATTGGATATTGACTCATTTGTGAGATGCAGTCTGGTCTCATGTGTCACCAGAGAACCAATTAATTCATCTGTGAAAAAACTAGACAGATCCTTGGATTCAAGGATTGTTGTTACAACCATTTTGAATTTCTTTGGTAAACTTCTAAGAATTTTCTCAAAAATTCATTGATCATTGATGGTTTCTCCAGTCAATATGATCTGGTTCACGATTCCCATGAATCTGGTCATGAACTGATCCACATTTTTGGACTCTGTCATCCTTAGAGTCTTGAATTGCATCCTCAAGGTCTGCAGTTTAACTGTTTTGACCCTATCATTTCCTTGATAGGAAGATTTAAGGATGTACTAGGCCTGTTTGGAAGTACCAGCGCCTGTAATATTCGAAAAAATCGAGTCATCCACAGAATTTTGAATCCAAAATTTGGCTTTATTTTCTATTTTACTCAGTGTTGCCTGAGCAATTCGCTGTGGATTTGTCATGGCAGACAGGGCTGCTAGATCTGGTTCCACATATCCAAGATCCACTGGTTCCCAACACTCTTGTGCTTGCAAGAAGGATCTCAACCAAAGAGACCAAAAATCATAATTCTTTCCTAGAAGAATTGGACCCTGAGTTGGTTGTAGTGACCGTGATTTAATTTAGACTACCAATGAATTAATACGGAACAGTAAATTTGAAATTTACTCAAAATTTCACTTAATCTAGCATATTCACTCCCATATTCCAATAAATAAATTAACAATTTACATTTTCATTTGCATAACAAGTTAAATTTACATAACAATTTGCATAACAAGTTAAATACCTCGCTCTGATGCTGTCACTCCCTTCGCTTCAACCTATCCACAGTAGCTTTCTCCTGAAGACACCCCAAAACCAGCCACCCTACCGACCAATACGTCTGGCCCTAGGACATCTATGGACGTCCTAGCCCTCTGAGCCCAAAACCCCTCAGCCCCGGTGCACTGTAAATCCCACTGTCAAATTTCACTCTGTCTCAAAGCTCCCCCAAAATCTCCTCTCCCGTAGAATGCATGAATGAATCCCCCTAAAGTGAATCCTCCTCCTTCCCTTATGCCTCCTTCACCGCCCTCGCACCTTTTACTCCCCACTAAACACCTTATCTCTTTATTAATGCTCCATCCATCATTTATTTCATATTAATTATCTTATCCTTTACTTAATGTTCCCTTTTACAAATGGGTTACGTTATCCCTCATGGGATACGTAACCCTATTTAACCTTATATTTTATTTTCCCCCCCATTTGTTTAATACATAATTAATCAATTACTTAATTAATAATCAATTAATCACTAACCATTAGTTTAATACTTAATCATTTAATGTCTCATTTAATAATTAATCATTCATTAACCCTTAATCAAGGAGTTAATCATACTTCAGCTAATTATAATCAAAATGATTAATTAATAACGTATAATTAATTAAGGTTATATAATAATTAATTATAATTTAGCTAATGTTTAGGATTATTTATGAAATTATTCATATTAATAAGAAATGGGTCATTACATTGGTCCTAAAGAGCTAAACGACACCATATTTTTTATTTTTTTTAAATTGCAGTGAAAACAGAGGGAAATTTTCGTATTTTACCTCCGATCTCTGAAATGTCAATTTTTCGATGGCCCAAAAGATCTTATCAGCCTTGAATTGTCCTTAGTCATTGTGCAATGTGACCACACGCCTTAATGTTAAAACACTACGGGCTTTTCGGGTTTTTTGCCTTTCAAATTGCCGAAATGCGAAATTTTCTTTTGGACGATTTAACACTCCAGATGTTCCTATGATATGATGTTCCAGATCTTATCGGGATATCACGAATCGAGACTTCATGAACCCTGATGACAAGATCTTCTGACTCCTTGATTCCCCGATCTCTGATTTATCGATGGCGGTTTCCTTTCAAAAAAATTCTCGATTCCTTTGATCTCCGCCACATGTCCCAACAGATGGACGGATCAAGTATGCTTTGGGGGTTTCCCCGTGGAGATTCTTGATCCCTCGTTTTGATGAGATGACATCAGCTGGGCCCCACAACGGAGCTTTCCTCCTGTCGGGATCTCGGACATCGGAGTTCCAAAATGCTCGTGCTTCTTGTCCTCAGGATTCACGATTTGTCGAATCTCGATGTGCCAATGGACTCTCCTCTTTTGGGACTTTTTCGAGTCCTTGGATTTACGCCATGCGTCCCCTCAAGATGGATGGTCCGCGTCGTTTCGCGATTTTGCGACTTGCGATGCCAAAGTTTCTATCAACTTGAGAACTTCGGTTGTCGAAACACCAACAGTTTCCTTGATGTCCGCCACGTGTCCAAACAAATGGACGACTGAGATATGATCACTATTTCGGTAATCGTGATTTCACGAGTTTTGAACTTGTGTTGCAACAGTCTTTCAAAACCGCGAACTCCGAAATGCTTATTTGACGGCACTCGTATTTGCTGCCACCTATCATCTGAGATGGATGACACACAATCCTCTGAAGATTTTGTGATACGTGATGTTGGGATTTTGTGACTTCACAAGTCATAATTCCTCCTGTGCGCTCGAGAGGATTAAACCTCGTGCACTTTCTCGCTGATCCAACGGTTGTCGGTCCTCTGCACAAGATCTAACAGCTGAAATGATTTCTCCTTTTCTGCGCTATCCTCGTCTCTTCTAAACTGGATTTCCCTACTCTGCATCCATTCGCAGGACGAATCTTATGGCCTCAATGGATGTTCTTTGCACAGTAGATGCGATCTTTGCTGAATTTGAAGGATTTTTCTCTTGTGGGAGAAAAAATTTGTAAATCTTTCAAAGATTTGAAAGAATTTCATGAGTTCTCTGTCCTCTGCTGCAATATTTGACAGATTTGAAGAATTCCTGCAATTATTTAAATGCTTCTTCTTTCTTTAACAATCTTCCACGAACTTGAACAAATGTCCATGAAATCTTCAACGTTTTTTCCTTCTTAATCTCTTCTTCATGAATTTTGATGATTCTTGAAAAGATTACAAGAATCTTTACTGTTTCTTCTTCTGTGTTCTCTTCTTCCTCGATCTTTCAAGTGTTGTACGCTCTACTTCCTCCGCAAGATTCCTACGTTGATGTTTTGAGAGTATTATAGACAACTCTCCAAGCCTTGTGAAAATTCTATGTCGCATGCTCTAAAGATCCGTGAAGCTCTGCACTGTGAGGATCAAGTTTCTCTCCGAACTGTGTGAAGAGGCTTACTATTGAAGCTCTGATACCATGATAAATTGTGAAGCAAGAAATGTAGAGAGAAAGATAGAATAGAAAACAATATATTCAAATGTATGAATAAGAGTGAAAAAATGAAGTTACAATGTAAAGGGAAATAGTTGAGCTAAATAGGCTCAAGCAAGAAAAACATAGAAAGTATAGCTGGCCAGGACAACTGGTAGTGTACAATAAGACTGTTGAGGTTACAATATATTTAACACTAATCATCATGGTCGATGTCTTCCGGATTCTATTAAATTATTCCTCTAAAAAATGTTATTAATTTCCACTCGTTATTTATTCACCAACACTTAAAGTTTATTTTCTTTCAAGATTACGGTTTACAACACGTGATATCGTGTGACATCCATGGGCATCATGGATCTTTTTTTTAATGAATGTAATATTCTTTCTTGTATACAAGACTTATTGTACTACTCTTAAACCCAAATATTTATTTTATTTGTTTTTTTTTTTTTCTATGAACATATATATATATATATATATAGTTTTGGAAAAAAAATTATTTAATTATCATTTTTGTGTTGAGCATCATGTTTTTTTTTATTTCATTTAGGGTTAAAAAACTAGTTTTTTCCCTTGTTTACTACAAAATATACTACTAGAAACAATATCACTTTTAATAAAAACCTATTTATCCCTAAACTATATTTTATAATAGTATTTATGACTATGAGAACTACTAGTATTGTATGTCTGTAGTTTAGCTTGGAAACAAATGTTTCCTCTCTTTTGTTTTGTATTTAAATAACAATACTGAGCACTCTCTATTACAAAACTACATGATGTTTATGTTCAATCAATTACATTTTGTTGGACACACCTACCACACTTAGAGAAGGGTGGGGGTGAATGAGTGTGGGGATATGTTTCCCAAAACTTCCCTCTTACACAAAACTCATTAGTTAGCATTCAAAATTTTACTCATTACTCATTGTTGTCATTTATGACGAGTTAGATGTGAACATATATCAACAAAATATATCAGCAATATATCCACATGTCAACAAAATATATCAGCAATATATCCACATATCAACAAAATATATCAACAATATATCATCAACAAGTCCTCAGCACAAGGAACATAAAAAACACAAGATCTATGTAGAATTTTCTTTTTATTATGGACTACAATCCTTAGGTTTTCCAACAACAACTCAATAGAGTACAACTCTACAAGAGTACTAGCTCTATCATACAAGACTCGTCTTACACACTCAACACCAACTGAGAGACAACAATCCTCAACAGATATCAATCTACAATAGGTACACGACCTATTGGTAGTGCAACACGCATATGTACGCGCCCTACCAACAGTACAACCTGCATGTATACGTGCCCAAGCAGTACTACAACCTGCGTATACACTCCCAAATAGTACTACAACATGCATATACCTTCTCATTTATTAGGGTTATACTTCAATATCAACTCAGATCCTCTGCAACTAATTTATCATTCTCTTTTGTCTCTCACTATCCAAAATAACCACTAGTCAGTCACAACACATCTAAGCTCTCCAATAGCTTACTCATGCTCCATAACCAATCAATATGAATGTTATGAAATCATGAATAAGAAATCAACAAACTATAGCCATCATATGAGTACTAAATCATAAGAGTGCTCCTCACTCCATCAACCAACATAAACCACATCATAGAAACCATACCAAGAATGCCCTATGCATTCACAACAAAACAAGAAATATTATCAATCAAGACAATAATGTAATCATATTAGTGTATCAGTGATAGATCTGAGCCCATAGAATGCAGATCTGGAACATGCTTCAGTCTTCAACATCTTGTCATCAGCTCAACCAAAAATCTCCATGATTTTATCCACTGTATGCTCCCTATACACTAACATCCCGCGTATTGTGTGCACCCTGTACATAGACAGCTTGTGTATACGCACCATATACACAAACAACCCGCGTATGCACATGAAAATAGGGTTTTTTTTGTAATTCTGAGAATTTCTCTATCATGATTTCACAATTGACAAAGCTTCAATGCATCCATGAGATTCTCCTCACACTCTCTTTTGCAGAATAGATCTTCAATCATGCTCAACATATCCACACCAAAATTATCTCACAAGAAGCTCTCATAAGAAGCTCTCCATCAATACTCCAAAATATATTCTCACAAGAAGCTCTCCATTGATCCACAAAAAGGAGGATTTTACAAGAGACTATTGCTATCTTATTTATACTTTCATCCTCTAGGTTACTTAACCCATTTTTAGGTCACTTAACTCATTTCTAGGTTACTTAACCTATTTTCCTTATTTTAGGGTTAACCTCTTTCCATAAATAGAAAGTTCTCCAATACTTTATCATTTAAATATTCCTTCTAGATTTTGTCACTTCTCTTTATTATTTAAATAATCCACCTTGACTTTCTCACTTTACTTTATCATTTAAATAATGATTATTCTTTTCAATCTCTTTGACTTCTTTGACCTTCTGGGCTTCAAGCCTTCATATGGGGGTCCTTCAACTTTGTAAGGCCATAACTCTCAAAAGGTGAGGAGTTATGTGACATTCCACATACCACTGGAAATGGCATGATAGGAAATATCCATCTAGGATAGTTTCACCAACAAATTCATTGATATACATCTCATTATTTAACATACAAGCATGGGTCTTCCAAGCATTCTTCTAGGATAACTCAATCCATAAAGTGTCTTCCCGTGAGGGGTTTCACTATAAGGGGACCACTTTGGAGTTCATCCTTTTGTGAACCTTATAAATCATTATAAGACAATAATGAGTCATGTATACATGGATCCACCAATGCATCATATACCAATGAAACCACATCAATCCATATTCATCATGTATCAATGACAACTCATTGATCCATCTTCATTATATCAATGATAACTCATTGACCCATCTTCATCTATACATTCTCATCAAGAACAATATATATTAAATTACATCAATCATCAATCAATAAATCCTTTTCAATCAATCAATCACTTGACATCAATTATTTACATCAATCAATCAAACCATTGGCATCGATGACAACTTGATCCAACAATCTCCCCCTTTGGCATTGATGGAAATACCAACATTGATGTCAACACCAATTACCAATTATTGATGTCAACATGTAGCTAAGGAATTCTCTACATCAATAGTCAATGTGACTATATCTCCCCATAAATAAACATCAATCACATCAATGTGATTAACTCTCCCCCTTTGACATCAATGGAAAAGGGCCATTCTCCTCTCGGGGTTGCTCCCCCTATCTGAGTGCCTTTGATATTCCTATGAATAATCTCTTCCCTTTTGAATAAGGGATATCCCTCTGATGTAATGCTAAAGTTACATCAAACATACTTCCGCTGTGACCATCACTCCCCCTAGAATTATGCTTATGTTCTCTTTCTTCAAGTATAGGGCTCCTTTCTAGGTATGCATCTGATAAATATATCCTCCTAGAATCATGGGAAGAAGAATGACTCCCCCTATTGGTATGTCTCCCTTATATTCTCTGAAAGATGAATAATGTGATACCATATAACTATCCTTGGACATGTTCATGCATCAAACTCATGTTATACCAAGCATCATGAAGCAAAAGATATGTCAACAATAAAATAGAGAATCATGAGTAAAATATTAATCAAGTACATCATGTGCGAAAAATGTGTGTTCATCATGCACAACACCTATGTACATCAACCATGTACATCAACATCATGCAAAGTGACAAAATATATCATCCATGGACTGTTTCAATCATATGCCTCTATCAACATGCTAACATTTGCATCTACCAATATGTCAACCATGTGGCATATCACTGATGATATGTCTCCATCATGAACCAAGTATCATAAACAAATACCAATTGTTGTGCTAATCAAGTAATACCAATGGTGTGGTATCATAAAGAATATGTCATATATGAGTGTACCAAAACATGTACATCATCATGCAACAACACCACAAAATGATGAATTCCATATATGTATGCCAAATCCTCCATAAAACATGTGCCAATTAACTTGGTAGTAGGTGCCTCTACCAGTGTACTAGAAACGTACCAATCATGCGTCAAGTATAGATAATCAATTATGTAGAATATTATCATCTCATCAACTGACCAACCACATGTTCCAATGGGTATCCCATCCATATTCTAAATGCATGCATCAATATTTCCAACAAGTAAGCTTCCAATAAATCATCAAGACATATCACACAAAAAATGTCTCATAACTTTATTGTCATAAGGAGAATTGTTCTTTAACATAAAATGCATCAATACATACTCATGGGTTAGTGCCATGCACCCAAGATTTTTATTTTACATCGTTATCTTACATAATCCAATATAGAATCATGAAAACCTGCAACAAACAGTGTCAAAGCCTGCAATAAACCATGTCATACCCTGCATCTCAGAGTTATGCCATCACATCAAACTCCAATCCCTATGAATATCCCTTTTCCTTGGGCTTCACCACATATACGTGACCTACTGTACAGACAATGCACATATGTACACGACCTATACAAGTTCAACCTGTGTATGTATGCAACTGATACCACTGTCACCCGGGTATGCCTCAATAGATGACACTTTTGATCTTCTCTTCAGTCTTGCATTTTGTTATGGTTGCTCTGTCTTCTTCACCCACTTTTGTACATGTCCCTTATCCTCAGAACTTGAGCTCTAAGAATAAATATTCTAAAATATGTCTCCCTTCCTTACTTCATTCTTTATGTAACACCCCGCACAGCAACCACCGTCGGACTTTGGAACTTCATCCGTCGGGATACGGGGTTTCGCCGATCGGGAGTTCGCGAGCCCTGTTGCACCCTGCACAGGACCTTCCAAGTCCCGAACCCCGATAGTCAACGGGTCAACCTTTTCTTGCGTCGGGGATTTCCCTATCGGAAATCGGCG
>ML781535.1:147641-159802 GCA_009831015.1 Picea engelmannii
ATCTTCATTCCAAATCTTTGTGACCATATCCATTGCATGAATAACAATGCCCATAAAAAATACTTTTATACCTTTGCTTTGGTGTCCCAAGAATAGCTTCTTGATGTCTTCCTTTCTTTGTTCTTTTGAAATTTTATTTTCCTTGTGTAGATGGTTGTTTTGGAGCATTGTCTTCCTTCTTTCATGGACTTACCCCATGCTTCTTTAAGGTTCTTGCTTTAGCATGTGTAGCTTCAATTTTGTATCCAAGACCTAATTTATCATATGGTGATCTTTGACTTTCCAATATCTCATCCAATATTAGCAACGTATTCAAGATTTTATTTGACTTCTCCACCTTCATTCTAAGATCAACAATTTCAGCTTCTAACTTACAACATGACTCTTCCTTTTCATTTCTTTGATTCTTCAATAATTCCTCTATCCTTTTGGCTTATTCAATTTGGGTCTTCAAATGAATAATAGTTTCAAAAGATTTGCTAATGTCATCATCTACCTTCATATCTTCTTTTTCCTTCTTTAGCCTTTTGATCTCTTCTTCCTTTTCTTCTAATTTGGTCTTATTGATCTCTTCTTATTGTTTGAGCATTCCCTTTAACTTCAATATGTGTCTTTTATTCATCCTAACAAACTTCTTAGTGTTAACTGAAAGACATTTATAGTGTGTATAAAATTTATCATTGTTATATCTATATAAACCCTCTTCAACTTATTTTTGAAGTTCTAATAGATCTTCTTCTATTCTTTTCATGGGAAAACTACCATAAAACTTCACACAAACTATTTTCAGATCTTCTTCTTCACTTGAGTAGAAACATTCAACATCATCACATTTTGAATCATTGCAATCAAGAGTCTTTGGAGATTTTTTACCTTCATTTGAATTACTTTCAAGATCTTCCTTTTTGCAAACATCATCACATGATTCTTTGATTCCCTTTGTGCTACCATTATAACTTGATTCTTTGTCTTCATTTAAAAAAATTTTAAGATCACATTTAGTAATAATTCATTCAAGAGTCTTTGGAGATTCTTTACCTTTAATGATCTTGATGGAGTGGTCTTCAACATATTCTTCCTTGTTTTGATATGTCTCCTCTATCTTTAGCCATAGATCCTTGGCAGAAGTGCATTGTCCCATGCTCTCTTTGATATGGCTTGAGAGTCCACTAAGAATGGTCTTGAGAGCCAATGCATCATTCTTATTTCCTTCCCTTTGATCTGCAAAATTTGACTTGTTCTTCAATGGAACTGATCCACCAATGGCTTCCTTCCAAATAGCTACTCCCATTGTATTCAAATACACTCTCATCTCTATTATCCAAGTAGAATAGTTTTACTCATCAAGGATTGGTATTTCATCATCCATTTGTGTGTCTATGGATATCCTTCCATCTTGTTAAGTCTTGTAGTGAAGGCCCACTCTGAAACCAACTATTGGACACACCTACCACACTTAGAGGGGGGGCGTGAATGAGTGTGGGGATCTATTTCCCAAAACTTCCCTTTTACACAAAACTCATTAGTTAGCATTCAACATTTTACTCATTACTCATTGTTGTCATTTATGACCAGTTAGATGTGAACACATATCAACAACATATATCAGCAATATATCATCAATAAGTGAACACCACAAGGAACACAAAGAACACAAGATGTATGTACAATTTTATTTTTATTACGGACTACAATCCTTGGGTTTTTCAGAAACAACTGAATAGAGTACAACTCTATAAGAGTACCATCTCTATCATGCAAGACTCAACTTACACACTCAGCACCAACTGAGATCAGGAAACAATCTTCAACAGATATCGATCTGTGACAGGTACACAACCTATCGGTAGTGAAGAACGTGTATGTATGCTCCCTACTAGTAGTACAACCCATGTGTATATGTGCCTAAGCAGTACTACATTCTGCATATATGCTCCCAAATAGTACTACAACATGTGTATACATTATGATCTATTATGGTTTATCCTTCAAGATCAATGCAGATCCTCTGCAATTAATTTATCATTTTCTTTTATTTCTCACTATCCAAACTTACCACAATCTAGTCACAACACATCCAATATCTCCAATAGCTTACTCATGCTCCACAACCAATCAATATGAATGCTACTCAATCATGCATAAGCAATGAACATACTATAGCCATCATATCAGTACTGAATCATAAGTGTGTTTCTCACTCCATTAACCATCATAAACCGCATCATAGCAACCATACCAAGACTTCCCTAGTCATTCACAACACACCAAACAATACTATTCATCAAGACAATAATGTAATCATACCAGTGTCTGAGTGATAAATCTGAGCCCATAAAATGCAGATCTAGAACTTGCTTCATTCTTCAACAACTTGTCATCATCTCAACCAAAAATATCCATGATTTTGTCCACTGTATGCTCCCTGTACACTAACATCCCGGGTATTGTATGCACGTTGTGCATAGACAACTTGTGTATACACACCCTATACACAGACAGCCTGCGTATGCACTAGAAAATAAGGTTTTTCTGTAATTCTGAGAATTTCTCCATCATGATATCAGAATTGTTGAAACTTCAATGTATCCATGAGATCCTCCTCATGCTCTCTTTCTCAGAATAGATCTTCAATCAATCTCAAGAGATCCATACCAAAATTCTCTCATAAGAAGCTCTCATAAGAAGCTCTCCATCAATACTCCAAAAGATATTCTCACAAGAAGCTCTCCATTGATCCACAAAAAGGATGATTTTACAAGAGACCATTTCTATATTATTTATACTTTCATCTTCTACGTTAATTAACCCATTTTTAGGTCACTTAACCCATTTCTAGGTTACTTAACCTCTTTTCCTTCTTTTAGGGTTAACCACTTTCCATAAATAGAAATTTCTCCAATACTTTATGATTTAAATATTCCTTCTAGATTTTGTCACTTCTCTTTATTATTTAAATAATCCACCTTGAATTTGTCACTTTATGTTATCATTTAAATAATTATTTCTTCTTTTCAAGCTCTCTGACTTCTTTGACCTTGTGGGCTTCAAACCTCCATATGGTGGTCCTTCAACTTCGTAAGGCCATAACTCTCAAAAG
The DNA here is from genome assembly GCA_009831015.1 of Picea engelmannii. Lineage (NCBI taxonomy): Eukaryota > Viridiplantae > Streptophyta > Pinopsida > Pinales > Pinaceae > Picea > Picea engelmannii. Next base: position 150,742 of record ML781535.1, read on the forward strand.
GTAAGGAGTTGTGTGGCATTCCACATACCATCAGAAATGGCATGAAAAAAACTATCCATCTAGGATAGTTTCACCAATAACTTTATTGATCTTCATCTCATTATTCCACATACAATCATGGGTCTTCCAACCATTCTTCTAGGATCACTCAATCCATAAACTATCTTCCCATGAGGGATTTCACCATAAGTGGACCACTTTGGATTTCACCATAAGCGGACCACTTTTGATTTCATCCATTTTTGCACCTTATCAATCATGATAAGAAAATAATTAGTCATCTATACATGGATCCAACAATGCATCATATACCAATGAAACCACATCGATCCATCTTCATCATGTACCAATGAAAACTCATTCATCCATATTCATAATATCAATGAGAACTCATTGGTACATCTTCATCTATGCATTCTCATCAAGGAAAATACATATTAAATTACATCAATCATCAATCAATCAATCCCTTGGAATCAATCAATCACTTGACATCAATTAATGATATCAATCAATCAAACCATTGGCATCAATGACAACCTTATCCAACACATTTAAGTAGGCAATTAATTCTACTTGCAAGCAATAGATGAATATACATAAATTGTAATTTATGTAACTATAATAAATGAATTCTCCTAATTAAAAATCAGTTTACATATTCCTCTAGATTGTTGCAATATCTATGAGCAATATTATTTTCTATAGAAAAAAAAACATTCATATACAATTCTTTACTTGTTGTAAATAATTAATATAAGTAAGTAAAACAAAAATATCTCTTTCATTATAACCATAATGTAACTTTATAGCTATACCCTACTGTAACAATTGATATTCATTAACAAAAGAAATATAAACAAAAATATAGTTAATAAAACATAAATGAGTATTGACTCTTTCTTAGAACCATCAAGTTCAAATCCTCCTCACAAGTACTCAACAAAATCATGTCTCATCTATACTTGTCGTTTCTTTCTTAACAAGAATACAAATATATATTGCATAGGTATTTTTCCAAGTTAGCCTCATCCCTATCCCTAATGAATCTTCTTGGCCTAACTTTGTGTCATCTTGTTCCCTCACCTCCCACACCTTTTGGAGTAGGTTTACATTTGTGCTCATGGAAAATATTTACTCTAGTGGTTTTTATCCCTTTTCACTCTGCCATGGAATAATGAATTAATCGTTTTGTAACATATCTCATAAAATTTATAGTCTTAGTAACAAAATACTCAATAGTCATCTATCTTGGTTTGTGATCATGGAATTCCTCAAGTTTTCATCATAGTATCTTTCAATTAAATATTTTCTTTTAAGATACTTGTTTAATAGTTTCTAATTGAATTCGTTGCTCCTAATATTGTTCACTGTATTAGTCTCCTTCCGCCAAATTCCAAATTTACCATTTAGAAACCAGTTGTTGTGCTAGGAAATACAACCCTCCATTTTCATAATTCAATTGCATTTTTTTTTAGAGAAATGGAGCCCATTATTTTTATACATTTTTGAAAGAGTATTCCATTAGCCTCATTCTTTACCTCAAGCCAATTTGGGAAGTCTTACTTACTTCAAGAAGATATTATAAAAAAGGAAATACTTGAAGAAATCAAATTTTAAGCAAGTTTGAGAGAATCGGTAAAGTTAACTTTAACTCCTCTCATTTACATAAGAGGAGTTCCCTTTAACTAATATGATGTACATTGGAGGATTTCCCCTCAATAAAACTCGCTTATCTCACAATTTATCCTCAACTTCTCCCATGGAATCATAGGATTTGACTCCTCTAATGTCCATCAAAGGAGTTTCCTCAATGTTCACAGAAAATATTAGAAGACTCGGGGTTAAGTTCTCTGATATGTGTCAGAAGGCTTCCTAAGAAGTCCTTTGATGACATTGGAGGAATTAACCCCAAGTCCTCTCATCATAAACACCAAACCAATGACATTAAATGATATTTTTTTTCATTTCTATATATTCATCGATCGACCCATCCTTCTCACCGTTTCACTAAGAATTAAAGAATAGATTCAAAAAATTTCTCTTGAAATGAACAATGCACCGAGCTCTCTCTTTCACATCCATAAAATCTCATGGCCTTCCACATAACAACACATCGATCGTTAATACCCAATGCATTTCCCTTGATAGGGTTAGGTTTTTGTTTTTGTTTTTGTTTTTGTTTTGTTGTATTTCTCACTACACTACCCTCTACCTCCTCTACAACTAACACCATGCATATAGTGTTAAAATCCCTAGATTCACATTGTTTAGTTTTTTGCGGCCTCTTAAAACCTATCCGACACCAATATCATTATAGTAGCCTCACTAATTGAACCTAATCCTTCCATGAATCCTTTGACGACCCAAATCTTAGCTCCCCTTCCAAGAAAAGAGAACATAAAGAAACCGTCCTCTTTTATCTAGCTACCGAATTTTGAACTGCAAACTTTATTATTTTCCAAATTTACATCAAAATACTTCATGTTAACTCCTCTGATCATATCAGAGTAGTTCATGTTAAATCCTTTGAGACGGTTGGAGGGGTTCTCTAAAACTTCACTGATTTTCCTTCCCACAATCTACAATTCGGAGGCCCTGAGATAAACTCCTTCGATTTTATATTGGAATACATAGAGTTAACTCCTTTGATATGAATTAAAGCAGTTGTCATCAACCCTTGCGATGTCATAACAAAGTCTATTTAACCAAATTTACTCAACATTTTTTGAAATATTTTCCAAAAACTCTCCCAAGCCACATAAAAGGTTTCAACACTAACTTATCCTATATATATCAGGACAATTTTTAGAAACTCCTACAATTTCCATCGAAGGAGTTAATGTCAAGACCCATGATTTCATATTTTGAGCATAGTTTCCACGTTCTACTCCTCAAACCTTCACCAAGATACTCAACATTCCTACCACCATCTTGTCATCTTAAGACAATGAATCCCTACACAGTGTCTATTTAAATCATAATTCTTATAATTCAATGTTCTCAAGCTGCATTCAACTTCATATTATGTGTGATTTTAATCTTAGCACCGATCTCACTCTTTCTTGCAGGTCCAAATATGTCCCCTCGAAATAAGACAACATGTAAGACACTTGGGATAGATGCCTTTGGTAGTATCCAACAAATCGAAGGGGACCCATAAGTGATCGAAGCCACGTACGATGAAAGTTTAAATATAGACACATAAGGGGATACCCCACAAGTTCCCTGAGAATACCTTATCAATATTTGGTAATTATGTTGTGTTAGGTATATGGGCAACCAAATGCATCTAAATTCTCTCTATCATATATTCCACTGATATACAAATCCATGGATGGGGGAATATCATTCAATTGGGATGATATCATATCTGAAAATCTAACAATGCTTATCTCTATGTTGAAAGGAGCATAACCTGGAACACTTTCAATCTTTCACATGTCCTCATACCTTTTGGAAATTATGTGCATATCCCATCAGTACCCTAGGATGTGGTGGAAATGGAAACCATTCGAATTGTCCATATATTTGTACTTTAAAGTGATCTAGGAGCACAAGTATCACACATAATACCATAATATATGTGAACATTTTTAGGTACCCTTGTACAAATTCATATTCTGCACCACTCCTCCTTCCATGACGAACAATGATATAAAAATCGTAAGGGGGATTAGAAACTAATACCTCATGTAAGACAACACATACATAAGAGTGTATGTTGTAATGAATCTTACCCATATCCTCCCACAATTTGTGCATAATAATCTTGTTCTCCAAGATAATTCATATTGTACCATCATACACAGGGTTAGGGTAATGTTATATCGACTGAAAAATGAAATTATTCCACTGCTACCACTATATGTCAGTAAATACTTCTTAAGAAGCACCAATAAATACAAAGAAGTGGTAAAAACCTTTATGTCTTATCATTTCATATAAGAGCAGTTCAAAAGACATGATCCCAAGAATATCACGAGACACCACTTCAACAAAATTTATCTACCCTGGGAATACACAATGAAAATGTGGGAGGAGGAATAAGTGCATCATAATTTATGAACATATGATGAAGTAATCTTCAACTATCCTCTCCAACCAAAGAGGAGAATATTAGATGAAGAAAAGGCTATAAAAGAGCCAAAAATAAACTTGAGGATGAGGAAGTTGAAAAATCACCCAACACTTCCACCTCAATACACTCAAGGTTGGCAGAGGAGGAAGAAAAAGCACCAACTAACAAGAATACAAGGGATCAAGAGAAAGTCTACAAAAAAAATAATGACGCATCAAAGAAGAAGTGGAATATCGAGACAGACAAGGCCAAATCCAAAGCTGAGGTAGAAGTAAAATTGTTTCATAACAAGATATCAAACGAAAGGAATAAGAAACCAGAGAAGCAACAGAGGGAAGCAATAGAAAAAGGAAAAAAGGTATCCACATAGGTATTTGACAAAGTAGATTAATAAAAAATAAAATAAATCTGGACAAAGGACTCAAGATAAATCTGACTCACTAAGGACCGAAATAACTGATAGGAAGACTATGCCTACACCCCCAAGCAATGGGTAGACAAGATGCATGAAGACATCGCTCAAAAAAATGCAATCCAATGAATGAATCAATGACATCCAAGAAACCCTAAAGTTAAGTAAGAGGTCTATGCGTGAAGGGTAAACTATTGTAATGTTACTAAATACATAAGCATTATCAAGTGTGAACTAAAACAAAAATCAGCAAATCAACATGCTTGCCTACACGGTACATGTCTATTAAAGTAAGTGAACTACTTTTCATTTAAAAACGATCTTACATGGCTTCATTATCTAAATGACAATGTTGTGCTAAATGACAAGTCCTAATTAATCAATAACACAATTATCATTTAACAATTTAACCGTACCTCGAGATATTAACTATATCAAATGTACCTTGTTATTAATGTAACACTATTAATAAACCTCCTTATATCACAGGTTATACCACTAACAACAATATTACTTACATCATGTTGTCGATGATATATAAATCTGTCGGCAATTAATTTGCAATTGTTTTCTAATTTATATAAGTGGTTGTTGTCAGTAAATGAGTGCCATTTCAATGCAATTGTAATGTCATTTTAATGTTTTTATGTGGTCATAAATAAAATCCATTTCTACGTTATTTCATGCAACTTTAATGCTATCTTACTGTTGTAACTAAATTTCATGTCAAGCTATTTAATGGTGTTGGAAATACTAAAACAACTAACAGGGGGGGGGTGAATCAGTTGTATGTGATCTTAAATAATTTTAAGTTTGTTAAAACATTATTAATCTTTCTTCATGTGGTCATTAACAACATACATCATATGGATAGTAAAAGTAAAGACCATCAGTCACACATAGAGTACACACACAGAGACGGATTTTCACGAGGAAACCCATAAAGGGAGAAAACCTCTTCTTCTTCGAAATGATAGGCAGTCTTTTTTAGTTCTGTACATCATTTATCATTGATCACAAACTCAATGTGAGGCTGCTACCTCTATTTTACAAGCTGCAACTTGTTTGAGAGCTCCAACTCTCTGATTTCTCTAGAACCCACTAGAAGGAAGCACCAACTCCTTGAATATTCCAGCACCAACTGGATGGAAGCACCAACTTCCTGAATGTTCCAGCACCAACTGGATGGAAGCACCAACTTCTAGTTACACAGGCTCCAACCTGTATAACAGAGAACACTTGTTCTCCCTTGCACCACCCTGCCACCCTACTTTCTCTGGTTGCAACCAGATGGAAGCAACAACTTCATGTGTTCAAGCTTCCACTTCAACATCTGAGGACAACAGTCCTCCCGAGCACCTCCCAACCTCTCTAGAATATTAAATAATGAATACACAGACAACTTATGCAGATACATCACTTCTTACCATTTTTACTCTATTCTGTAAATCTGATCTTCAACAAATTGTTCTGCAATTCTTCTTCTTCCTCAACAAGTCATCTCTCCATCACATTCTTCTGTCATTCTGATCTGCTTCTATTCTGTCTGTCATTCTTCTCTGCTTTTGCTCTGCATTTCATCTCGCTCTATGCATTTTATTATTTTCTTGCTATGCCTCTACTCATTTTCATTTTCTTACTGTTTACTCATTTTTCTTTCAAAATGACAACAACAATTCAGTCTCGCTCATTTTATTTTATACACACTTTCTTGACGATTCCACTTCCTCTTCCAATAGGTAATATAAGGACATCTGTCTTGGAAACTGAATTTCTAACTGATTTTTCATGATCAGTCTGTTTCTCTTAACAGATTCATAACTGAAGCATTAATGTAAGAAAGAACAACAACCCTCCGATCAATATTTGATCCAACGGTTCAGATCCGATCGGGATTTCACTCATCGCGATTTTGGCATTCTCAGTGTCGAGATGCACATGTACTCAGAACCCCTAATTCTCTGATCCCTGATGTGCTCCTTTCCTGAGATTTAGCCCTCCGGGTCCACATGACCATTACTCCGTGACCACAATCTTACCCCATCAGGGCTATGGGGTTTGTGATGCCTCCATGCATACAACCATGCGATTATCGATCGTCCAAATACTGACGATCCGTTACGCTGAAAGCTGGCCTCCACTATGCATCCGTCCTCCTTCTTTGCTATGATGACAGCTGGCCCCCACTCATCGGGGTTTCATGGATCGCGATTCTGACTTGCACAAAAATCTTGTTAATGGGATCCCCGATTTCCCGATGAACAAAAATGTCGACGATGCCTTGATCTTCGACACCTATCCCTCAGATGGACGGTCCCGATCCCTCTGGGATTTCGAGACTTTTGATGTCAAGTGACTTTATCATTTCAAAGTCCCGATCACCGATGCCTCTGTTGATGTCACACGTGGTTTGACACGTGTTAGATCCTACCACGTGTCACTCTGATTTGTGACTTACATGTGCCTGAAGTGTTGAATCTTCCTGACACTTATCGTTCCCTGGTTGTGCCACATGTCCCTAGCTGGCGTGGTCTGCTGTCGTGAGTTGGATCAACGGTTCAGGTGCAATCTTGGATCAACGACTGTGATTGAATCGCAATATCGCGTTTCGTGATTTCGGAGTTTCTGTTGCATTTTGTTCTTGACATATTGAAATCCTGATCCCCGAAACTCTGATGAAGAAAATCATCGGTCCATATCTCATGCTTTCTTTAACGACTGCCATCAAATCGCGAAATCGCATATCGCGATTTTGGGGTTTTCGTTGTCAAGTGAATTGGACATTTCAAAGTCCCGATCCCCGATTCTTCAATGGCTTATTTCTCTTGCAGCTTATACAGATCTGAGTGCTTAGATCCTCTCTCTGAAAAAGGCTGTAAACTATGGTCCAGATTCCTTCTTCTCCAACGGCTGTGATTACATCGCGAAATCACATATCGTGATTTCGGGGTTTTCGTTGTCATTGTTCATGAGACTCGTGAAACTTTGATTCTTGATTCTTCGATGAAGCCTCTCCTCTTGTTCATGGGAACTTATCCTCCATGCAACTTCCACAGATCCGATAGATGTCGGTGACTTTGCACCAAATCTAACGGCTCTCACTATGTGCACTCACTTCTTTCGATCATTCACCTCTCTGAACTTGTCTTCTGTTTGCCTGTCATCTTCAATGTTGTACTTGCCATCAATGACAAATTTATGCTGCCTTACGCTGCCTGTTCACCGAATTTTCCAACAATATCCCCCTTTGGCATTGATGGCAACACTTGCATTTAGACTCAACACTCCTCTACATTCGACCATTTTGAACTCGACTCATTTCTCCCCCTTTGACATCAATGTCAAAGAAGAAACATTCGTCCACTGATCTTGTTGCAGAACATACTCCCCCTGTCATCTGTAAGAATTTAGGAAATTTACCAAATATTCAATAAGCACTCCCCTTGACCAGGTGCACATATTAGATACAAGAGTTTATAACCCCCAACTTTTGATGAAGATATCCAAAAGGGGTCACTGCTAATGGTTTGGTAAAGATATCAGCAATCTGTTCTTTGGAAGGGATATAATTCAGCTGAACAATTATGTTTGTAACTTGTTCGCAGAGAAAATGATACTTGATTGGAATATTCTTAGTCTTGGAATGAAGAAAAGGATTCTTTGAGACACTTATTGCACTGGTGTTATCACAATGAATTGGTATAGGACCAATGTAGGTTACCTTCAGATTTGCAAGAGTTTGTATCATCCATAAAATTTGTGTGCGGCAGGTAGCAACAGCAATGTATTCTGCCTCTGTAGTGCATAATGAAATAGATCCTTGCTTCTTACTAAGCCATGCAACTACTGAGTCACCCAAAAAAAATGCTCCTCCACTGGTGCTTTTTCTCTCATCAACACAGTTAGCCCAGTCTGCATCTGAATAGGCAGTTAACTGGAAATTCTTATTTCTAGGATACCACAATCCATATGTCATTGTTCCCTTCAGATATTTGAGGATTATTTTAAGAGCTACCAAGTGAGTTTGTTTAGGAGAAGACTAAAAATGTCCTACCATTCCAACAACTTGCATTATATCGGGACGAGATGATGTGATGTACAGAAGACTGCCTATCATAGAGAGATATGTTCTTTGATCAACATCAGGTGAGATATCATCTTTACTCAGCTTGCAACCAACCACCATAGGTGTGCTGACTGTAGAGGAATCTTCCATCTGAAATTTCTTTAATATCTCTTTCAAATATATTTCTTGAGAAATAAAGATTCCTGTAGAGCTTTGTTTTACTTGTAAGCCAAGAAAATATGACAGTTCTCCTATCATAGACATTTCAAATTTTGTTCGCATAGAATTAGCAAACCACTAGACAGATGATTGATTAGTACAACCAAAATTAATATCATCTACATAAACCAAAACAACTAGTAAATCATCACCTTCAGACTTAATGTAAAGGTTATTGTCAACAGTACTTTTCTTGAACCCTTTTTCTTGTAGAAATTTGTCCAGTCTGTAATACCAAGATCGTGGTGCTTGTTTTAGTCCATATAAGGCCTTCTTCAACCTG
>ML781535.1:163739-226408 GCA_009831015.1 Picea engelmannii
ATGTTCTCATTCTAATCTTCCAGAAGGAAAAATTTGTTCCATCAAATAGAGGAGGCTTAGAAGCTGAAGTCCCTTCATGACTTGTCATGTTTAAGCTTACAGATCTACCTTTAAATAAAAGGAACCTGCTCTGATACCAATTGCTGGAAATACTAAAACAACTGAGAGGGGGGGGGGTGAATCAGTTGTATGTGAGCTTAAACAATTTTAAGTCTGTTAAAACATTATTAATCTTTCTTCATGTGGTCATTAACAACATACAACATATGTACAGTAAAAGTAAAGACCATCAGTCACACATAGAGTACACACACAGAGACAGATTTTCACGAGGAAACCCATAAAGGGAGAAAACCTCTTCTTCTTCGAAATGATAGGCAGTCTTTTTCAGTTCTATACATCATTTATCATTGAGCACCAACTCAATGTGAGGYTGATACCTATATTTTACAAGCTGCAACTTTTTTGAGAGCTCCAACTCTCTAGTTTCTCTAGCACCCACTAGAAGGAAGCACCAACTCCCTGAATATTCCAGCACCAACTGGATGGAAGCACCAACTTCCTGAATGTTCCAGCATGAACTGGATGGAAGCACCAACTTCCAGTTACACAGGCTCCAACCTGTATAACAGAGAATACTTGTTCTCCCTAGCACCACCCTGCCACCCTAGTTTCTCTGGTTGCAACCAAATGAAAGAAAAAACTTCCTGTGTTCAAGCTTCCACTTGAACCTCTGAGGACAACAGTCCTCCCGAGCACCTCCCAACCTCCCTAGAATATTAAATAATGAATATATAGACAACTTATGAAGATACGTCACTTCTTACCATTTTTACTCTGTTCTATAAATCTGATCTTCAACAAATTGTTCTGCAATTTTTCTTCTTCCTCAACAAGTCGTCCCTGCATCACATTCTTCTGTCATTCTTCTTTGCTTCTATTTTGTCTGTCATTCTGCTCTGCTTCTTCTCTGCATTTCATCTCTCTCTATGCATTTTCTTCTTTTCTTGCTATGCCTCTGCTCATTTTCATTTTCTTACTGTTTACTCATTTTTCTTTCAAAATGACAACAACAATTCAGTCTCGCTCATTTTCTTTTATACACACTTTCTTGACGATTCCACTTCCTCTTCCAATAGGTAATACAAGGACATCTGTCTTAGCAACTGAAACGCTAACTGATTTGTCATGATCAATCCGTTTCTCTTAACGGATTCATAACTAAGGCGTTAATGTAAGAAAGAACATCAACCCTCCTATCAATATTTGATCCAATGGTTCAGATCCCATCGAGATTTCACTCATCGCGATTTCGGCATTCTCAGTGTCGAGATGCACATGTACTCGGAACCCCCGATTCTCCGATCCCCGATGTGCTCCTTTCCCGAGCTTTATCCCTCCGGGTCCACATGACCATTACTCCGTGACCACAATCGTACCCCATCGGGGCTACGGGGTTTGTGATGCCTCCATGCATACAACCACATGATTCTCGATGGTCCAAATACCGATGGTCCTTTACGCTGACAGCTGGCCTCCACTATGCATCCATCCTCCTGCTTTGCTGTGATGACAGCTGGCCCCCACTCATAGGGGTTTCACGGATCATGATTCTGACTTGCACAAAACTCTTGTCAATGGGTTCCCCGATTTCTCGATGAACAAAAATGCCCACGGCGCCTTGATATTCGACACTTGTCCCTCAGATGGATGGTCCTGATCCCTCCGGGATTTCGAGACTTTTGATGTCAAGTGACTTTGTCATTTCAATGTCCCTATCGTTGATGCCTCTGCTGAAGTCACAGGTGGTTTGACACGTGTTAGATCCTGCCACGTGTCACTCGGATTCGTGACTTACATGTGCCTGAAGTGTTGAATCTGCCTGACACCTATCATTCCCTGGTTGTGCCACGTGTCCCTAGCTGGCGTGGTCTGTTGTCGTGAGTTGGATCAACGGTTCAGGTGCAATCTTGGCTCAACGGTTATGATTGAATCACAATATCATGTTTCACGATTTCAGAGTTTTTGTTGCAGTGTGTTCTTGACATATTGAAATCCCGATCCCTGAAACTCTGATGAAGAAAATCAACGGTCCATATCTCATGCTTTATTTAATGGCTGCGATCAAATCGCGAAATTGCATATCACAATTTTGAGGTTTTCGTTGTCGAGTGAATTGGACATTTCAATGTCCCGATCCCCGATTCTCCGATGGATTATCTCTCTCATAGCTTATACAGATCTGACATCTTAGATCCTCTCTTTGATAAAGGCTGTAAACTATGGTCCAGATTCCTTCTTATCCAATGGCTATGATTACATCGCGAAATCACATATCGTGATTTCGGGGTTTTCGTTGTCATTGTTCACGAGACTCATGAAACTCTGATTCATGATTCTTCGATGAAGCCTCTCCTCTTGTTCATGGGAACTTATCCTCCGTGCAACTTTCGCAGATCCGACGGCTGTCGGAGACTCTGCACCAAATCTAACGGCTCTCACTACGTGCACTCACTGCTTTCGATCATTCACCTCTCTGAACTTGTCTTCTTTTTTCCTGTCATCTTCAATGTTGTACTTGCCATCAATGACAAGCTTACGTTGCCTTATGTTGCCTGTTCACCGAATTTGCCAACAAATGGAAATTGAGGTTATTTGTTGTTTATGATTAATCACCACTTTGATGCTATTCAAAGAAATTAAAGCTTTCTTGTTGTTCGTAAATAATGTCAAGTCAAGTTATTCAATGCACAAATTGATGCTAAATGTGGTTATACAATAGAGTTGACTTATTTCTCTCTAGAATTAATAGAAAGGTTGTTATTGAAAGACAATTACTATAATGATTCCTTTTAATAGGGTCTATCCCCTTGTTGTCACGATAGTAATTAAATTTCAAATCTCAAGTCAAACCGCAATACGCAAACCAGTAAATAAATACTCAAATCACAATACTCAGTAGTTAAAATAATCAAACCACAACACTCAACCACAACCACCTAATTCACTAGCAATAGTAATTAAAATCACAATAGTAATTAAAAGTAGTGTTGTTACACCATAGTCACTAATTTGCTGGCATAGTTAGCACCACTAAAATTGCATGACGAATTTACAGACAAAAATTTTTCTTCCAGAAGGAAAAATAAAGAAGATGCTTGAATTGGAGGTTCATCAATGAAAATGGAGGTGGCTCATGAGGGAGTAAGGAAGACGCAAGGCATTAACCTCGCCCTTAAATCCGACTGAAATCTGCTAGAAAATCACATACCAAAAGTTGAAATCAAAACGCATTACTAAGGCTGAGAGGTTAAAGAAAATGGATTCCAAGCAGAGAGGCAATTCGCCAAGTAAACTGACAACAATTGCGGCCTAAGAAAAAAATGGCAAAATCGCCAGAGAAAACTATCCAGCAATGAAGACACCTTCAATAAAAAAAAAACGTAGAGCGAGATGTCCAGCATTAAAAACAGTTTCAATATGCAAAAAATAACGTAGGGCAATAATTCAGCAATGGTCACGCCTTCAATATAAAAATAGCAGAGCATTATATCCCTCAATCAAAATAAATCTGTTGTCATTTAAAAGTAAAAATGTAGCCAATACTACAATATGCCATCTCTTAATAAAATGAATGTTGGTGAATGCCTAAATTTGTTAACTACCCAACATGTGGTGGTGAAATCCAAAGGGGTTGGGATACATAAGAAGGAATGTAGATAATACAAGGTAAAACATAGGCATAACCCTCCCAAACAATAACGCAGTCCTTCCATCCACAAATGCAGTCAGATAGTATGTCGAAGAAGCATGCCCCAAAAATGAAAATGCATACATGCTAAAAAAATCGTAATAAAGAAGGCACGAGCAGTAAAAAACAAAACGCCTCGACGTGGCACTCAACAGGGGAAAGATTCCATCCAAAAAAAAGGGAATTCAGAGTATCCCAAGCATAAAAATTTTATAAGTAAAGTGACGGATTTCTTGTGCAAGCGAATCAATTCACAGCCCAATAATAAACCTCTATCATTAAACAAGAGAGAAAAACACTACCATTTAGTGAACAATACTAGTAAAGTTGTAGGGTAAATATGTCATTGAAAGGTGAAAAACAAATTTTGAGTATAATCACCAGGGAGCACATTAAGTGCAGAGCTAAACTATCCAGGAAATAGTAAAATTTGGATTCAAAATTTAGGGCATAGGAGGGATAACAATGACGAAATTACTCAACACAAGAAGGTGCAATGACCATCAATCAACCAAGAACAATCAGAGGGATAGATGACTCAGAAAACACATCCTTCACTCATCATCCACGCACAAAAAAGAAGGGCATTACGATCTATAGTTCTATTAACACCGAAGTGATTACCGTCGATCCAGCTCCTGGTCAACTCCTCAAGCGTGGACTGATGAGGTAGGGACGAGGGAGAAGTAAAAAGTGAAAAATCATCACAATTCAATAAAACCATAGGACAATATCTACATTCAGGGATTGATTTCCAAGGGAGTCAAGTCAACAATGAGCTTAAGGCTAGGGGGAAATCAAGTTATCAATTTAAATGCCAAGTCAACATTTTATTTACCCAATTAAAATACAGATTTGATTGTGTGAGGTATAATAAAAATATACCATGTAGAATCAAGTAAGTGTACCATATCCCAAGTCGTTAGCTTTGAGTCATTATCCCACGTGCTCTGCGCCACTCCAGCTTGCCAACCGATGGGACTTTACCGGTACCTCCTAGCCAATGGTATGGGTACTCTTATTCCCCCTTATACCCCCATGCCATAAAGGGGACACACATACTAAAACAAAGAACAACTATCTCCCAGCTCACCTCGCAAGGCTGAGCTACCACTCTTCACTGAGCTGTATATCCCAACTCCCACAAGCTAAGTCAGTCAAGTATAAATTTCTACAGCGTAACATTACACATCACTGAAGAGATCCATCATCCTCCTCCTCCCTCCTTTATATAGAGTTTCTAAGTCATTTAATTTTCCAAATTCTCGTTTAATTTATTGTTTAATAATTTGATTCATAAAAATCCTCCCTGTACATGTGTCACCCATCCCCTTCATTGCACCATAAATTAATTTCATTAAATAATTAATTACTCTTATTTCTCTCACCCACCTAAAATCACTCATATAATCAATCCCAGGTGTCCCCATATTCCCTTACACATTTTAATGACTTACCCCCTTACTAATTTACTAGTTGAGTTTAATTTAGAAAGTTCTTAAATGCTAGATACCTTACTAAGTTAGTATTTCTTCTTTTTCCTTGTGTTTCCACTTTCCTTTTATGTTTCCCTCTTTTTCCTAGTTTCCTAATTATTTTAAATTTCCCTCTTTCCATTTTCATTTAAAACTCAAATTGGCAAGTGTAGAAGATTACCTTTTTTCCCTTTTTCTTTTTAATTAATAAAATTTTAATTAGCATAAGTAACAAAACAATTATCTTCCCTTTTTCCCACTTTTTAAATTTTATCTCCCAAAAGTTTTTTTTTATAAATTTATTGAAATGATTACCCCCTTATCGTCACATGATTAATGATGATTATCATTATTATTTATTTATTTTTACTTTTATTTTTATTTTTAGATAAATATATATATTTTTTATCACAAGTATCACTTAGACCTAGACGTTATTTTCCTAGGTTGGGCGACATTTTATTAGTATTTTTTTTTTAAATCTTTCTCATAACATTATTCATTCTAAACCCATATAGGTTTATTTGTTTATTATTTAAAAATGTAACGTTCCCTTCAGGATGCACTAGGTACTCCGAGGGTACCACTCGCCTCATTCTGTTTCCCTTGCGCTACGTTCCCTTCAGGACGCATTACGTGCTCCAAGGGTGCCACTCACCTCATTCTGTTTTTCTAGTGCGACATGCCCTTCATGATGCACTGTGTGCTCCAATGGTATCATAAGTCTATATATCAAACAAAAATGGAAATTGTTGGCGCATATCATATGTGTCCTCCCAGGTCACCAAGTGCAGACAATAGTTGTCCCTCTTTACCTTGACCTGATCTATTGTTCGATGTTGTAGTTGTCGAATGTGACAATCCAGGATGTGGATCGGCTCAGCCATGAGAACCCGCTTGTCTGATACCTGCAAGGAAATCATGTCAATAACATGTGTAGGGTCACTAATATAATGTATCAAAATAGATACATGGAAAACATCATGCATACGCCTAAAAGAATTAGGCAAGGCTAGTTGATAGGACATGGGCCCCTTCCTCTCCACAATATTGAAAGGTCCCACAAACCTCAGAGAGATTTTAGCTCCCTTTCCAAACTCGATTGAACTATTATGCAGTTTCACCTGCAAGAAGACTCAATCCCCAACTTTGTAACTAAAATCAACATGGTGCGCATCGACATAACTCTTCTGTCGATCCTGTGCTTCTTTAATCCTTTGCCTTATTTTTTTCATTTTCTCTTCCATTTCTTGGATTGCTTCTAGTACCACTAGGACCCTATCCTCAAGCCGATCCTAACTCAGAGGTGTCCAACATGGTCAGCCATAAAGGAACTCGAAAGGCACCATCTTAATGGTGTTTTGGTAATTGTTGTTAAAAGTGAATTCCACCAGTGGAAATAATTCTTCACAATGCTTTTGTTGGTCCATCGCATACATGCACAAAATGTCCTCCAAGGTTTGGTTCATTCGTTCAGTCTTCCCACCAGTCTTCAGGTGATACGCAGTACTAAATTTAAGTTGGGTTCACAAGGCCTCTTGGAAACTAGTCCAAAATCTTCTAGTAAACATCGATCCTCGATCAGATATAATCCTCTTAGGAATTCCATGCAGCCTCACAATATCACTGATGAAAACTATAGCTATGTTAGGTGCCTAATACATCATACGCAGAATAATAAATTGATAACTCTTCATGAGAGTGTCGACTACTACGAAAATCGAGTCATGTCTCCTTGTCGTCAGTGGCAATCGAACAATAAAATCCATCGAAATAACCTCCCATTTTGATTCCAGAATAGCATGTTTATATAGTAATCCTATTGGATGTCTATGTTCGGCCTTTACCTACTAACATTCTAGACATCTGGCCACATAGTTGACTATGTATGCCTTCATTCCTTTTCAAACGAATAAGGGTTTAAGGTTCTCCCTCATCTTCGCAACTCTCGAGTGAGCCATGTATACTACTCTTTGAGCCTCATTTAGGATCAATCTCCTCAACGTGTCATTTGGTGGTACATAAATCTGATTTTTAAACCTCAATAATCCTTCAAATCTTGGTACCATCATTGTGTTTTGTTCGATAAAATCCTCGACCTCTTTGTACTAGTCATCATCACGCTGTAAAGTTAAAATATTTTCATGTAGATTCGTCTGAAGAGGCAACACCAAAAATATGTGTGGTCTTCGACTTAATGCATCTACCACTTGGTTCAATATTCCTTTTATGTAATAAATTTTGAAATCCTACTCACTAAGCAGTTCTGACCAACGTCGTTGTCGTGCATTCAAGTCACTTTACATAAATATATAATGTAGTCCATAGTGGTGCATATTTAGTTCAAATTTCCATCCAACAAGCTAGTGTCTCCAAACCATCAAGAGATATACGATGGCTAACAACTCCAAATAGTGTGTTGCATAGTTTTCCTCATGCCTTCTAATTTTTCTTAATATGTAAGCGATCACTCATCCATCTTGCATCAAGACTCTGCCTAAGCCTTCCTTGGATGCATCAGTGCATTCCAAGAAGTTGATGTCCACGTTAGGGACCTTTATTATAGGTGTTGTTATCAACATCTATTTGAGCCTCAAAAATGCTTCTGCGCATTTCATGATCAAATTTTCTATCTTCGAAAATCCCTCGATGAACTGTCGATAGTATCCTAATAAACCCATGAATCTACGCACTTCTGAGACATTCGTCGGTGCTGGCCATTCCATAATAGCTTTGACCTTTGCTGGATCCATGATGATACCTTTGCCAGAGATGACATGCCCTAAGTAGTGAATCCTTGATTGATAAAACCAGCATTTGGAAAGCTTCCCATACAATGTGTTCTCTCACAGAAACTATAGTACCAAGCGCAAGTGCTCGTCATGATCCTCCATCATCTGAGAGTAAATCAAAATATCATTAATGAATACTTGAACGAACTTTTCCAAGTACTCATGGAACACCCTGTTCATCAAAATCATAAATACCCCTCGGGAATTTGTTAGTCCAAACAATAAAATAGTAAGCTCGTAATGACCAAACCTCATGTTAAAGGTGGTATTAGGGACATCATCCTCTTTGATCCGTAAGTAGTGATACCCTGATCGTAAATTGATCTTTGAGAACATAGTATCACCCTTCATTTGATCGAACAAATCATTAATCCTCGACAATAGATACTGATTCTTGATCGTTTCCTTTTTCAATTGATGGGAGTCAATGCAAAGCCTTCATGAACCATCCTTCTTTCGTATGAAAATAACAGGAACACTCCATGGTGACACACTTGAACGTATAAGTCCTAGGTCCAAAAATTCCTTTAGTTGCATTCTCAACTCCTGTAAATCTGGGCTCGACATCCGATAATGCATTCTAGCCATCGGTTCAGTCCCCAGTTTTAGGTTTATGGTAAAATCCAATTCCCTCTCTAGCGACATCCAAGGTAACTCCTCCGAGAAGACGTTCACAAACTCTCTCACCACACGAAGGTGTTCTATACCTTCCACTACTCCCTTATTGTTTAATGCAAGGATCGCATAAAAATTACATCCCTTGCGCATGCTCTTCCGTAGCTACAATGAAGAGATGAACCTCAGGGAAACTCCCTAGTTTTTTCCTACAATCACATGTCTTTGTCCCTCATCATCGACCAACCTCAACCATTTTGTCTTACAATTTAGTATCACCTCATGCGATTCCAACTAGTCCATTTCGATTATGACATCATAAGATCCTAATATCATCACGTATAGGTTGGGCCTGGTGAAACACTCTCCCAGGTTAAGGGTATAGCCCATAAACTTTCCTCCAACCTTATATTTGTCTCTTGAAGCTATATTTATGAATCTAAACATATCATGTTCGACTGCCTTTACCTTAATACTTTTTAGCGTTGCACCAGAAATGAAACTCTTGGTAGCATCGAAATCTATACAAATACTAAGGGTCTGGTCAGTGACGGTACTTGACGTCTCGAGCATAGTCGACTGGTGCTCTACCTAGAATTTATTCACCATTGCATGAATCTTATGGGCCTTGCCCAAATCTCCCACGGTAGTGGTTCCAACTGATCCAGATGCTCTAATCCTCTCCACTGGGAAGTCATGCTAGTAGTGTGGCTCTTGACACGTCCAAGACCCCTTCTTCGGTCCACTACTCTTGGTACCCAAAGTAGAAGCTGACAGCCCACAAGCCTAGAATCCGTGTCTATTCTGTTGAACATGTCTAAACTATTGTGGTTGTGGTGGTCCTCTGTAAGGAGTCCATTGCTGAGGCATTGTTCGTCGAGGTGTAGTGCAAGTGGATCCCCTTTGGAAGCCACAATATCAAGGCGTATGTCTAGCTGGTGTCTGATGTTGTTGTGCACCGGATCACACCTGCCATGTCTATCTCACTGGAGTCCTGCTGTGACCCTCGCTGATAAGCTCCTACTCTGCTATGAGGGCCTTCTAGACAACATCATGCAAGGTATGAGGCATCAAAATCCTAACCTTTTCATGTATGCTACCATTAAGGCCAAACAAAAACCTATTGACCTTAAGTTTCTCAGTATTAAGATGCAGAGAATACCGAAGAAACTCCATAAAATGGGCCTCATAGTTGGGCATCGTACAATCACCGTATCATAAGGTGTTGAAATCATTGAGATGACGCTCAATGAATTCCTCTGATCGGTACCTTTCTAGGAGCCACTCCTTGAACAATTCCCATGAAACGTCTTCAACGGTGATGTTCAATTGTGGCAGGAGAATATTCCACCATAGAAGAGATCTCCCCTTCAGTTGAAATACCACCATGCAGACCTTCATTTTTGAGGTATAGTTGCGAGGTGCAAAGAACATTTCCATATTCTCCAACCATGCCTCAATGGCTACGCCATCCAGGGAACCGAAGAACTCGAGAAATTTTACCTTCTCGAGTTCGTGGTGAATTCTACCAGTACCAACTGGAGCACGCGGTAGACCCTTAGGAGGTGTTGTCTCCCTGGTCTCATCTCTGTCAAATGGTTGATCAGTGTCTCAAACATCTGCTGGAAAGACCTCACCATTCCAACCACATCACCCACTACTATATGCTCCTTCCTGACAACTTTTTCATCTCCCTAGGGGTTATATCCCTCATGTGTGGATGTTATTAGAGGCATCGCGCCTCCTCCCCTAACACCCCATCATCTGCCTTTGCGACATCCTCTAACCATGATTACTTGCAAAAATACAAGTCAAATTAATTAGAATCATTATAATAAAATATTATATCAACAAAATTCATAGTGTTCCCAAGTTGCGGGTTGAACCCTACTCTCATACCATATGAAACAATCCTGTCGTTACGACTACCAGCGAATCCGCAGTGCAGTTTTTTTTCTTTTCTTTTTTACAGGATGACAAAACGATTACATCTAGAGAACACACCTGAGGGCAAGCACCATGCCTGTCTAATAGGAAACATACATTTATGACTCCATGCACTAGCACAAGAGAAGCTAGGTGGAACATGCGTAAAACAACAAGGAGAACCGACTACCCGCCCGATGCAAACAAGACCACGCCTACAAGATAAGGGAAAACATCGCCCTCTCAAAACATCAACCTTGATGACCGATGATTAAAGCCTCAAGGAGTGAACCAAATTCATGAAGGCATTCAACCCATGCACCAAACAAAAACTTACAATGCTCATCCACACTCACACGGAAGGCACTAAATCCAACCAAGTTATCATTCGCTGCTATCCAAAAGGGAGCTCCATGATCCCCTCATCATGAATAATGTCATCCCTAGGTGGTAGACGCGGAAATAACCCTAGCACTACCTAACCTATCTGGACCAAGCGCTCAAGATAAATCCGACTCGCTAAGGGCCGAAATAACTGATAGGAAGACTACACCTATGCCCCCGAGCAATGAGTAGACAAGATGCAAGAAAGACATCAGTCAACCAATCGCAACCCAATGAATGACTCGACGACATCCAAGAATCCATAAAGTTAAGTAAGAGGTCTAGGCATGAAGGGTAAAATATTTTAATGTTACTAAAGACATAAATGTTATCAAGTGTGAACTAAAACATAACTCAACAAATCAACATGCTTTCCCGCACAGTATGTGTCTATTAAATTAAGTGCACTACTCATCATTTAAAAGTGATCTTACACGACTTCATTATCTAAATGACAATTCTGTCCTAAATGACAAGTCCTAATTAATCAATAACACAATTATCATTTAACAATTTAACTGTACATAACGATATTAACTATATAAAATGTACATCATTATTAATGTAACACTATTAATCAACCTCATATCATAGGTTATATCACGAACAACAATATTACTTACACCATGTTGTCCATCATATATAAATCTACACACGATTAGTTTGCAATTGTTGTGTAATTTATATAAGTGGTTGTTGTCAATAAATGAGTGCCATTTCAATGCAATTGTAATGCCATTTTAATGTTGTAATGCGGTCATAAATAAAAGTGATTTCTATGCTATGTCATGCAACGTTAATGCTATCTTATTGTTGTAACTAAATGTCATGTCAATCTATTTAATTCAAATTGAGTTCATTTGTTGTTTATGATTAATCACCACTTCAATGCTATTCAAAGAAATTGAAGCTTTCTTGTTGTTCGTAAATAGTGTCAAGTCTAGTTATTCAATGCACAAATTGATTCTAGATGAAGTTATATAATAGAGTTGACTTATTGTTGTCAGGAATTAATGGAAAGGTTGTTAACGAAAGAAAATTACTATAATGTTTCCTTTTAATAGAGTCTAACCCCTCCCTGTGATGATAGTAATTAAATTTCAAATCTCAAGTCAAACTGCAATATGCCAACTAGTAAATAAATACTCAAATCACAATACTTGGTAATTAAAATAATAAAATCACAAAAATCAACCATAGCCACCTAATTAGCTGACAATAGTAATTAAAATCACTATAGTAATTAAAAGTAGTGGTGTTACACCACAGTCACCAATTCATTGCCATAGATAGCACCATTAAAAATGCATTACGAATTTATAGACACAAATTTCGCTCCTAGAAGGAAAAATAAAGAAGTTGTTGGCATTGGGTGTTCATCAATGAAAATGGAGGTAGATCATGAGGGAGTAAGGAAGATGCAGGGCATTAAATTCACCCTTAAATCCGACTAAAAGTTGCTAGAAAATCGCATTCCAAAATTTGAAATCAAAATGCATTACTAAGGATGAGAGGTTAAAGAAAATGCAATCCAAGCAAAGGGGAAATTCTCCAGGTAAACCAACAATGATTGCAGTCTAATAAAAAGATGGAAAAATCGCCAGAGAAAACTATCAAGTAATGAAGATGCCTTCAATAAAAAAAAACATAGAGCAAGATGTCCAACATTAAAAACACATTCAATATGAAAGAAAAAACGCAGGGCAATAATTCAGAAATGGTCATGCCTTCAAGATAAAAATCATAGCGTATTATATCGCTCAATCAAAATAAATCCTCTACCATTCAAAAGTAAAAACGCAGGAAATACTAAAATACACCATTTTTAATAAAATTAATGTTGTTGAATGCCTAAATCTACCAACTACCTAGCACATGGCGGTGAAATCCAAATGGGTTGGGATACATAAGAAGGAATGCTGATAATATGAGGTAAAACATAGGAATAACCCTCATAAATGGTAACACAGTCCTTCCATCCACAAATGTAGTCATATAGTATGTTGGAGAAGCAAGAACCAAAAATAAAACGCAGGCATGCAAAGAAAATCATAATAACCCAGACACAAGTAGTAAAAAAAAAACACCACAACATGGCACTCAATAGTGGAAATATTGCAACCAAAAAAAAGGGTTTGCAGAGTATCGCAAGCATAAAAATCATGCAAGTAGAGAGACAGATTTGCTATGCAAGCGAATCAATTCGTAGCCCAACAATAAACCTTTATCATTACACAGGAGCGAAAAACATTCAGTGAAAATTCCTATTAAAGTTGCATGGTAAATTTGTCATTGAGAGGTGAAAAAAAAATGATGGGAATAATTACCAGGGAGAGCATTAAGCGCAAAGATAAACTATCCAGGAAATATTAAAATGCGGATTCAAAATTTAGGGGATAGGAAGGATAACAACGACAAAATTACTCAACACAAGAAGATGCAACGAACATGAATAAACCAAGAGAAATCACACGGGCAGATGAATCGAAAAACACATCCTTTCCTCATCATCCATGCAAATAAAAGAAGGGTGTTAGGATCTATAGGTGTATTAACACTAAAGTCACAACCTTCGATCCGGGTCCTGGCCAACTTCTCAAGCGTGGACTAATGAGATAGGGACAAGGGTGAAGTAAAAAGCACAAAATCATCTCAAAAAAATAAAGCCATAGTACAGTCTCTACATTGAGGGATCGATTGCCAAGGGATTCAAGTCAACAATGAGCTCAAGTCTATGGGGAAATGAAGTTATCAATTAAAATGCTAAGTCAACATTTTCTTTACCCAATTAAAATACATAATTGAAAGTGTGAGGTATAATAAGAATCTACCATGCAGAATCAAGTAAGCATACCATAGCCCAAGTCATCTTCTCTGAGATGTTATTCTACGTTCTCCATGCCGCTTCCTCTTTCTGACTGATGAGACTTCTCGGGTACCTCCCAGCCAACACTAGGGCTACTCTACTCCCCCCTTAGCTCCCCGAGCTGCAAAGGGGGCACACACACTAAAACAGAGAACAACTACCTCCCAGCTCGCCTCACAAGGCTGAGCTACCACTCCTCACTGACATGGGTATCCCAACTCCCACAAGCTAAGTCAATCAAGTCTAAATTTCTACAGTGTAACGTTACGCATCACCAAAAAGATCCATCATCCTCCTCCTCCCTCCTTTATATAGAGTTTCTAAGTCGTTTACTTTCCCAAATTCTCATTTAATTTATTGTTTAATAATTCAATTCATAAAAATCCTCCCCGTACATGTGTCACCCATCCCCTTCATTACGCGATAATTTAATTTAATTAATTAATTAATTACTCTTATTTCCCTCACCCACCTAAAAGCATTCCTAGAATTGCTCCTAGGTGTCCCCATATTCCCTTACACATTTTAATGACTTACCCCCTTACTAATTTACTATTTGAGTTTAATTTAGAAAGTTCTTAAATGATATATACCTTACTAAGTTAGTCTTTCTTCTTTTTCCTTGTGCTTCCCCTTTCTTTTTATGTTTCATGCTTTTTCCTAGTTTCCTAATTCTTTTAAATTTCTCTCTTTTCCATTTCATTTAAAACTCAAATTGGAAAGTGTATAAGATTACCTTTTTCCCCTTTTCCTTTTTAATTAATAAATTTTTAATTAGCATAAGTGACAAAACAATTATTTCCCCCTTTTCCCCCTTTTTAAATTTTATCTCCCAAATTATTTTTGTAATAAATTAATTGAATTTATTACCCCCTTCTCGTCACATGATTAATGATGATTATCATTATTATTATTATTATATATATATATATATATATATATATATATTATCGCAAGTATCACTTAGACCTAGACGTTATTTTCCTAGGTTGGGCGACATTTTATTAGGGAAATTGTTTTAAATATTTCTCATCACATTATTCGTTCTAAGGCCATATATGTTTATTCATTTATTATTTAACAAAGAAATGTTCCCTTCAAGATGCACTAGGTTCTCCAAGGGTACCACTCACCTCATTATGTTTCCCTTGGGAAACGTGCCCTTCAGGATGCACTATGTGCTCCAAGGGTGCCACTCACCTCATTATGTTTTTCTAGCGTGATGTGCCCTTCAGGAAGCACTCCATTTTCCAAGAGTGCCACTCACCTCTTGACTGACTTGGTAGACATCAAAAACCACTCGAGTCAAATCTTAGGGAAATTGTTTTAAATCTTTCTCATCACATTATTCGTTCTAAGGCCATATATGTTTATTCATTTATTATTTAACAAAGAAATGTTCCCTTCAAGATGCACTAGGTTCTCCAAGGGTACCACTCACCTCATTATATTTCCCTTGGGAAACGTGCCCTTCAGGATGCACTATGTTCTCCAAGGGTGCCACTCACCTCATTATGTTTTTCTAGCGTGATGTGCCCTTCAGGAAGCACTCCATTTTCCAAGAGTGCCACTCACCTCTTGACTGACTTGGTAGACATCAAAAACCACTCGAGTCAATACTCTACCAGGTGATCTTGTTGGATACTAAGGGCCTCTAAGGAATAAGTCCCTTGCCTTATTGTGCACCCCTTAGAATCATTGTGAGGGATTGTCGCAGTTGGCCCCCATTGCATCATGGGTCTTCTCAAACTCTGTAATTGTTAACCTGCAGTTTGAGCCACGATGGGAGTAATTGTAGGCTGTAGCAGGGATGATGTCCACACCTCTCCCTCAACGTCTCTGGTAGTCATGCATGACCCCTCTACTCCACATGTCGGAAAGCTATCATCATCTTGCATCTTCAACGAATCATATCAGAAATAATTTCCATAATCATATCATCTAATCATATGCACACATGTCATATATACAACAATCAAACCCCCATTTTCCACTCCCTGAATCGGTCTGGAGTCCAAGGGGATTCATCGATGCCTCTGCATCGTCGAGGTCCAAAATCCTACACATTCAGGAACACTGAGTCAATAGAACCTGTCTATGTCAATACAACAAAAGAACATGTCATCAATCCATAACGCCTCATAATCATAATAAAATGTCTAATAGTATAATAATCCGGATCACTTGCAAGCAAGTTCCCTCAAAGAATAAGTTCTCTCAGTGCGCACAAGAGAGGGATGTTACAAAAGAGTTTTCCTCAATGCTTGTTATAAGGGTGGACAACCATATACTTGTGTCCCATGGATAATTGTGGACCATAATGTTGAAGAAGACTAGAGAACCAAGGTACCATGTATAAATATGATCCACTATGCTTAAGTAGTTGAACTCCCACTGTGAAACTTGTTCCCATGTCCAATTGCTCATGTGAACTCCATATTGAATATATTGGAACTTGGGAACCAACTGAAAAATGATTCTCTAAAGATTGACACTAGTCATGTGGATTGAAATATTTAGAACCAACTGAAAATGGATTCACTACGAATAGAGAATAATAAAACTGAAGAATAATATACAGAGAATGATTGTGTTTACTTTTCGGGAATTTCTCTACCTGAGGGGGAATAGAGTCATCAAATAGAATATGGAATTGGTTTCCATCCCATAAATGAAAACTATCCATATACCAATCCTCACAATTGTCCTCCAGAGAATACCAAGCATACACTTCTTGATGATATTCATCCATCAGTTTCGCCAAAGTATATTTCTCCTAGATTCTTTCCAAGGACTCATGAATACTACAAAAACCATCTCTGATATCTTCTTGAAATTTATGCAATGTGTCATGCATTTTGGATTTGAATTCATCAATCGTGTGTAGAATATTCTTGAGGGTTTGAGAGTGAAAATATATTAAAAACACCACATAAAATATACCAAACGAAAGCTCTAAAAATTCATCATCTAATGTGTCATATCTTGTATCAATATAAGTACCTTGTGAAACTTTATAGACTCTGCAGTCTCGTCGTTGTCACGAAAACCCCCCAAAATGAATTATTTTAAATCAACTATATCTTCACTTTCGTAACTCCGATTCATACRATTCTTTGTTTTTAAGTTTGGAGAAATTGTGAGAGGAACTCACATATGTAAWTTTTTTTTATAAAATTCATCTCTATATGCTAGAGAAATCAGAAAAATCACACGACCATCCATGGAAAAAACCCTGAAAATTTAATATTTTAAAATACAGATAACTTTACTTCATGGACGTTGTTTTAGATGAATTTTTTTTTTTAACTTGGTTTTTTCTATGATAGGAAATCAAATATAGAACCATTTTCTATAAATTTTGCACCAAAACCAACATAAATCATCTGGAATATCTCGAGCCTCCTTTTTTGTTTCCAAAAAAAAAAAAAATCTACAATATATATATATATATATATATATATATATATATATATATATATATTCCCACAATTCCTTCCAAGGAAAGTAATATGACAACAATTTTTAAGTACCTGATAGTTATGAAAATATAATCACCAAAAATACTGAATAAATAGTAGATCCCTCATGTATCATAATTGAATACTCCAAATAAAATTTTTGATTCTTTATCCTAATTATGTGAAGGAAATAATATGAACTAGAAGATGACATTGAGGACACAACTCAAGAATGTGAAGGTGCAGAATTCAGAAACCATTCAATCCTACTTCACGAGAGTATTTCAAATCAAAAAACAAATTGAAGCCATTGGAGACACTGTTGAAGAACATGAGCTAGTAATTACTACATTGAATGGTCACCCAAAGTCTTGGGAATCATTTTTTCATGGAATTTGTTCCAGAATAAAACTAACAAATTTTTCTAGGCTATGGGAAGACTGCACTCAAGAAGAAGCTAGATTGGAAACAAGAGAATAAAATTTGGCTGATGATGAAAATCAAGCACTCATAGCACATACAAGAAAAGGAAAGAGAAGAAAAGAGGTTCATTCTCACAAGAAGTTTCAAAAGTCACAAAAGACCCAAAATACTCAAAATTATTACTCAAGTTACAAATGATTCATCGGCTAGAAGATGGGACACATTGCTAGAAACTATCCTCACTAAAAGATCAGATCAGAAAATGAAAGTATAAAAGACATCATGCTCATGCTAGAAAATACAATGAATATGTTCGGATGAAAGAAATAGAAGATGATTCAAGTGAATAATATGTATTGATGTCCTCTCTTATAGGGACATTCACTCATGGAAGTGACACATGGCTTATTGATAGTGGTGCCTCTAAGCACATGACTGGTTACAAGTATTCTCTTTCAAAACTGGTTCAAAAGGATTCACCTCAGAAGGTGAAGCTCAGTGATGACTATAAATATCCCATTAAAGGGGTAAGAGAAGCCTCCTATAGGTTGGATTCTGGAAAGCCTATGAAGATGAAATATGTTTTGTATGTACTTGGTTTAAATAAGACTCTCCTTTCTATCTCAACATTGGATGAGAAAGGGTTCAAATTTTATTTCATTGATGGTGAAGTTCATATGTGTTCAAAAGGAAAGTCTATTGATGATGTTATTGTGATTGGTGTTCAATAAGGAGGTCTATACAAATTAAAGGTACACTTAGATTCAACATTATTTCACAACAAAATAAATATGAGTGAGATATGACATAGAATACTTTCTCACATACATTACAAAGAATTACCGATTATGAGAAAGATGGTGATAGGTTTTCCTGAGATTTAGGTGAATCATGATGGTATATGCAAGGGATGTGCACAAGGAAAGAACATGAAGATTCTTTTTCCAAGAAGTGACAACAAAGCCAAAGGAGTTTTTGACATCATGCACCGATATGTGTGAGGATTGACGTAAACCACTTCACTTAGAGGGTATATATATTATGTTTCATTTATTGATGATTTCTCAGGAAAACATTGATTTATTTCTTGAAAAACAAAGTGAAGTATTCAGCAAGTTCAAGGAATTCAAAGCCCTTGTAGAAAATATTTCTAAAAAGAAGATAAATATCTTCAGGTCAGATAATGGTGGAGATTTCACATCAGATGACTTCAAAGTATTCTGCAGAAAAGTTGGGATTAAGTGGGAGGTCACTACGCCCTACTATCCTCAACAGAATGGTGTTGAAGAAAGAAAGAACTAGACGATAATGGAAGTAGTAAAGGATATGATTCATGCTCAAGATTTAACAATGAATCTATGGGAAGAAGCATCCAGGACTGTTGTATATGTGTAGAACATATGTCATCACCGTAGACTTGGGAAAAAGACCCTAGAAGAAATGTTTATAGGAGAAAATTCATAGATCAACCACTTGAGGATATTTGGTTCTCCATTATATGTGCATGTTTCAAAGGATAAGAGATAGAAGTTGGATCCTTCAGGAAATAAGGGTATATTTGTTGGATATAGTGAGACATCTAAGGAATATAGAGTCTACATCCCTGGTCACGAGTAGATTGAGACTATAAAATATGTCACCTTTGATGAGGATGCAACATTTAGTAGATCAAGGTAGAATCATATATATGAGGTCCATGATGAGGAGCATGAAGCTCCTAGAATTGTAGATATAGATACATGTAATGACTTTGTACTAGAAGAGTATGTTCCAAAATATCATGATATGGTAGTACCACAAAGACCTATAGATCCACCCTAAGAGATGATTACAAATAAGATAATACCAGCTTATGATTGAGATATTATTCAGGATGCAGAGAAGTATGCTGCTCCATATGGATATTTCAAAGAAATTAAGAAACCATGACCATACTCTAGTTACATGGAATTTCTAAGTGTTATCATTGATGGAGAGCCTACCTATTATCAAGAGGCTACAGAAAAAAAGCATGGAAGGATGTCATGATTGAGGAGTACCATTCCATTATGATGAATGATGTTTGAGATGTGGTTCTGATACCAAAAGAGAAGACAATGGTAAGTTCAAAATGGATCTACAAGACCAAGCATTCCGCAGATGGAAGTATCGAGAAATATAACGTGAGGTCTGTGGATCATGGTTTTTCTTGGAAAGAAGGAGTAGATTATGAGGAGAGATGTTCTCCTATGGAGAGATACACATCGATTAGGGATATACTTGTGATAGCTGTAGTAATGAAATGGAAGGTACATCATATGGATGTGAAGACATATTTTCTGAATGGTGTAGTAGAAGAGGAAATGTACTTGGAGAGGCCATAAGGTTTTGAGACACATGACAAGAAATAACATGTGTGAAGGTTGAGGAATTCCTTGTATGGATTGAAGAAAGAACCCAGGGCATGGTATGGTATAATTGACATTTTTATGATGATCTTGGCATCTACCAATAGTAAATAAGATTCCAAATTTCACTACAAGGTTGTGGATGGTGGACTATTGATATTATTGTTATATGTGGATGAATTGTTTCTAACAGGATATGAGAAGCTCATCGCTAAGAGTGAGAAGAAACTTGGTACAAAGTTCAAGATGAAAGAACTAGGTATGATGCATTATTTCTTAGGTCTAGAGGTATGGCAGAAACTGGATGAGATTTTCCTCAACCGAAGAAAATATACTGTATAAATCATCAAAAGACTCAGAATGATGGATTGTAAATCCATGCCTACATTGATGGTGAAAAACCTAAAGTTATTAAGTGATACATATTCATAGATAGTGGATGCCACCATGTATAGAATAATTATTGGTTCATTGATGTATTTGAAGAACACAAGGACATATATATGTTTTATGGTGAATACATTGAGTCAGTATATGGTTGAACCAAGACATGTTCACTTGATGGAATAAAAACATGTATTGAGGTACCTGAAAGGTATAGTTGAATATAGACTCACATATGTTTCAAATCATGAGATAATATTACAAGCCTATCCTGATTCAGACTGGGTTTGTAGTGTCGTAGATAGGAAGAGTACATTAGGATGTTGCTTTAGTTTGAGATCAACCATGATATCATGGATTAGTGGGAAGAAGACTAGTGTGGCACTCAATACAACTAAGGTGGAATATATAACAACATGTTCAACTAGTCGTGAAGTTGTGTGGCTCTGGAAGTTGCTTGTAGGACTGCTTGATCTCAAGTTGGAGGTGACTTGTATTTTTTGTGACAAACAGAGTTGTATAAAGTTGTATGAGAACACTATGTTTCATGGAAATCCTGAGCACTTCAAGATTAATTCCCATTATATCTGAGATATGGTGCAAAAGGGAGTTGTGAAGCTCCAATATATTGGCACAGATGAGTAGATAACATATGTATTGAAAAAGCCTCTGTCAAACGTAAAGTTTGAGTACTTCAGGGACAAGATTGGCATGGTCCATAAGGAATAATCTTATAAGAGGGAATGATGAGTCACATATTTGATTCTAGAGGGAAATATCTTAGATAGTGTGGAAACATTGGGTAGTCATTTACATAAACGCTAGTTTCTGAGACTCCGTATGGATTGGGTAGTAGCACAGTTCAATGTGAATTAGTTAAACTGGATAGCTGAATAGAATTTGTATGGATTGGATAGTAGCATAGCTATGTGTGAAATGGATATATTAAATAGCTTCCAAGACTCCATATGGATTGGGTATTAGCGTAGTTTTGTGTGACATGGATAAACTGGATAGTTTCCTAAACTTTGTGTGGATTGGTAAGTAGTGTAGTTCCGCATGAACCAGCTAGTTTCCTATTTTTGAGTGAGATATATGAATTCTTGTAATGACATAAGGTATGAAAGTACGTTGATACGTTGCTTTCTATAGTATCCTCGAAGAAATAGTACCATTGTTCAGTTTACCACCTCTATATTTCCATCAGTTTGTGGATGGAAAGTAGTGCTCCTCTTCAATTTGGAGTCCATCATATTCCTCAAGCTAGTACAAAAGTCACCAAGGAATCGAGTATCTCGATCTGAGACAATAGATGTGGTTAATCCAAAGTGAACCCAAACATCCTGAAAGAAGAGATTATCAGTCTACTCAACAATGATATGATTTTTACAAGGCATGAAGATACACATCCTGCAAAACCTATCCACTACAACATACAAATAATCATGATCCCCTTTGGTCATCGGTAAACCCCCTACAAAGTCCATGGATATACTTTCCCATGGATGGGATGGAACATGAAGTGGTTAATATAGCCCCAGTTTTATATTAGTAGGCTTACAAGTAGAACACATCACACACCCCTTTACACATTTAGTTACAATTGCTTTCATTTTTTTTTTGTTTGTTAATTTGTGCAGGACCTACGATTAACCTGTGGCTTGAGAAACCGTGACTCAGGGGCATCTAAGCCGTCAAAATCACCCGGGGATCGCACCCGGCCTGAGCCACACCAACCCTTAACATGGTTGGATTTTTTGTCCCCGCAGCTTTCGAACCGGTGACTTTAACATCACGAAGTGGCTTAACAACACACTCCATCACCGACTGTTCTCCACCTCGGGGACTCAATTTCTTTCATTTGAGGCCAGTAACAAAACCTCTATAAATAAGCCATAGTTTTTCCTACCCCAAAATGCTCAGACAAAAGAGAAGTATGAGATTCTTGTATTACATCTATTTATTTTAATATTTTACCAAAAATCTAGATAAGGGAGGTTGATGGATAATAATGAGGGTGGTTGAGGAGACTTGGGGAAGGGTGTATGGAAACTTGATAAATAGGGAGGAGAAGTGGCGAGGAAGGGGGGATTTGGAGGTTGGATCATGATGAGAGGTTGTGAAATTCTTGGAAGATATAATTATTGTGATAGTCTTCTTAAAGAATATGTGTTTTTTTTTTCTTGGAGTCATGGGCATGGAGGGCCAAGAAACCAAAAGGTTTCTTGGAGCTCGAAAGTCGGCTAGGCTCTTAGTTGGTTGGGATAATTTCATTGTTTCACTCTGGGCAAGCGGGAAAAGAATGCTTGGAAGCACCCAAAACTACATTGCAAATGATGAGCTTTGACAAACTAAGGAGGAGGTATTTTTTGGTGGTATTTTGTTATTGATATTCTATATATACTTGTGTTTTAAGTTCTAAATCCTAGAGGTAACCTATTACTTATTTCATCATGTTATCTATATTTATCATTGAGCAAATGTAGAAGAATTGTGTAAATGGAAATCAATGAAATTATGTTAAAACAAAGTTGTTATTGTGTATGTATTTAATGAATGATTAATGTCTTAGCATATTCTAGAGGGGTGTTATGAATGATTAAGAACCCATAAATGTGGGTCACAATGGGTGAGGCACCAATGAATTACACAATCCCAAATAAATGGTTTCACAAAGAGGTCAACAAGTTTTAAGTTGTTCTAGTGTTTTTATATTATAAATAGAGATCAATCATGGCTCTCATAAATTATGTGATAGGTGTTATATATTGTGCGATAAGTGTCATAGTAAAAAAATAAAAATAAAAAAATAAATTGAAACTGCTAAAGATGGACAAGAAAATATATAGAGGCCATAGTTGGTAAGTACTATGTAGGTACAGAGGATATAATTTTGAGGCATATGAAGTACAATGGTGAGAAGAGAAGATCTTAAGGATAAGTGACTAATTATTTTGGAATGAGCCCTTAAATAAATTTATTCTTGAAATAAAAATGTTCACTAGTTCACATGTCAAAGTGGTGCTCTTTAAATATATACACTTTTATAATAGTGAATTGTTGATAGAAAGCTTTATTTTCCTTGACTATGATGAAGAGAATCCTATACGCAACATTTAATTTGGTCGAGATATAAAATTTTATGAATCAAGAAGAAAGTGATATTGAGGTAAATGACGAAATAAACCATGAAGTGATGACATCAAATGACAATCAATTAGTAGTATCTTAGTCAATGTTCCTAAGCATGGAAATTTTTTCCAACGTCATGAGTGATGGCATATGTATTTTCAATCTAGAGTGATAATCAAAGTAAACATTGATTGTTTATAATTATCAATATATCCTATGTGGGATTGTCTCTATGACTTAATGAAATTATAATCAACCTCAATTTAACATTTACTTAACTAAATAACCAATAATGAGATAATATTCTAATTGGATGTCAAATTATTAGACTATACTTTAAAATATAACTTAGGAAGAATAAACCTATAAGAGAAGCATGTATTTTCACTAATTTAATTAAAAGTGTTAATAAAATACAGTCAGGGTATAGTAAGGTGCTTGCTAAATAACAATAGTCACAATCAATGTATTGATAGATTCAAATGTTTTAATCAAGTGAAGGTCCAATAGGACCATTATAACACATAGATTCTATCATAGAAGACAGTTATAAATTGTGTCGGGAATGTTTCCGTCATATTGATAATGACCATAACTTCATGAAAATGTTTCCATAAGGGTGGGTGTATGTAATGCCCATTTAAATATAAGTAGCCTAATGACATTATGACCAAATTATATTTCATTTGTTTATTATCTATAGAAGACTATTAAACCTTATCACTTTACTCTATGGACATGTGGACAAACATAACATGAATAATTACTATTATATGTTCATTATATTGATAGTTATGTGTTTTAATTTAAGTATGTGGATACCGGTTCAAAACTATGTTGTAAATGTCAATACAAATATGGATTCTCTTGAAATTGTTATATATTTTCATGGATATGAGCATTAGTGAGCTGACTGATAGGTTGATGAACTACATACTATCTAAACCAATATATTGTTGAGGTAACGTGGATGTTTCATACATTAGTAAGATAATGTATACTATAAGTTTTTCTTATGATTTGAAATATTGTTATGATCTATGGTAAGTGTGGTTTCAACAGGATGCATAATTTGCCCAGAGTGATTGTTTGATTATGTGGCTTTAAGAACAATAGTTTCATAGTATGGATTGATGTATGGTGTTAAACCTAGTTCTATGAGGAGGGGTGGAGGTATTTACCAACATTTATCCTATGAAACCTAGAGTTGTGGGAGGGTTGTGTGAAGTCACGCTCCCCTAGATGTGTGACGATGACTACTAGTTTCCTATTGGGGAAGATTGGTAAATATGTATGACACTTCCACCTACGGGTTCTATATGGATTTAGTTAGATATCATTGACGCTCCATATTAGTCCAGCAGAGGAAATGATAGGATGGAAGATGGAAGTAGGTCAGGAAGGAAGGATGCTTTGATGCAAGTTGATAATATTGATTTGGGATTGTATGTGCCACTATTGTTTACTCCATTCTTATCATGTTTAAAACCCTCTTTTGATTCCCTTTTTATATTTTAAATGTGATAATGAGTTATTGATGGATTATTGTGATTCTGTTTGTTAAGATTATTAAATGATGCATTACTTGATCTGTTGTCCTACATACATTCGTGTGATCATATAGGAACTATAAACTAGAGGTAGTGGTTGTTTATGATTAGTACATGCATGAGATGTGTGTCCTCTATCTATGCACACATACCCTATACATTTACATTAGTACAATTAATTAACACTTTAGCTATTAAACTAGATTTTTTACTATTTAATGGAATGCTTATTGACTATGCAAATTATATTGCATACAAAATATCTAGAAGCATTAAATACCTTATTTGAATTGATTGATCGTTGGTATGATGAATTAAATGAGCATGATGGGTTTTCATGTACATTTTGGGGAAAATTGTCAAATTGCATTAATTAGCTAGCATGAGAAAAAAGACTTTGCATTTTATTTATTATTGTTTTATGCAAGTCATTTACATTTTAGTTTTATTTTAATATTTTCCCAAAAATATAGATAAGGTAGGTTGATGGATAATAATGAGGGTGGTTGAGGAGACTTGAGGAAGGGTGTATGGAAACTTGATAAATATGGAGGAGAAGTTGTGAGGAATGGGGGATTTGGAGGTTCGAGCATGACGAGAGGTTGTGAAATTCTTGGAAGATATAATTCTTGTGATAGACTTCTCAAAGAATATGTTCTTTGTTGTTCTTGGAGTCATGAGTACGAAGGGCCAAGAATCGAAAAGGTTTCTTGGATCTAAGAAGTCGGCTATACTCCTAGTTGTCTGGGAGGATTTCATTGTTTCACTCTATGGAAGCGAGAAAAGAATGCTTGGAAGCACCAAGAACTACATTACAACTGATGAGCTTCGACAAACTAAGGTGGAGGTATTTTTCAGTGGTATTTTGTTATTGATATTTTTTATATACTTTTGTTTTAAGTTCTAAATCTTAGAGTTAACCTATTACTTATTTCATCATGTTATTTAGATTTATAATTGAGCAAATGTAGAAGAATTGTGTAAATGAAAATCAATGAAATTATGTTAAATTTTTTTTTTATTATGTATGTGTTTAATGAGTGACTAATTTCTTAGCATATTGTAGCGGGGTGTTACAATATCGAGGTGACATTGGGTATATTTTCCCTTAATTGTTTCCATATTGGTGGTTGGGTTGGGTTTTTTCCAACCTAAAACTTGTGAAATACCGTTTTGGCAGTGCTACTAGGGAGTATTTTTAATCCTCTTCATTCCCTAATGATTTTTTTTCATCATTCCCTCCCAAAGACTCTATCCCTTAAATTTCTTGGTGACTCCATTGAAGAACGTTCCATTTTTCCACTCTTGATAAGTTTCCCTTGAAGATGTTTTGGAGACTCCACTTTAAACAAACACACATTTCCCTCTTTCCCCTTTCCCTCCTTTGGTGAGACTTGATCTCACCTAGAGACTCCATTGAGGTATCATTTCAGTGGATTGAATTATGGAACCATGGGATGAAACCTCATCAAGAACTTGTTATGACTTGAAGGTGGCATTTTTACATATGGAAAAGGAAACATATGCTAAGGAAATGATGAATTGAATAAGATAGTTGTTTCTTCCACTTGAAAATGAAAAATCGATCAAAGAACATGCATATGAATAAATTCATCAAGAAGAGAAGACGATGAGTTTTGTCCCTTTCGAAGATATTGATGATGCTTTATTCCATGACCTCGGAAGTGAGGAAGTATTCAAGGAAACCTTGGATATGATGTATCCTCTGGAAAGAAGGTGAGAAAAGAAATATGAAATAAGGATCAAGCCTCTTATGATGAAGAGGCGATGGATGGGCATGTCCATAAGAATAAATAATAATTATGATAATGCGCAACATATTTAGGCATCACTATCKTTTCTCCCAATTGATGAAGGTGGCGTTGCCCAACCTTTCTCTCATATTTCACATGATTCTTAAGAAGTGATTACTATGTGGAAATTCACCCTAAACTGGGTCTAAGGAATAGGGAGAGTGATAAATCCCTTAAAAGATTGATAYACCTTTAATATACCCCAAAACCATCTAGAATAAATGAGAATATAAAGAGGGAATATAGGGTAAATGAGTGAACTTTCAATCCTTACAGTTGYTGTAGACCTCGTCCACTTATCGTTGCCTCCTAGATCACATATCTCCTCCCAAAGCTAACCCACAAGGAGTTAAGAATACAATGAAACAACATATATGATCTCTAATTCTCAATTAAAAGTCTAAATATAGATATAAATTTTCAAATTAACAAGAACATGTAAACATAGGGTTTTGGGAGAAAAATAATGTCTTTTTATTCAAATTCAAGATAAAAAGGTTACAACCTCTGCTTGCGACCACTCTACTAACCAAGTCTGGACTCCTCCATCGTGGCTCCAAGTGCATCAATCCCACATTATATTCTCACAACCAACATACCATCAAGGTCAGGAGGAAGGTTTTCATAGGGAGAATGGTTGGAGGGGAAATATGAGGGTAAAAATCAGAGAAAGATGTCAATCTTGGGATAACTAGCTTGTAGCACGAATGTGCATGTTGGTTATTGGTGTAGTAGGACTCGTACACTATCCAAAAAATGGATTTTTAGAAGGAAGAATGAGTATTATTTTTGGAAAAGTATGCAAATGGATGGGATAATGTCTTAGATGCATAGATGTGTAATTTTTTAACTATAATTGATGCCCCCTAATGTATGAGGTCAGAAGAGCAATTTATGGTCAAAATACATTACAATATATTTACAAAGTGGGATGGCACAGAGTTGACTGAGCCCAATACGAGTGTTCATGAGTGTGCCATTTGAAAAATAATGATAATCTCTCCAAGTCCGACATACCCATGATTAGGATAAACTAAGCATGGTTTCCAATCAAGTACACTACAGATCCATGTCATGTAAAATAATCATGACTACGAGACAAATTTGAATGTATATAAAAAGTGTATCCACGAAATATACACAATGGATCTACATCTCAAAATCATATCAAGATATACAAATAAAATTTTATATCCATCGTTAGGAAGCATCAATGCCCATGGCTGGAGATGATAACTTCATAGCTCGAACAACAACTTCAATATATTCAAAACTTAGGTAGGAGTACAATAGGAGTGTAAGACTCACTATTGTGAGCTCTTCGACATGTCATCATGGAAATAATGGAGGAACTTGATCATCAGGAATATAACTTCATTTATTTTGAATCCAAAGTTGAAAAGAGTCTTGGGATGGGCAACTCATGAAATTCAAGAGATCAAATGCAGAATGGATGACTCAAGTTGGATAAAAATTCCCTTGGAAAAAAACATGACAAAATGATGAGACTCAAGAAACATATATTTTACATAAGTCTGTGACAGAAGAGGCACCAAAAAATCTCCATATGTTTGGAAGAGTGACCAAATGGAGGACACATCTCTATGTAAGAAGAAAAACTTACTATTGTCATACTATATCCCAATGATTGCAGAAAAAAAAAGGATGTTCTTTGTCCAAGGGAGAGTATCTTTCTTCTGATAAGAGAGAATGTATATCCCATCCCCTCTTTTTGGAATATTTGATTTTTTTGTCTTTTTCAAATTTTTAACGAGCTTGAAAAATAATAAAAGAATTCTACGTTACAAAGGAGGAACGAGTGTCATGGGAAACCAAAATAATTCTAAGCGAATGGAACATACTGATACTTAATGAAAAGATACATGTGTAGGATAAGGACAGTCGGGAAAATTCCTCTATGGTTCAAGGTGTCATATTGTAGGGACAAAAAGTGCTACAAGGATTGCATCTAAAGAATTCTTTAAAGGTTTAGTAATAACAACATGGACCCAGCATTAAGCCAAAGATGCAAGGATGATACATGCAATGTGATTAAATATGACACAACAAGACTCCTTCCATGTTAAGTTTTATGAGCCCAAAGAAGGTAAGATCAATGGTTTTTCACATTTTAGAGAGTCTGGAAAAAACTAAAATAAGACTTTGAAGTGTTCCTTTTTCGTAATTAGTATATTTGGTTAGAAAAAGGGTTCAACTTATACCAAAAGAAAATCTCTTCAAAACCATTTTAACAATTGTGACGGAGACAAGATCACTCGACTATCTTTTCAATTTTAAGGAGTCTGAAAAGAGCTTAATTATGTGCTCACAAGATTTTTCAAAATTTAGTCCCCTTAGCTCGAAAAAGTATTAAACATAAATTAGGAGAATTCTCTAGGTGAGACATGTCTCCCAAGGTGTACCTTTAACCTTTATAATCTATTGGCTAGAAAAAGGGTTAAACTTATACCAAATATATATTATTTCTAGACCAATTAATGAGTGTGAAAGGAACAAGATCACTCGATTATATTTTCATATTTATGGATTCTAAAAAGAGATTAACTATGGACTTCATGGAGGTTCTTTTTTTGTAGATAATCTCCAAGTCCTGAAAAAGAGATAAGCCAAAACCAGGGAGAATGACACTTTTTATAAGATTGAGTCCCTCGTGCCCAAAAAAGAGTTACACTTACGTTTGAGAATACTTTCCTAGAGAACTGAAGATCCTAGGGAATACCTTTATTCATAAATTAACCATCTGGATCAAAAAAAGGGTTAACTACCTCCAGATAGATCTTCCTTCAAATTTTAGTTTGAGGAGCTTGAAGGGAAACAAGATCGCTCGACAATATTTTCAATTTTATAGAGTTTGAAAAGGGATTAAAGAATACTCCAGGGGGGATTCCTTTCTTAAGTAATCCAAATGAGATCAAAAATAATAAATAAGCACTCGTTAGAGCTTTCTTTAAAAGTTTAAGTGAGCTTGAAAGATAACAAAACATGCTCTTGGGAAATCCCTTGGGAATGACCTAGAAAATATGAAGAAGAATGGAGCATCAACACAAAGTCATGGAAGGACTAAAAGGACTCCCAATGCTATGAAAAACTCACAACATGGATGCCAAAATGCAGCAAAGGGTATACCTAGGGAATCCATGTAGAGGAAGGGTATACCACCGAATTACAACACTTCTAAAGAAGCATAGAAGGTTCTGTGTAACACTTCGATGGGATTGGTCCTATGGAAACCTGGAAAAACTAAAAAAAATGGAACATGCAAGGCGATGAGAACCTAACCTATATGTAAGTTTCAAAAAAAAAATTACCATGGGATGATGTAAGTGTAACTCATCTCATAAAAACACGAAACGAAAAATAAAAATTCATAAGAACGACCCAAAGATATTCAAAAAGAAACTCAAGTACCCACCCAACCAAGAATAGGAAAAAGAGGACCAAAATGTGGAAAACAGAGCCAAAAAGGTCTATAAATAAGGGTATACAACTCAGTTTAACCATTGCAAATTGGAAAATAACCAAAAATACAAAAAATCATCTTCTTTAAAACGCGGATTCGAGGAGCTATGGTGGATGAAAGATATTCAAACTTGAACCAAGTAAGTACAAATGACCTCTCTAATCCTTTGAATTCATCATTTATTTTCTATTTAATTGTTTATAGGGTGCCCATCATAGTAAAAAGGTCAGATTTTCATGTACGCAGGTTGTTGACACTCAACACACATATATAGATGGGAAAAGAAAATCTTAGCATGCGCACCTATGTGACTATCTTAAAGACAACCCACATACATCTCCTTAAGATTAAAAATAAAATAAAAACAAGGGAATAACCTCACATGAGGAGTTATATGTCTTGGTAGAGGAGGATCTAGGGGCCATTTCGATGTTGAAGTAGTGTGCTATGTGGAAGTTATTTCAATGTCCATTCATGAGGGGAAAACCCAGGTTGTTGAACCTTCTGATATAGTATTAGCACAAAGACACAAAGGCATTCATGCTAGAGGGTCAATCATTGACTTTGACGACTGAGTATATATAATTTTTGACCGACCTTTGAGGGAGGGCATAACTGGTTAAGTTGAGGGCCTTTCCTCTAGGTCCGCACGACATAGAATACTATATTGGCATGTACTGCAAGGCTAGCACTGGGAAAGTAGAATCTCAGGTGCCAATTCATAAGATCATAAGCCTCAACCTATAGATAGTAATTTACATGATTGGGTGGATTACATGATATGCAACACTTCATCATTATTCATGTGGACATATGAATTGTGCATATCACTTTCTACATGCCACCATTTTTTACTGGAGCACTACAATTCTCTCATGTATTAAAAAAAAATTGAATGACTGTCGTAGAAGAACAAACAAAAATTTCATGTTTGGGATCATTTTTTGCACTTTCCTTATCAAGAGAGTTCCAAGCCTTAGCCTGCAAGAGACAATACGAGGCCATATTGCCTCCTTTACATTATTATGTTGGTGGGCATATTTTTTTCCTCGAATGGGTGCAAGGAGAGTGTAGGAGGCCTTCGATGACAAATTATTTGACTGGTGGGCCCGTCAAATTCCTGTGATCGAGGACTACCCCTATGAAGGGATCAGTTTCATGAGGGATACCGATATTCCTGTTCCCCTTGGCCAGGAGCACAGATATATATGAACACATTTAATTTATAATTATTTTATTTTTAATTTTTAAATATTATCCTTTTTATGGTAGTGTCAAAGTACTTATTCAGTAAGTTGTTATATACAAACATGGGACCAATATGACTAACCGAATTTTCCAATACCAGGCATTGTTCTCGAGAGGATGTTGGACCATAATCCATACAAGGATCAACAACCGTGGGAGGAACACTAGTCAGAGAGGATAAGAGACTGTTGCGACGAGTAGAGAGAAAGTTTACAACTCTCACTTCTCCAGTTACCATGGAAGGGATAGAGGACCTACCCCCAGCCATGCAAACATATGTTGTAGGGGTACCTAGGACTTGGGTTTAGTTGTTATGGTGTCTTATGAATGTTGCAGTTCATTACATTAGGGCCAATAGGCCTAGGCCATGGCTAGAATTAGACCACATATGTGCCAAGGGAACCCTTTTTTTACTCTCTTATGTAAGTGAGGGCTTGAGTGCAATGACATATACCGACTGTATTTGAGGCTTTATGGCCCAATTTTGTACTTATGACATAATGTTTTCTACACATTATTATATATACATATTTTTTCCTTATGGATAAACCTTTTGTACAAATGCATTTACATGTTTCTGTATGTGTGTTCTTTTACTTTTATGTGTGAGAAATATGACAATCTAATACATGATTAGACAATGTATTAGTTATTTGATTAGATCTCCTAGGAACATGCATATAAGTAATATAATCAAAATAGAATTCTAATAGACGCACCCTAATGAATCATTGGTGAAGGGTGGGGTCATAGAAATGGTATATTCCAATTAACTGAGACACAACAAGTTGAGAATTTAGATAAACTAGAGGTGAGAAATACCATGTGACAAAGAATCATAGAGTAATTTTATTACGACACTATACTCGACAGCATTATTGGTTGCTTCTCCCAGTCAAATACCTACAGAAGACATCAAATGACCAAAGGGCATGAATATTGCCCAAGATATGGAAGCAAGCCTCTGAGTGTGTCAAATAGCACCATCTACAAACCCAACACAGACCTCAGATTCACCTACCATCTGCCACAGTGAAAAGAAACACAATAAAGCACATGTCCATAGAACAAAAAGATAAAAATGTATAAATAAAGATATAAATTATATACAATAATTCACACCCAGGTGATCAATATAAGCGTAATACTTCTTAAGGTAGATACCATTTATAGGCTTCGATAAAGAATTACCCTCGAAATCAACCAGTTGATAGGCACCATTTTCTAAAACTTTCTTAACAATGAATGGTCTGAACCACATAGGTTTGAATTTTCCTTCCCCAAAAGGATATTTCTCTTTTTCATAGACTAGTATAATATCACCTTCGAAGAAAAATTGTGGGAGGATAGACTTATCATACTGACACTTGACATGTTTTTTGTGAGCCTCATTGGCCAAGGTTTCATCTCAATGCTTCTCATTGAGATTCTCAAGATATAGAATATTCTCTTCAAGTGGAGTATTGTTGAGCAATACTTCTAATACCAAATTAAGATACGAGATTTGGAACTCTATGGGAAATATTTCCTCCAGCCCGTAAACAAGTTGGAAAGAAGAAAAAATAGTAGCAGTCTTGATTGAGGTTTGATAATACCAAAGTGTCGAGTACAACATAAAATTCCAATTATACTTTGCCGAATTGATCGTCCATTGAAGAAAAATATTGAGAGACTTATTAACAACCTCCACTTGACCATTCACCTGTGGATAGTAGGGTGATGAATGTTCTTTCTTAAGCCCCGATTTTGATGTTAAGTCAGACATCATCTTGTTTTGGAAGTGACTTCCATGGTCTGTGAAAATCTCCTTCGAAATACCAAACGTGGCTCCAATCTGGTTAAAAACAAAAAGTGGAGTTGTCTCTTCATCATTTCTAAATGTCGACATGGCCTCGAACCACTTAGTGAAGTAGTTTATTGCCAAGATGATTTAATGATTCCCCCTAAATGAATCTGGTTGGAATGTAAAACAATCAATACCCCACTTGGTGAAGGGACCAACAAAAATAAGTAGAAACATGGGAGCAGGGTGTTCCCACCTCTTCCAAGACAATATTTGGCATGGGTGAAACTTCTTAACCACCTCTATACATTATTTTATCAATGAGGGCCAAAAGTATCTAGAGAGAAGAATTTTATGGGTTGTTTCCAACCCAGACAAGTGACCACCACATGCTCTAGTGTGGGAGTCATTCAACAAAATATTTTCCTTTTAGTGAGTGAGAAAATGAATAAGAATGCAATCCATTCCTAGATGATATAAAGTATCATCCATGATAAGATAGTTGTGTGCTTGATGGCATATTTGTCGATGTTGATTGCAAGAAACAAAATAAGGGAACTTAAAAGTATGAAGATATAAAAGTATATATGCATGCCAACTGTTAGAAGATGCAATGAGGAAAATATCCCCATTGATAAGTAACTCTTCAGTAAAGTTTTACCACTTTCGATCGAAAGTTCTAAAATTAGTTCAACAAAGATCAAGGACTTTTTAGATTTCTCAAAAATAATATTCAAGTCAAGTTCTTACATGATGACTATCCATCGATTTATTTTCTTGTCAACAATCCATCATGTCAATACATATTCAAACAAATTCACAATAGCTATGATGTTGGTCATGCGAAGTAGATGTAATGATGTAACCATTGGATAGCATGAACAACTTCCAAAGCAAGTTTCTCAACATGTGTGTAGTTGAGTTCCGGTTCTATCAAGCCTTGACTAAGATAGTAGATAACATGCTCTTTGAGTGCGTCATCTTATTGGACCAATACCGTGTCAATATTTGACTCTGTGACAACCAAATAGAACAATAATCCTTTCCATAATCCATATGACTTATCATAGGGCTAGACGTTAGAGAAAATTTCAAGGATTCAAAAAATCACTAAGTCACTTCATCCCAACAGAGTGGTACCCCTTTCTTCAAGAGACGCATAAACCATTTATTAATATTGGCATA
The DNA here is from genome assembly GCA_009831015.1 of Picea engelmannii. NCBI lineage: Eukaryota > Viridiplantae > Streptophyta > Pinopsida > Pinales > Pinaceae > Picea > Picea engelmannii. Next base: position 198,397 of record ML781535.1, read on the forward strand.
GTTGGTAATAAAATGTCGAATAAGTTTGGCTTTCCCCTATAGACCTTGAAGCTAGGGAATTTTCCATCAGGGAGGGAATTGAACTATTGCCTCAACCTTAAGAGGATCGACCATGATTCCTTTAGTTGACATGATAAAACCTAACAAGAGACCCAATGTTACACAAAAACTACACTTATTTGGATTAAGGAGAATCAGATAGGAGAGACACCTCTCAAATATAAGTCGTAAGTGGGTAGGATGATCATATCTCTTATGAGAACTTGATTCTAGATCATCAAGATACACCTTGACTATGTGTTTGATGTCGTGGAAGGAAAATGACATGGACTGCTGAAAATTGGCTCCAACATTCTTAAGGCCAAAAGGAATTTTCCTGTATGTGAATTTACCCCAAGGAAATATAAACACCATTTTATGTTGGTCCTCGATATTGATTTGAATCTGGTTGTACTTGGAAAAAACATCCATAAAACAAAAGATCTCACAACCCCCACATTCGCCAACAATCTGGTCAATTAATGCAGTTGGAAAATTATCTTTCAGCCAAGATTTGTTCAGATCACAAAAGTCCATACATAGGTGGATCGTACCCTTATTTTTGTCGATAGGAACATGGTTCGACACCCATTCCTTCAATATCACTGGATATATGAAACCAACCTTGATGAGTTTCTCTACCTTAATCATGCAAGTCAAGGAATTCTCATTAGCCATCGTATGAAAAATGATTTTTGTCAATGATTTCATGGAATACACCACTACTATATAAAAAGAGGCATGGTGAGGAAGACATGGTTTATCGTCTGTAGGGTCTAAAACAATCATTCCTGAGTTAGTAGCCTCTAGCACTCCCAAGGAAGAAAACAATGCTTTCCTTTGTGAGGGGAAACACTAGAGGAATTCCAAAGCATACATTGCACAAGGAGTTTGTGCCATATCCTCCATGATGGAGTAATTCTGAGCATCCATTGCATTCAAGTTGTGAGAATTTTTATTAAACACACCCTTGGTGATTTGAGTCATAGTTTTTCCCACAATATTTTCAATTTAAAACGGAGGAAATGGGTTGGAGGATTCTTTTCCCTTCTCAACAAATTCTTTCATTCCGTAATTATGATCCTTGGTTTATAGATGATCAGGAGATCTCATCATATAAACTTTTTCAAATCCATTATTAGCATTAGGCGTGAGGGATCCCTAATTTCTCCCAAGCGCATTCATGGATGAGGAAGCTTGAACCATATTTTTCCCTTGTGTAAAAGGGTTGGTTATCACGCCAAGATACTATTTTTCCAAAATATTTTGGGCTTTCTCAAACCAAGGGAATTGGTGAGTCAAGTGGTCATTTGCGCAAAGCTCAGACATAAACTTCATCTTCCTCTCTTTTTTTTTCCCTTGCCAACATTATTCACAACTTTCTTATCCCCATTGCCATTATTTTTTTTATATTTCTTTTTTCCCTTAGATTGTTGGTTACCCTTGGGATTCTTCGATTACACACTATGTACATCCGACGTTTGGGTTGTGAGGGCACCTGAACTAGGATTTTGGTTGGACACATTCTATTGAATTGATAACTATTGTAACTAATTAGTCAACTCATTTGTGGGATTTCTCTATGTTGAGCCTACAATTCCATCGACATGAAGGCCAAACTTATATTTTCTCTTGTCGAAATTCAACTGTGATGCATCTAGAAGGATCTTGTACAACATACCAAATTGAGTAAATGAACTCCAATTGTTGGGATACCATTAGAGCCGCTTCTTCAGGAAAAACTATAGATGTCATGATGTCTTTGGATACATAAGGAACCAAGGACTTTAGGAACCACTCGAGAAAAAATGTGGGAGGGACCTTCACTATGAATAAACTCTTTCATCAAAGCCATTCTCTGATGTGATCTTAGATATGGATGACTTTGTTTTTCTCGAAGTTGGCCAATAACTCGGTGCCGACATCATATCTTACTAGTAACTAGAAATGGTTTAATAAAACCATAGCCATGTTGTTAAATAAGTCTTACTTCAAGCTATCAAGATCGATATACAATTTCGTGACACCCCCTATAAGAGTGCGTTGAAACAAACACAGCTGAACAAAGTAATCCTTTAGAGAGTTGGATGAGCACCATAAATGAAATGTTGTAACATGATCACCTGGATCTTCTCCAGGCTCTCCTTCAAACTTAGGGATGTCCAAGGGAAACTTAGTCATCATGGGGGGCCAACATGGATCAGGACAGATCGAGTTGTTGAACAACCTCGACAAGTTTGGGAAATGCAAAGTTTCTAGGAAAGGTAGTCTAGGTTGTAGTGTATTCAAAGGAACCTATCAAAAATGAACTTATCCAAAATGATCCTACACTAACCTAGCCTAGCCTAGCTATGGAAGCCAACCCTAACCTATCCCACTCTATCCTAACCCTTTCCTTACCTAAATAAGCCTATTTTAAAATACCATCACCTAACACAAACTAGCTTATAATAGACTAATATAACATAACCTACCTTAATCTCACACTTACCTAACCTGACATAACTATCCTATCATATCCAACCAAAACATAACCTATCCTAACCTACCCTAGCCTAAGATATTGTAACCCAGCCTAACCTAACCTATCATATCCTCGACTCTTGGCCCTATCTTAACCCATACTAACATAGCTTATGCTAGCCTATTAAACCTTGAATTATCCCAACATAACTCACCATAACTTAAACTAACATGACCTAATATAACCGCTCCTATCTCATATTAGTCTAGCCTAGCCTAGCCTAGGTTAAATTAACATCATTTATCTTAGGTAGGGATAACTTGGCCTCTTCTTAACCTTCACTAGCCTGATATAACCTAACCTATCCTATCCTAACCTTATTTAAAACTAATCCTAACCTATCCTAGCCTACCCTAACTTAGTCTACTCTATCCTAGCCTATCCTGACTTAGCCTCACCTGAGATAGACTATCTTAGCCCAGTTTTTCATACCTTAGCCTACCTTCCTAATCCTATTCTACCCTACCCTAAAAAATCCTAGCTTAGCCCATCATAACCTAGGATAACCTATTGAACCATAACATATATTCAAACATACCCTAGCCCAACCTATACTGTCCTAGTTAGGCTTGAGATAACCTAGCCTAGATTAACCTAATCTAGAATAACCTAACCTAATGTAGACTAGTCAAACATAACATAACATAATCTCAACTACCATAACCTTTCATAACATAACTATCCTAGCATACATTATCCTTCCCTACCCTAACCTAACCTAAAATGCCCTACCCTACCATACTTTATCCTAACCTAGCCAAACATCACATGATATAGCCTAATGTGACCTAATTTATCTTGTCCTAGCTAGGCCTGGTGTAACATATGATATGACACCTAGTCCTAATATATCCTACCCTAACCTAGCCCTAACGTATCCAAGCCTAGCATAAGCTTAAGTTGGTTAATCCCACCCAATTTGATATTGACCTACGTTAACCTACTATAGATTATCATAATATAGCCTAGTCCTACCCTATCAACCCTAAACTAGCTTCGTCCATCTTAATCTAACCTAGATTATCCCACACCAAACTATCCTAACCTAGCCTAACCTATCCCAACCAATCCAAGTCAAGATGATTCTATCCTAGCTTGACTTACTCTAATCTATCTGACCTCACCCTAAGATTTTTTATCCTATTATATGTTGATGTACCATAGCTTAGCCTAACCTACCCTAAGTTATCCCATGACACCTAATCCTAATTTATCCTTCCCTAAACTAACCCTACACTAGTCAAGCCTAACATAAGCCTAAGTTGGCTAAGCCCAACCTACCTAAGATTTATCTACCTTAACTTACCATATATTATCCTAACTTAGCATAGTCCTACACAATTCAACCTAAAAAAGGTTATCCCAACCCAACCTGGAGTAACCTAACCCATATGAGTTAGGTCAAGATGATTAGGTCCTCTCTTGACTTGCTATAATCTATCCTACCTCACCATACACTCATTTATCCTAATCTATCCATATCTACCATAGCTTAACCTAACCTACTCTAAATTATCCTAACCTATCCTAACCTATCCTACCTTAACTTAACCTAACCTATCAGATCTTAAATTATCCTAAACTACCCTTAACTTAGCCTAAACTACCCTTAAATTAGCCCAAAATACCATAACCTAGCATACATAGATTAGCTTAACATAACCTACCATAAATTAACATAACCCACACTACCCTAGGTTAGGCTAGCCTATTTTGGTTTATCCTTAGCTAAGAAGCATATCCTATCTATATTATTTATCTTATTCTAAACTTGCATAGACCATAACCTACCCTAACTTAACCTAGTTTATTCTAGCCTCCTTTATCTTAAACCATCATAAATTAGACTAACCTACCCTCCACCAGGATAGGGTAGCATAGCCTAGCTTTCCCTACCAGTCCAAACTTAACCCAACCTATGTTATCCTAACTAGGCCTAACCTATCCCATCCTAACCCAACATAGCCATACCATACTCTAAAATAGTTTAACCTAGCCCACCCTATATTTTATTAGGTTGCACAAGCTTATCTTAGCCTAAATTAATTTAAATCTACCCTACCATATCTTAATTTACCATACCCTACCTAAGCCTAACCTAACTTAACCTAACCCTACCCTACCTTAAACTAGCATAGCTTATCCTAGTCCAACCTACCCTAACCTAACTTAACCTATCCTACCTTAAACAAACCTACCTTATCCTAGCCTACTTAGCCATATCATACTAGAACCTATCCTATCATATCCTACTAAAACCTATCCTTTCATAGCCTACTAGAACTTAACCTACCATAGCCTATCCTAATGTAGTTTATCGTAGCATAGTCTATCCAAGCCTAACCCTCTCCTATATTAGTCTATCATAGCTTCATCCTATTCTAGTTTAGTATATATTATCCTAACCCTAGCTTAACTTTGCCCAACGTAGCCTCACTTATTTTAACCTAATCTAACCTAACCTAGAATAACATACCCTATCCTATCCTAGCCTAACTTACCCTAATCCTATCATATCATAACCTAACTTAACATACCCTAATATACTATAACCTTAGCTAACCTAACCTTGCAAAATCTAGCCCAACCCAACCCAACTTAGGTTAACCAAGCCTAGTTAACCTAGCCCAATCCTAGCTTAGCATAGCCTAAACTAGCCTAGCCTAGCCAAACCTACCCTAAGCTTCCTTATCTTAACCTACCCTATTCTAGATTACCCTCGTATACATTATCCTAGCCTACTATATTGTACCTTAGCCTAGCCTACTTAAACATAGCCTATAGAAACCTAACCTAATCAAACCGAGGCTAGGAAAACTTGGCCTAAGATAATCTCAAATATCGTACCTTAAACCTACCATTATTTAACCTAACCTACCTAACCTAGGTTATCCTATCTTATCTTATACTAACTTATCCTAACCTAGCATACATTAGCGTATTCTAGCCTAACCTAACATTCCCTAGACTGACCCTACCCTTACCTAACATAACCTACCTTGGATTGGCCTAACCTAGCATAACTTAGTATTCCCTATCTTAACCCTACACTTAACTAACTTCAACTTCCTTAGATTGGCCTAACCTAGCTTAGCATATCCTACCCTACCTTGGCCTAACTTACCCTATGCTGGCTTAACCTTACATAGCCTAGCCTAGCCTTAGCTAATCTAACTTAACCTAATCTAGCATAACCTAACTAACAAAACACATTCTAACCTAACTAACGTAATCTAGATTAACCTCGTGTAACCTACCCAACACTATCCTATCTTAACCTAGTTTACCATAGCCTACAATACCCTAATTTACCCTAGCCTAGACTAACCTACCCTACCCTACCCTATGCTACCATACCCTCTCGTATCCTTAGCCTAACCTAGCTTGGCCTAGCCTAGCTTAGCTTAACATAACCTAGCTCAACCTAATGTTGGTCTAAACTATCCTAGCCAAGCTTACCCAAGCCCATCAAAACCTAACTTAACTCTACCCTAAACAAACCTATCCTATATTATATTAACCTACATTAAATTATCCTACCCTATCCCCACTTTAACCCAACCTATTTTGACCCTACTCTAACCTAGTCTACACTAACCTAGTCTACCCTAGGTTCCCCCCCTCTCCTCTAACCTACCATATCCTAAGCTATGGAAACCTACTCTATCCTATCCTAACCTAGTGTAACCTATCCTATCATATCCTACTTTAACCTATCCTATCATATCCTACTCTTCCCTAACCTACATAGGATAATATAACCTAACCTAAGTTTCCTAAACCCACCCTACTTGAGATTAATCTACCTTAACCTACCATAAACTATCCCAACTTAGCCTAATCCTACACAACCTAACCTAAATGAGCTCAACCCAATACAACCTAGCCTAACCTAGCCCATATGAGCTACGTCAATATGATTATATCCTAGCCTGACTCACTCTAATCTATCCTACCTCACCCTAAGCTCATTTATCCTAGGTCAATATGATTATATCCTAGCTTGAATCACTCTAATCTATCCTACCTCACCCTAAGCTCGTTTATCCTAATCTATCTATATCTAACATAACTTAACCTAAGCTACTCTAAATTATCTTAACCTAACCTAATGTCTACTACCTTAACTTATCATAACCTATAATACCCTAAATTATCCTAAACTACCCTTAACTTAGCCTAAACTACCCTTAACTTACCCTAAACTACCCTTAAATTAGCCTAAAATACACTAAGTTCACATACATAGCTTAGCTTAACCTAACTTGCCATAAATTAACATAACCCACACTACTCTAGATTAGCCTACCCTATTCTAGTTTATCCTAAGCTAAGATAGCATAGTCTGTCTAACTTATTTACCCTACTCTAAACTTGTATAGACTATAAGCTATAGTAATTTAACCTAATTTATTCTATCCTTCTTTGGCCTAAACTTTGACAAATTAGAGTAACCTCTCGAACCATACCATACCCTACACTAGGCTAAGCTAGCCTAGCCTATCCTTCCCTACCATTCCCAATGCAACCAACTCTATGCTACCCTACCTAGGCCTAATGTAGTCCATCCTAACCCAACCTAGCCTTACCCTACCCTAAAATAGTTTAACCTAGCTTGCCCTATATTTTATTAGGATATTCAATATTATCTTAGCCTAAATTAACTTTACTCTACCCTAGCTTATCATGAATTACCCTAACCTACCTAAGCCTAACCTAACATGACCTAACTCTACCCTACCCTAAACTAGCATACCTTATCCTAGCCCAACCTAGCCTAACCTAACTTACCCTACCCTAAAATAGTTTAACCTAGCTTGCCCTATATTTTATTAGGATATTCAATATTATCTTAGCCTAAATTAACTTTACTCTACCCTAGCTTATCATGAATTACCCTAACCTACCTAAGCCTAACCTAACATGACCTAACTCTACCCTACCCTAAACTAGCATACCTTATCCTAGCCCAACCTAGCCTAACCTAACTTACCCTACCCTAAAATAGTTTAACCTAGCTTGCCCTATATTTTATTAGGATATTCAATATTATCTTAGCCTAAATTAACTTTACTCTACCCTAGCTTATCATGAATTACCCTAACCTACCTAAGCCTAACCTAACATGACCTAACTCTACCCTACCCTAAACTAGCATACCTTATCCTAGCCCAACCTAGCCTAACCTAACTTACCCTACCCTAAAATAGTTTAACCTAGCTTGCCCTATATTTTATTAGGATATTCAATATTATCTTAGCCTAAATTAACTTTACTCTACCCTAGCTTATCATGAATTACCCTAACCTACCTAAGCCTAACCTAACATGACCTAACTCTACCCTACCCTAAACTAGCATACCTTATCCTAGCCCAACCTAGCCTAACCTAACTTACCCTACCCTAAAATAGTTTAACCTAGCTTGCCCTATATTTTATTAGGATATTCAATATTATCTTAGCCTAAATTAACTTTACTCTACCCTAGCTTATCATGAATTACCCTAACCTACCTAAGCCTAACCTAACATGACCTAACTCTACCCTACCCTAAACTAGCATACCTTATCCTAGCCCAACCTGACCTAACCTAACTTAACCTATCCCACCTTAAACTAACCTACCTTATCCTAGCTTACCCTAGCTTAACCTTACCTACCCTAGCCTAATAGAACTTAGCCTACCATAACCTAGCCCAATTTAATCTAGTGTAGCATAGTCTAGCCAAGCCTAACCCTCTCCTATATTAATCTATTGTAGCTTCATCCTAGTCTAGTTTAGTATATCCTATCCTGACCCTAACTTCGCTTAGCCCGATGAATCCTAACCTAGTTTAACCTATAGTAACCTAACGTGAAATATCCTACCCTATATTATCCTAGCATAACTTTCCCTAATCTATCATATCATAACCTATCTTCGAATACCTTAATATACTATAACCTAAGCTAACCTAAACTTACAAAATCTATCCCAACCCAACCCAACCTAGGCTAACCAAACATATTGTGGCCTAGCTAACCTAGCTCAATACTAGCTTAGCATAGCCTAAAATAACCTAACTTAGAAAAACCTACCCTAACCTTGCTTGTCTTAACCTACCCTATCTTATATTACCTTAGTATACACCATCCTAGCCTACTTAAACATAACATACAGAAACATAACCTAATCAAACTTGGGCTAGGAAAATTTCTCCTAAGCTAGCTTAAGATAATCTCGCATACCTTAACTTAAACCTACATTATTTAACCTAACCTACCTAACCTAGGCTATCCTATCTTATCTTATCCTAAGCTATCCTACACTAGCCTAACCTGGCCTAACATTTGCTAGATTAACCCTACCCTTACCTAACCTAAGCTATGTTGGATTGGCCTAACCTAGCATAACCTAGTATTCCCTAGCTTAACCTTACACTTACCTATCCTAACCTATCTTGGGTTGGCCTAACCTAGATTAACGTATATTTCCCTACCCTACCCTACCCTACCCTAATCTAGCCTAACCTAATAGAGGTTAGACTAGCCTAGCCTTACCTGATCTAACTTATCCTAACCTAGCCTAACCTAACTAACGAAACCTAGCCTAACCTAACTAACCTAACCTAGCTTAACCTAGTGTAACCTATCGAACCCTATCTTAGCTTAACCTAGTTTACCATAGCCTGCAAAACCTAATTTTCCCTAGCCTATACTAACCTACCCTACCCTACCATATCCTTGGCCTAGCCTAGCCCGACCTAGATTAGCTTAACGTAACTTAGCCTAGATCAACCTAATGCTAGTCCAAGCTAGCCTACCCAAGCTTACCCAAGCCTAGCATAACCTAACTTAACTCTACCCTAAACCAACCTAGCCTATATTAGATTAGCCTACCCTATCTCCACTCTAACCTATCATATCGTGACCCTACTCTAACCTAATCTACCCTAACCTTTCGTGAACCTACTCTAACCTAGTCTACCTTAACCTATCCTATCATAGCTTCCCCTCATGTCCTCTAAACTACTCTATCCTAGCCTATTGTAACCTATTGTAGGTTATCATAACCTAAGGTAACCTATCCTATGCTATCCTACTTTAACCTATCCTACCCTAGCCTACTCTTCCCTAACCTACATAGGCTATCTAACCTAACCTACATAGATGTGACATAAACTATCTTACCCTATCATAACCTCAATTCTCAATCCCCAAGCCTCAATCCTATGTCTAAATCCCTAATCCTAGGCCTAACCTCAATTCATTATCCTAAGCCTCAAAATATTTTAACCCAAGCACAAAGCCTAAATCCTATTCCCAAGCCTCACATGCTACTTCCATAAAATGAAAATAATTATTTGAATAAATTTATAATCTAACAATGTATAGTTTTATTCAAATCTATTTTAATATGGATTAAACAATAACACATTCTTTATGTTATTTGAGGTAAAAATATTATAATAGAAAATACAAAGCAATACAAATGAACTCACAATATCTAAACACAAATATAAGAAATATGTATTATAAATATATCTAAAAAAAAAATTATATGCATATAGAAAAAATATTTATATTAAAAAATAATATAGATTACATAATAATATATTTTTCATAGTAAAATTTAAATATAAATTATTAAACATATTCAGATACTAATGACTTTAATTTTAAATTTTTTATTTATATTGAAAAATTAAAGTAATTCATATACCATTACATATACAAAAGCAATCATTTCATATCTAAATAAAAATTAAAGTAATTCATATACCATTACATATAGAAAAGCAATCATTTCATATCCAAAATACATATCAATGTATAAAAGATACCATTATAGTTTGCATCTTTTAGACAGAGACAACCGATATTGAGGGCATATCAATGGAGTTCAGAGGCTAGTGATAAGTCTGAACGAAAATCATGGAGACAAAGGCTATCGATTTCTACTTTTCTATGGATTTCTCCTTTATTAGACTATGATATTTGTAATGATTATAATTTGCAATTTATAAATATTGGAAAAAGTACGCCGTACAAAGACACATTTCATGTCTGTTAACCGTTAACATGTAATTTATTTTTCTAATATTTTTAGAAAATTGAATTTATTTACATAATTACAAAACATGAGTTAGAAAAGAGGCCCTACATAAACTACATAATTAGTTAGAAAATTGAATTTATTTACATAATTTGTACGCAGTCCAAAGACGCATCTAATTATGATTATGATATTTGTCATGATTATGATTATAATGATTAGATTATGGTATTTGTAATGATTATAAATATTGGAAAAAGTAGTCCAAAGACACATCTAATGTCTCTGATAACCTCGTGTAATTTAATTTTATAAGATTTTTAGAAAATTAAATTAATTCACAAAACATGAATTCGAAAAAAAACCTACATAAACTATATAAAATAAAGCCTCTAAAGCGTTAAGCATAACACACAAATGCACAACGTGCGGATTGTGAATCGCAGAAGAGTCTCCATATCCCCGGCCACGTTTTGCTTGACCTGTAGTTGGTGGAGCCCGATATCATTGGAATTTCAGAGGCTACTAAACTTGAGAGTCTAATAGACTGGAGGCGGGTTAAATTAAAAATAAATAAGAAATTAATCATACACAATGGTTCGTTCTTGATATTTGATTTAAAAAATCCAAATCTAAATTTATAAAGTAGCGAGCTAAGCCAATTTAAAAGAGGAATGAAATAATTGGGCGGGAGAGTTAACTCATTAAAGAATACAAGTGGGTTTAGATTAATAAAAAAATATTAAATTCTATAAGCAAAGATAGCCGAGTACTGCTGAAAATCCAATGAAAAATTACTTAAATAAAGAGAGATAATATAGGTAGGTTAACCACTAAAAAGAGGGATTAAGTAAATGCTGGCAGAGTAAACTAATGAAAAAATTTATACAAGAAATTAAAAAACTAAACAAACTGGTTAAATCACTAACAAGGCAGGTTAAACTTCTTTTTCACTAAATATAAATTATTGAACATGGCCGATACCTGGAGCCATGGCCAGAGCAATGGAATCAAGATTAACCATATTCAGAAAAGAGAAGCCAGATCCATACATGCCCGTGGGTCGAATTTGTTTTGTGAAAGGGTTTCCAAGGGAAGGCTATACATGAGATTTGAAAGGGTTTCCAAGGGAAGGGTTTCGAATTCACATCTGAATAAAATAGAACCGAAATATTTGCAGTCATATTGAAAAAATAGAGGGAAGGCTATACATGAGATTTGAGATAAGCAAGAAGTCTATACAAAACAATCTAGGGCTTCTGAGAAGAGAAGGAATTAAAGGAAATAATAATAATAAATTTACAGAACAATCTGCCGATTCTAAGAAGGAAATAATAATAATAAAATGTACCGTGGGTAATGACTGTTAAGCAGCTCTGCTGCTCTTTCCGCTCTTCCCTTGAAATGTTGGTTGATCCAGTTGCTTACAATTTTTTCCAACCTCGTCCCCTATCACACATACACCCGCACTAATGCAGACTCGACCCGAACTACTGAGACATCCAAACTCAAACTCGATCTATACTTGGACCACACACAGTCTTTGACAACCAACCACAGAGGCACACCAGACAGATCATAGAGGAGAAGGAGGAAGTTGAAACTTGGTAAGATTTGAGTATATATAACTTCTCCAACTGCCCTTCAACGGATAGATAGTTTCCTTCTTTTGCCTTCATCTTCCTGGTTACCGATGAGAGGTTACATGTGAAACAAATTTCCAAAGCTGAAGCAGTCTGTTAGAGGTTATCATGTTTTTCCAGGTTTGATTTTGAATTTTACGTTAAAGGCTATCATGAATTTCGCTTTTGATTTTCAATTTTAAGTTAAAGGCTATCATGACTTTTAGGTTTCGATTTCAAATTCAACGGATAGATAATGACGTTAAAGGCTATCATTCTTTTTCCGTTTTGATTTCATTTCTGCTTTTGACTCCCTCATGCTTTGGAACAAGAGATGAGACAAAATTCCTCTCTCTTCAACTGACCTTTAACATATGAAACAAATCCCCAAAGATTTACTTTATTCATGCATTTCAAGCATCTTCAGTTAGCGATTATCATGTTTTTAGAGTTTTGATTTCGAAATAATTATATTTTTTTTTTGGCCGAGTAATCATATGATTTAGCACCATTTCATTTAATAATTTTGATTATCATTTTTATAATTTTCTGACTTTTCATTTTCAAATAAATATATATTTTATTTTATTTTGGCTGAATAATGATATGATTTAGCACCATTTCATTTCATAATTTTGTTTCACATTTTTATTTTGAGTATATCTAATTGGAGGTATTTTTTTTTAAGATTTTTCATTTAGAAATAAACATATTTTTTTATTGCTTCAGATTTTTTATTTTAAGTATATAGAATTGGAGGTTTTTTTTTTTAAGAGTTTTGATTTAGAAATATATATATATATATATATATATATATATATATATATATATATATATATATATATATATATATTTTTNTATATATATATATATATATATATATATATATATATATATATATATATATATATATATATATATATATGATTTAGCACTATTTTATAATTTTTCTTTTGATTTGTTTTTGATTTTTTATTTTGAATATATAGAATTGGAGGTTTTTTTAAGGTAATATTATAGAAAATAATTTTTACATATTTAAAATTGGATTGATTTATGTTTTTACATATTTATTGATTTGTATTTATTTTTCTTTTCTACATTTTCTTTTACATTATAATTGTTTAAAATATATTTATTATTTTGTTTGAAAGTATTTATGGTAGAATCTTATAACCACAAATGAATGTTTTGTTAGCATTATTCTAAATTCTTTGTTATATGAAAGAACTTTATTCTATTCAAAATATTAATATTTGTAATTAGAAGTTTGCAATATCTTTGATATGTGAGTTGTTAATGTATGTGCATATTTTAAATTATTTGATCATGTTAATGTTGTCCAACTATTGTTTAATATGCCATGATACTTATACTTTTTAATGAAATCACCATGAATAGAGGAGAGCATGTGATCTTGTTTTGAGTTCCACTTACTAAGAAAGTTTATTATCACCTTAGGTGAATTGGCGCCTGCTCTCTAGATAAGATTGTGAGATCAAGATGAAATCATTATAGGTAGGTCTAACCACAACTCATTTTTCCTTTATCATTGAGATTGGATTGGGATGAACAACCCTTGTAATCTTGAGGATTAAAGGGATGCTACTTTTAGGATGGATTAGTTCATGACTAATCTCAATAAAAACATCAAGGTGGTTCTATAAAATATTTGTCTCTATGTGCTTACATGGTTGAGAAATGTTATCAAGAATTTTAAGGCACTATGAAGTGGTTTTATAAATATTTGTCTCTATGTGCTCACATGATTGAGAAATGTTATCAAGAATTTTAAAGCACTATGAGGATAGTTAACACCAAAAGGTGTAATGGAGATGATTAATTTTATTTAATATAAAGATAAAATGACCTCAACCTTTATTGTGAGATCTATTCTATTTTTTATTTTATTTTGCTAATCCTTCAATACCAATAATTAACTAAAGAAGGAATTATGTTTATCTACATCAAATTGAGGTGAATTTTAATAGGTAAAATCACCTTATCCTCAACGACTTAGCCATTGGTAGTAGAATATCAAGTAAACCATCGAATAATTTGATTGATCTAGTTTCCTCAAACCAACGAGGGTGCCAGTATTTCTCGCAAAGGATGTGAGCATCCCCTATTGAACTCTGTTATTATTTAAACCCACCCAAATGGGGATATGGGGATCTTCACTATAAATTCAGACAATAATAAAGTGTCTTTCCCTATTCACGAGCTCAATGATCCATGCCAAGCTTAATCAATCTTATGAAAGGAACATTCGAAGAGATCCAAGGGAAATGGTGAAGTTTTTGATGATGAGATGACTGAAGTGAACAAGTCTGCGTCATTCCAAAAAAAAAAAGGTGAGCACCGACAGATGGTCGACTAAAATATACAGGTAGACTCTAGTAAATCGAACTCCTACACGATTTCACATATGAGTAAATGGACATGTTTCAGCCTCAACTTTTTTTTTAAGAACATAAGGTCATCTACAGGTTTCAAGTGTTTATAAGTGTTTATGAACGGAAAGGTGGTCAAGAGCTCAAAGGGCCTACCATTGTTGATAAAATAAAGGATTCATAAAACTTATTGACAATATTTATATACATATTTTTTAAGAATATATTTTCATTATATTTGGAGGAAAATAGATAATCTAAAGAACATGATGGAGCGAGTGCATGTTTTGGCACATTTAAGTGAAGAACTAGTGCATTGTGAATTTTTGTTGTATTTAGATTTACAATACAACCCTTGATCTCAATATGAACACTGGTACTCATTTAAAAACTAAGAAAACAATTCAATTTTGCAAAGGATCCATGTTGAAAAACTGGAAAGGTCATATATCCATTATTTATGGATCATCTAAGATCTAGTATTAGAGTAGGATTCAAATCCTTGAAAAACACAAGTAAGTATTTGAAAAACACAAATATGGTAAAAACTCATATCCAATACTGAAACAATGGACACGCATTTTCTTTTTTTTAGACCTACAAAGAAGTAGAGGACCATCAATGATGAGGATATCTCATGAAGAATGTGACATAGAAGATTGTTGGTCAATTTCATTGATTAAATTGATGTACAATAATTATCAATCTATATTCATTCTCGTTAATAAAAACTCTAAGCTATCAAAAACACTTTGTTTGACAAGTTATTTCCAGAAATCCAAATCAAGAGTATGATTGTGCTATGTTCTTTAACCATTGGTTTACACCATTTTTATTTAAATGTTAAGTGATCCACTTAACATACTCATTCACTTAATTAATTCATATAGCATTATCAAACATAAAGAAAATTGAAAGTGAAATTAACATTATCAAAATAAACCCCCAATTGGGTGCCACGTTGCAGAGAAGAGCCAAGCGGGACAACGCCGAGATGCACCATTAATACATCCACCAATGACTATCCCCTCAACAATTAACCAAGCATGAATCTGTGCAGCAACATCCAGGCGATGAGCCCCTTCGCGCAAGTGATCGGTGCAATGCACCAGTGCACTCGGAAAAAAGCCTTAATGGCAATGGCAGTCATTGTTGTCCTCCTCCTTATCACTCACCTTGACATAATTGAGTGACATTCTCCCACCGCAACGTCGAATGCAGAGTTAGTTTTAGCAGAGCACCAGTTTGCAAACCCACTAGAGCTCTAGAGCAGGGCCTTCCACTCGCAAGGAACCTTGGTCATCTCCAAGGTCTCCACTATGGCCAGAGCATGAGATAAGACACATAGGGGTGCAACTTGGTACACAGACAAATCTCGCTGCCAGAGACAGAATAAATTTGAGCAGGCGTTAGCCATGGCATCCTTGCGAAGGCGCATGAAACCACGAACACCACCAATGGCATACGTGGAAGAGATCACCATGGAAGACGCCATGCAAAGCTATCTCAAGCTCCCTCTGTTCACAGTGCCAGACAATTGGAATCCACCCACTGATTTTGGCACTAATGACAAGATACCGCCTTTGGACAAACTGCTTGGTTCTAGTGCAAATTGCACAGCTAAGAATTTTACCACCTGCTATGTTGAAGAAAAGATTCCATCCTGCACAAAGGGAAACAGAGACTAACCCCCCTATGCACCTATGGAGGAGGTGACCCATCTTTCCAACCGACCGACACATCACGATTGCACATCACATGCAAGTGAGGGAGCAACATGTCCCATTCCCTTAGCCTCTTTTGACGACCACTAGCAGAACCAACACCCCTTCACCAATTCGGGGTACCTAGCTCTAATCTTTGATATGCGGAGCCTGTTGGATGACCAAATCTTCCGCATCACTCGAATCGACCATCGCCTTGACATGTTATTCACTGCTCATTCTAGGACTCTCCCTAAATGACAATGCCCTACGTGCATTCAAGATTACGTGTTTCCAGCAGGATGGTGAAAGCATGGGGATGAGGACGAGCTGACCGGATAAGAGGTTCAATGATGTTCTTGGTTAGAATTTTTTTTCTATTTCCGAACCAGGCTTTTGCCTACTTAGATCTTAGCTATTTTGAAACTAGTTTTTTGGCATACAATTTAAACTTAATGGTTAGACATCCTAGTTTCCTTCAAACAGGATGGTACTCTAATAGTTTTGTTTGTTGGGAAACAAATGGCATAGGATGCCTAAATGTCTCAGTTTCCTGTTTAGGTTGGACAGTTGGCATCATAAACAGTCAGTGTAACTTGATACTAATAATATAACAAGTTCTATCATTTTTTACTTAAAAAAAAAAAAAAACATTATCAAAATAAAGGAAATTGAAATTGCAAAGCAAATTAAGCTCAACTAATCTTGTGGTTCTAAGAATTCTAGTGACCTTTTAATTTCCTTCAAACTTTTATATTGAAAACATTACGATCACTCAAATAAAATGAACACACATATGCTACCATAATTCCATGTGCACACCTATTGTTCACATTGATAATTAAAATCATCAACAAATGTGAGTAAGGGAAGAAGTAAGATGACTGTAAATAAAGAACACACATAATTTAAATGTAAATAATGAACAAGCATAATTCAAATCTATAATAAAAGAAGGAAATCAACTATGTGAATTGAAATAAGTGCAAGTCTAATTGCTCAAACAAATATATAAACTACAAATATGAACTATAACTACATAAACAAAATGAAATGAAATGTGCAGGGTATACAATAGGAGAGAAGGGGTCCTAACTCTTCTATCACACTCTTCAATTGTTTACAATCAACTATGTCTTACAATGTTGGTGGCTATAATATTTATAATTACATGCGTCGAACCATAGAGGAAATTGTTAAAACTACATAATCAACCAAATAATATCACCTTGTTACAACCACATAATCACATAATTCATGTAGGAGTCTATCGGATTTCCTACAAAAATTTAGAAGTATAGTTGAACCACAAAAACTGTTTAGGAAAATACAACATCCATTCTAAGTAATCATTGTAACATGGAAAATTATTTATTTTAATGATCATATGCCTCTAAGATCTTATAATAAAAAACGGATAATATGTAGTGATCTTAACGGAAAACAAATGAAAATGGAAAATAAATGGGCTGATAGGAAAGTTAAATGATGATTGTAAACATGGCAAAATTGGATCTCAACATCCCCAAACTAAAGTCTTTACATGTTCTCATGCAACAAAGGTGTGAGAAAATGAATGTTATATGAATCATAATGTGTAGATTTAGTTTCTTTGCATGACATGATTATTTATTGCCTTCTTCCCCAAACTAAAGTCTTTACATGTTCTCATGCAACAAAGGTGTGAGCGAATGAATGTTATATGAATCATAATGTGTAGACTTAATTTCCTTGTATGACATGATTATTTCATGCCTTCTTTTTTAAGCCTTTTGTTTAATATGCATATTTTTTTTTCCTTTGGTGAGGAAAGGAGGAACAAAGCTTAAGGATTTATATCGTTTTTTTTCTCCCATGATGGATACAAGACAAGGAAAATAATAGTTCTTCTACTTTAACTCTACATATAATATAAGTCTTACAATATAATCATGAGTGGAAAAGGTATATTTTACCCTAGGGTTCATTCAAAGTTTTAACGATTCTAAAGGAAAAAGAGAAATGGTGGATTGAAAAATTAATCAAGGGAAGCTAGGTGGAATGTAAAAGGGATAAGTTAAATGTGAAGGGAACAAATCTTCAAGAGTTAAATATGTATGAATTCCAAGTAAGATGATGGTATAGGAATAAAGATTGTTTGTCCAATTACCTTTGTGGGTACATGATGATTTGAGAGAGGGATACACTAAATATTTGGAATTTTTTTAAGGTTACTAAAGGGAATTGGAATACAAAATTGATAATTAGAAAGGAGTGAATGTGTTACTCGAAAATTGAAAATCACGGTTTGGTGTAGGAAAGATTGTATATTCTCTGAATTTTTGAAATAATGTTGCTAGTAACCAATTATGAACTCTCAAGAGGAGCAGTTGATCCCTTGATGAATGTAACACTACTACATATTGAAATTTTTTTGACAAGTACCCTTTGGTCATAAAATTGAAGATAAAGAGTTGAATTTTTCATTTTTTTTATAAATCCACCCTGCGTTTGTCGCTCTTGAGATGAAACCAATTGTACCGAATGTGAAGATAGTGGACTCCTATAATAACCTTTGGTTATTGTCGCAAGATGATCCAATATGATCCAAGTCAACATTCGCAATAGAAATGATCCAATGATGATCTACACTCTTCAAACACTCACTGAGTTAGTAGTTTCTTTTGTGTTTTATATTGTTGGCATATTACATTCCTATATGTATTGATAGGGGGTTTGAACCTCCTTTGAATAATGGACCCATATAGTATTTTGTAGTTATCTCTATGTTGTTAGTTTAATACATCCACATATCAAAACTCTTCTCGAAGCATATGTCTAATTTTCTAGGTTTAACATGTTTGATCAGTCTCATATTGTCCATTTACACACATTTATTTGTCTTAGGTTTATCACTATCAGTATCTATTCACACCATCCTCAACTTAGTGATAGAGAACTCCATAAAAGCATGGTGACATGTCTAGGAAATACAATACCCATTGTTCTTGATTTTTCATAATTAACTTACCGCGATCAATGGAAAGACAAATATGTGAAAATATCATCACAACTTCCAAAACCTTTTATTCCTTGCAAAATTAACCTAACTCAAACATCATGAGGAAATGTGATTATATTAATTAAAGCCAATTCCTTGAGGTCGCCTAAATACAACTCCTCTACAAGAAAATCCTAGTTTCCTTCCTTTCCAAATCTAGAATCCATTATTTCTTCATCTTCAAAAGTTATCACTCCTATCAACCTGAATAAATCCCTATGTCATAATGTCAATCATACTATGTCATAATGTTAGTCATGCTAATTGTAAATATTGTGATAGTATGAGAACAAAGTTGAAGAAAAAAGATGAGGATGATAATGTTCCAATATATCCTCTAAATAAGGTGATTCAGTAACTTCCAAGAAAAAGTTATTAAATTACAACAATCTATAACAATCTCTTATGGCTAGGAATATTGATGATAAAACCAGATATATATTCTATTTGAAGGAATCAAATGAAAAATAATGAAATCTATATTTAATTTAGATGAAAAAGTAGATTTATTGCAACAAACATAATATCACCTAACATAGCCAAACCTAAAGCTAAATTGGAAGATTGTTCTCAAAGATTGTTGGGTTTAATAGAAATGATCGAAGGTATCATTTTTTTCTATACATAAGTCTCTTGAATATTTTTCTAATTTTTTATGTTATACATAATATTTCTACTATATATTTTCCTAATTTTGTCTTCTATACATTATATTTTTGCTATGCATAAGTCTTCTATACAACTAGTTTTGATAATAATTAATTCATCAACATAAAATCCAGTCATTCACTTAATATACATATATACTATGATCTAATTTACAACATTTGAATCTAGGTTAAATAAATAATTGGTTAATATTCTTATATTGTGCATGAGACACCTATTTCAAGGCATACAAAGACTTCTTTAGTCTGTATACAAGACTACCATATTGTACACACTAAGGTGTTTTCTCCATATAGATACCCTTATTAATATCCCCATGTAAAAACACACTCTTCAAATCCAATGTATCTCCTAACTACAACTTGGAACAAGAGAAAGAAACACTTGAACAAAATTCATCTTGGCTATAGGAGAAAGGTATCTATGTAGTTTATTCCTCCCATTGAGAAGAAAAAAATTCTATTAAAGAAGATTTATGTGTGTCAGCAATACCATTCAAAGTGAATCTATTTTTATAAAGTTATTTACATTTCTCCACATTCTTTCTTTATGGTTAAAAAACCAATTCCCAAGTATGATTGTTCAATCATTACATCTAATTTGTCATGATAATTTGCATATATTTCAAAAGCACACTCATCTATTAGTAACACCATTAGTACAACATTTCCTTGTTGTTTCTAACCTCGACTCTTCCTTGAATTCTCAGAATCTAGGGAAACGTGCTGGATTGAGGGCGCATCACACGAAGAGTGAAAGGTGAATTAGCAAGGGAGAGGGGCGTATATCTTGGGCAGTGTACGTTCCGGTGTATCCAATGGAGGGAGGCGTGCAATAGACTGGGCGAATGGGAAGATAGACACAATAAGAAGAAGGGGACGACGTTCTTGCTAGATATGGACAGAACACACCTTGCTTCTTCTGATCTACGTTGCCAACCCGGACACGTTGCTTATTCTTGTCTACGTTTTCAACTAGAGAAAAACGTAGAGGACACCTTGTTTTATATGTTGAGCATAATAAAAACGATGCAACACCATTTCCTTTGGTGCACCTTCACTCACTCAATCCTCACCTAACAACAAAACATGAATTACAAGATAATTCTCTCAGTCCTCTCAGCAAAAACGAAAATTCAAAAAAGATCACATAGGAAAAATGAATAATGGGGTATTCCAAAAACTTCATCATTGTATTAGAGGGTCTTTTCCCTTTTTAAACATTCAATATGATTTTCTACAATTGTTGCATGTTGCTTTTCTTCTGCGCATTCAGATTCGCAAGAGAAGTTTCTCGCAGAGTTTTATGACACAACTAACTCTACTCTAAAATAGACATTGTCATTATTTACTTAGACTAGCGAATGATTTATTACAATAATGACACAACTAACTCTACTCTAAAATAGACATTGTCATTATTTACTTTGACTGGTGAATGATTTATAACAATAATGGACTAACCGACACTACGCTGACAACTATTAGAGAACTAACATAGAAATACTTCTACTTTTCTATAATAATGGACTATCTGACACTACACTGATAACTATTAGAGAAATAACATAGAAATACTTCTACTTTTCTCCTTGTACTTTGTTGTGTGCTCTCTAAGGAAGGTTTTCATCCTTCCTTATTGGTCTAATTCCTTCTTGTTTAGATCCAGAAGTGTCCCTTCTTCTGCCACCCATGGGGGAACTGTCACTACATTGTCTCGAATGTTAGCCACTTGTCCTCCACTTGTCCTGTATCTGGATTTTGGTATTGTTTTCCGACCAGGTATGAAACACAATGGTGCTTTGCATGATCCGGTGTTACTGGCAAGGATGTTGCAGCTCGAATGTGTTCCAATGATAAATTATGGACACCACTATGATCAACCTCTTATTGTCAGTGTTGATGTGTTGATCCCGACATAGTCAAAATGAGAGGCAATCTAGGGTAAGGGACTATAATGTCCCCATTTTGGGACATCATTACATTACAGAGGGTTATGATGACCAGAGTAGCCAGATGGAGGTTATAGCAAGTACATAGATGATTCAAAGGTATTTTGGGGTACGGCTTGCATCACTCATCCCATTTCATCATTATGATACATTCCACATATGTTGGCTTTGGTTCTGTTGCATTCAGACGATTTCCATGATTTTGAGTATTTTGAGCTATAACTCTCAATGTAATAGCTCATTGGAATTGGGAGGAACATGACTACAGGATAGGATGATGAGATGTGATTTCCAATGGACAGGGAAGCCACTAGGAGAGATAAGGTGCTTTTCACACGTAAAAAGGTTAATTAATTAATTAAAGTGATTTAATTAATTAATTAATAATTAAAAAAAAGAAAAGTAACTTTGGAGAGACAAAGGGATGTAGGAAGTATAAATAAGAGGCAAAGGTCTCTATTGATTCATTCATGTATTTTTTTCATTTTGATATCTCGCTTCTAGCTAGAGAACCCATACCTTGGTTGTTTTGAGGGTTTTGACTTAACAAACCTTAGAGAACGATTCAATCATGAAAAATTCCACCTAGATTGTCCCAAGCTTGGTCTCGGGGATGCAATACTTCCCCACGCCATTCTAGTTCATATCTACTCAGTGTTGGAGGGTTCTACACTAGCCAGAGTCATAGGAAGAGAAGGAGGGCACACCATTGGGGGTTTCCAGCGAGGGGGGTGCACAATCCATTGAGGTAAGTTCGTTTCAGGTGATTGGCAGGGCTTCTGGAGATTCTAACACTTGGGTTTTCATTGCAGGGTCATGGCCATTAGATCTAGTGCATTCTAGTGGAGTTTTATGTGTCATTTGATTTATTAGATGCATGGGACGAATTAGAGGAGAGGAGAACACTTCAGAAAGTGATTTCAGCCATTTGGTAGATCAGATCTTCATCATTTCGCTTGGGACTTCACCAGGGAGGTAACCAAGCCCCAATCTTTCATTCTAGTTGTTTTGTGGAGCATTTGGATGCCTCTAGGAGGAAGGCCAAATTATCTATGGTTTCAGGCATCCAGGGGGCACACCATTCCTTGGAGGAGAGTCAGATCGATGAATTTGAGTGGGTTCTTGGAGATTTGAGCACCTGGGTTGTTCTTGAATTTACTCAATATATTTTTTGGCATATTTATCAGAGTGATTGGACATCTTTGGCAACAGGGCCAAATTGTTGAGGCTATTCAGTGATCTAGCAGGGCGTGGCATCTTCCATCTTGGGAGTTGATACTTCATATGGACCAGATATTTATTGTATTGATATTCATGGTGTATTCAACCTTTGGAGGCTTATTTTATATTCTTGGAGCATTTTGTAGTAGCTCTTATTGTGTTATTGGATCCATCTATTGAGCATTCCATATCAACATCTTCATTGTATCAGTTCTTCTATTTCTGAATAAAATCAGATCTGAGGTGTTTTGGCGTGTCTATCATATTGTTGATATTTCATATGGTTGAGGTATGTTACATTACAGTATATTCTTATTTATTGCTGCAACATGTATATAAATTCATCATCATAAACCCTAAGGCATAAATCAAGAGGTCAACCTGCAAGTAAACACATACAAACAAGTAAATCAACAAAGTGTTTGACGAACTACCACAACCAGTAAAAGTTTAAAATTCATTCAAAATGTGATGTTCTTGGCATAATGGCTTGGCAACATTACAGGGATAGTGATATTTAAGTGTGGCTTGGATGAGAGAATTGGGTAATGATGCATCATGAATGAGATATATGAATGGAGAAATGGCTCGAGGGGGTGGGAGTCGTGAAGAAAAATGAGAGGCATTGGTAAATTTCAGGAGAAGAGGAAGTATGGTGGGAGGTGTTAGATTAGTGAGGTTTGCAGGTTGAACAAAGTGGGTCAAACACAAAGAGACATTATTGGTATTGATAACATGGTGAGGGGATATTCTATCGGTTCACGGTGGTGGTGAAGTGATATAAGATGAAGTAAGTACATGGGTGCATTGATCCCATTGAAGGTGGTATTGATGAGTCTTGGCATTATAGATCCCTTTTGGGTCTTGTTGGTAAAGAAGATCGAGAAGGAGATCGACACAATCTAACGGTGATAAGTCGCAGATTACAGTGTCACGAAAAAGGACCAATGGCGAAAGTGACGGTGCAACACCGATCAATAGTAATGTGAGGAACTCTCTTCTGTACCTAGCCAAGATGATATGGATTGGAGTGTGGGGTGGTGGGTAGTTGCAGATGTTGGAATAATTCTTGTGATATCAGATTCTTTTGACTACCATTGTCCAGAATGAGAGTGCTAAGATCATTTTTAATTTGGCATTTTTGAGTGAATACGGGAATCTTATGGAGATTTGGTTCTAGTGTAGTCATGAGAATGAGGGATGGGTCAACTTCGGCGAGGTTGGTGAGATAGATGATTTCTGGTTCCTTGAGAAACTCAGTGGTTGTGGCCTCTACAAACAATGTTTGATGGGGGTGGCTATTTTTAAATGGCTCAATAGTGGGTTGAGTTATGGGAATTGGTCTTGTGAAAATTACACCAAAGTTCCTTTTTGGTCACCGACGAGAAATAAGGATAAGGTGGAGAATGAGGAGGGGATGGGTTATCATCCTGTTGTTGGTTTGTCATATATAAAATGTGAGGAGCCACCTTTCTTTCTATGGCTAAGGCCCGTAAGAAAGCCTTGTCCAAATAAGTGTTGTCAAAAAGATATACCCCCCTTCGGAGAGGTAACAATAAAACAAAATTGAACTTAATTATTAATACCCCATCTGGTTCTCTAATATGGAGTTGGATGTGTATCTTGAAGAAGATTTCTATGTAGCCTTGCACCGACTAATTGGTAATTTCCCAAAGTTGTAACCACTTTGCAAGAAAATTGTGAAGGTAGCCTAGAGGGTAGAAGCATTCTCTCAAGGCTTGACATAACATCTCCCGTGAAGTAATGTGGTCATATGTCTGGGACAGAGTGTCGATCTCAACGAGAAATTCTATGCTGGTAAAGTGTGTGTCCCACCAAGTTTAGGATGTTCCCTCAAGTTGGAGACTGGATATTTGTAATTTGGTAGCCTCCTCCATCTCAGGTGTGATTTTGAAATATGTGTAGAGACTGTGGATCGAGGGATCCATGGTCTCATCATTCATATGACCGACAAACTTGGGTAATTGAAAATGGGTTTCTAACTACATGCTTGTTGGAGGTCTTAGTTTTTGAAGACAAATCAATTCCTGAAGATATGGAGCCAAATCAACCACTCGGATTCATGTGTCTGCATTAGAGTCCCCATTGGAGGCTTCATGTCAAGATGACATTGGTATTAGTCTAGAGTAGACCCTGAGGAGAGTGTGATAGAAACTCGATGAAGGGTGAAAGGAATGTTCTCAGCATAAATGTGCTACTAAATGGAAGATCCAAAAAAAAAAAAATGTTTCAACAGGATGAAGTCCTAGTCCCAAGGACAGAACATGCTCTCATAACAATTGATCTGAATGTGAGGGGAAAATTCCCAAAATATAGGAAAATGTGTTGGATGGAGGGTGAATCATAGGAAGAGTGAAAGGGAAATTAGCAAGGGAGAGGGGCGTATCTCTTGGGCAATGCACGTTCTGGTGTATCTAATGGTGGGATTCACAAAGTAGACTAGGAGAATGGGAATATAGACACAATAAGAAGAATGGGACATTATTCTTTCTAGAGATGGAAATAACACGCCTTTATGCCTCTGATGGAAATAACTCAGAGCTCACAGAGATGGCTTAGAACACTTAGAATGGTTTCAACAGATAGAGAAAGGGAAAAAATTCAAAGTTTCCAAAAATCAGTTAAAACAACATGATCGTGAAGAGAGCGCTACAATATTTCTAATGGCACCAATGGCTCATCAAACGAAGTTATGGTTAGAAATATATTCGTAGTCAAAGATGCGGTCAACCAGGACCAGTTAGCATGGGACATAGAAACGTCTGTACTGTTGACGTTAGCATGACATCAACAGGTGACATGGTAGGGTGACATCCTCATATTGATGATGACATCATCATACCACATGGAAACACCATAGAACTCCATGTGTCACCCACTAGTGGAATTTTCAGGGGTCTATATGGATAGTAGGAAAGTGTCATGTGGCACCCCTAGGAGATGCCATGTGGCTATTAGGATATTTAGACACTTAGGAGTTAGTTAAGATCTACTTGGTATAGTATGTCATTAGGTAATAATGTGTTTCTTTAGTATGCATTAGTATGCATTTGTAGTTAGGCAATCCGACAGTCACGATATGTTCCCGACATAGAGTGATCCGACGGTTCATAGTCTCCTCGATCCTAACGGCCATTGATCCGTGGATTAACACCCGATTGATCCATGATCTATATTTAAAGAGCATGGAGGGTCATTTTCCGATGATTGATTGTGAGAAACTCTCTTGTAAAATCTCTCTGTAATCTTTTTCTTTGCATTAATAAACTGCTCCAAGTGGTCGCGTTGGTTGGGGCCGTGGATGTTTCCCTATAGGGGTTTTACCACGTGAAAATATCGGTGTGTTGATATTTTATATGGTTATGTGAGTGGTTACTGAAGGTGTTCATCCTCTGTTGGAATAACCGTGTTGTCGAACATGGTATCAGAGCCTATTTGAAGACCCGCTCCTGTTGTAGATCGAAATAGTGAAGCCGAGTTTCCTCATCTCCATTTTCTGGCATTTATGTACATTTCTGGGCTGAAAGGACTATTCCATTGCATCCAGAGCACGCTTTTCATTTAGGAACTCTTTTCGTTTCACTCGAAAAGGTTTCCATTTGCCCAAGATACGACCATTACAGTCAGAATCCGGAGGTATAAAGTCTGAATATGCATTTTTAAATTTTTGCAAAGTTTTGATTTTATTTCGGTTTGTATTTTTTTTTCGGGCTGCTACTCTTTTATATCTGCGTATGTTATTTTCCCCGCGCCTTGTGCGATCTTGGAAAATCAGAAACAGATAGGAAAAGGTGCATCTTCCAGGTAAGCTAACCGAGATCTAACCCTTGTTGTCATCGAGAAGCGAAATTTTTTTCATGTGTGAAAAGAGTTTTTTTGAAGCATGCTCTCCAAGGCCGTCTTCCACAATAACAACAACAAAAACACCCCCAATCCTCCTTCTGAAAATTAAAATATGTTTTTCTAGACCAGTTGGTTAAAACTTGCCTTATTAAGTAAGAGGTCTTGAGTTCAAGTCTCTCTTTTGTTACTTTTTTTGAAAAAGTTCATGCTAAAAATTGTAAAGTGCATTTCACTTCAAGTATAAAAGTGAATCACTATAAGTAGCTTTATATTTTATTTTAGTGTTATTTTGCATGCAACTTTTTTGTTATAAGGTAAACTCATTGTAAAAGTGATCCCCACTTCTCTTTATAAAAGTGGGTCACTTCATAAAGTAGCTTACACTATCACGTGGTTATTTGGTTACCGTGTATGCCTTTTTTAAAAGGGGCATAACTCTCACATCGAAAGTCCATTTTCAGTGCCGTTTTTTTTAAAACCATACAAATTTTCGAGATCTTTCCATCGAGATCATTAGTTTCAGGTTTTAAATCTGTATTATCTACATATTTAATATGGCTTCTACAAGTACTGTCATGCTTACCAGCGACAACTACTTCCAATGGAGATCCCATATGGAAGATTTATTAAGAAGTAAAGGCATGTATCAGATTACCATGGGAACGGAAACAACCCCCACTGATGATGATAAGAAAGCCAAATGGGATAATAGGAATGATGAAGCACGTGGACTAATTGGAATGTCCATCTCTCCTGATTTAAGGTACCATCTTCAAGGAGTTGATGACCCCAAAGAAGCTTGGGACAACATTGAATCTGTGTTTGGTAAACTCAATATTATTCAAGCACAACAGTTAGAAAATCAAATACTGACCTTGAGTCCAAGTGATTTTTCTTGCCTTGGAGACTATCTATCTAAGTTTAAAACACTCAGACTTTTATGTATAGAATG
>ML781535.1:227037-264896 GCA_009831015.1 Picea engelmannii
CGTCGCTTTCACATGGATGATTGTAAACCAACCCCTTCTCCCTTCCAGTCTGGAGTCAAGCTTTCTGCCACTTGTACTTCTCCTGAACTTGATGCCACCCTGTATCGTCAGTTAGTTGGTAGCCTCTTATACTTGACTCATACCCGTCCTGATCTTTCCTTTGATGTTGGTCTTGTTGCCCGATATATGCAAACACCCCATGAAATCCATTGGCAAGCAGCTAAAAGGATACTTTGCTATGTTCGTGGTACTGTTCAGTTTGGGATACATTACAGTTTAGGGGGGACTCCCTTATTGGTTGGTTTCACTGATTCAGATTGGGCTGGCGACCTCGATGATCAAAAGTCTACTACAGGTTATGTTTTCAGCCTTGGTTTAGGACCTGTCACTTGGGCCTATAAGAAACAACATGCTATTGCACTTTCTTCAGCAGAAGCAGAGTACCGAGCAGCGGTAAATGCAAGTCAGGAAGCCCTGTGGCTTTGACAGATCCTTTCAGAGTTTGTATTCCAGCACCAGCATCCGACCAGACTTTGGTGTGACAATCAAAGTTCCATCAAGCTCACCAAAGAACTAGTTCAACATCAGTGTAGAAAACACATCGAGCTACACATGCACTTCATCAGAAAGCTTATTCATGATCAAGTTATTGAAGTGCTCTTTTTCCCTATAGAAGATAAAGTTGCAGACATTTTCACAAAGTATCTTACAGAAGCGAAGTTTTCCAAACTTCGATCTATGTTAGGAGTTCAGGAAGCTTTCATTAAGGGGGGATAGGCTCTAATGCCTCCTTCCTTCTCCTATTGTGTCGTTATTGTAAATCCTTCAATCTTATCCCAAGTTGTTCTTAAGGGGGGATGTTAGGATATTTAGACACTTAGGAGTTAGTTAAGATCTACTTGGTCTAATATGTCGTTAGGTAAAAGTGTATTTCTTTAGTATGCATTTCTAGTTAGGCAATCTGATGGTCATGATATGTTCCCGACATAGAGTAATCCTACGGTTCATACTCTCCTGGATCTTAACGGACATTGATATGTGGATTAACACCTGATTGGTCCATGATCTCTATTTAAATAGCATGGAGGGTCATTTGACGATGATCAATTGTGAGAAAATCTCTTGTAAAATCTCTCTGTAATATTTTTCTTTGAATTTATAAACTGCTCCAAGTGGTCGCGTTGGATAGGGCCGTGGATATTTCCCTGTAGGGGTTTTACCATGTGAAAACATCGGTGTGTTGATCTTTGATCTGGTTATGTGAGTGGTTACTGAAGGTGTTCGTCCTCTGTTCGAATACATCTATTGTCGAATAGTGGCACCACCCAGGAAGAACCACATGTTAGTACAACGGTGATAGGGTTAGACTTGTCATCATCTGAGAAGGTGAATTTGTAGGAACCATGTGGCCCAATTAGAGGGCGAGAGAATGCCCAATGTTAGCCTGTGAATAAATTTTGTTTTAAAAAAAGAATTGGCAGGTCCACCAAATCTGGAAGACCACGCCAAATCTATGTAATTGTTGGCAACATTACTAAGAGGACCACTAAACTTCACGATGATTTTAACTGTAGCTAAACATATCATAACCACTACAAAAAATGGAGTCTGACGGGTTTGAACCTGGAACCTTCGACAGGAAAAAAGCGCTTAAAAATCTGCTCTAACCAACATGCCAAGGGGTGTGCCTTGGAATATCCTCCTCACTCAATATTTAAAAATGCATTTCAAAAAAAGCCCTGGGAAAAAAGGGCACACGACTGTACTATAAAATCGAATGTGGATTTGAGGTGGATGTTGACATTATAGTTGGTGCAGAGGGCACGTAAATTGAGATAGAATTTCCTTTGGGCCTTGGAGTGCCAGAGTCAGATCAGAGCATGGAAACATTTATTTTTGGGTAAGTCTATGCCAAGAATCCAATGGTGATGTTTTTTTTTTTTATCTGAGCATTATTTATGCAACTTGATTTCAGAATGAGATATATTCATGTATTTTCCATATTCTCTTGCTGAGTTAATAAAAGAGCCTACCCATTTGAGAGAAGGACCCAGAGACGTAGTCCACCAGGGATAAACTCCTTTATCAAGTTTTTTTGTTCCAATCTGATGCTTATGTCTCTTCATTTCTAAATTTCCCTTCTTTAATGGTGCACTTTAATTTATGCTCATTTAATACAATTCTTTATAAGTCACGATGAAAAGATTCTAGATTGTGTTGGTATGAGAGAAGTCGTATTTGACTTGAATTGTTACTAGGGCGAAGCATAAGTAGGGTGAAGAAACTCCAAAGACTTTCAATCCCAAAGTTGGTCATGAATCCAGAAAGAAGAAAATGGTAGAAGAGGGAAAGAGTGAAGAACAAGAGAACAAATTTCACATGGTCTTTTATCGCATGTCAGAAATGGTTTAGTGAATTTATGTATGTTATGAGAAGAGGATGACGAATAAAAGGAAGAAAAAGGAAGCACATGCAGATGATGATTCTTTGGTAAATCAAGGGGCTGGAGGATATCCTCCTAAGCCTCCATCTTCACCTTCGAGTTATAGTTCTTATTTCTCTCAACATTCTCATCATTCTCATCCTTCTAACCATAAGGCCTCTTTTAAGAAACCATTATTAAATCTTGATGTAAAACTTTCTTTACCTATGTTTAATGGAGATGCTAATCCTGAAAAGTTAGATAATTGGATCCGACAGGTTGAAGTGTATTTTTGTGTCCAACATATTGATGAAGAGGAAGTTAAAGTTCAACTAACTTCTCTTTGGTTGAAAGAAATTTCTCTCATATGGTGGGAAAGAAACCTTTAGGACAGAAGTAAGTGTGGTAACCTTCTTTCCTCATGGTCAAAATTTAAATCAATGACCAGGAAGCAATTTTATCCATTAGGGTATTTACATAAATCAATGTTGGAATGTAAATCCTTAAGGAAACGTAAAGGACAAATTGTACAAAGTTTCACTGAAGAATTTAGGAAGAAATATCTTGCACTGAACATTCCTTTAGATTATTATGAGACTTTAATGAAGTATATTGACGCACTTCACAGTTATATTCGACATACGTTTCTCTTGTTTAACCCCACTAGTCTTGATGAAGTTTGTGTGCAAGCCAATCACCTAGTGAACAGGGGGAAACATGTTCAATAAGATCTCACAAAGAAAAATTTCAATTTCCCACAGAAGAATTTCAATAAGTTTAAAAGGAAGGACAAGAATACCACTACAGTGATGAGGGAAGGAGGAAAACCATCTTGCACTCATTGTAAGAAGAGTGGTCACGATTAAGAACACTGTTGGGAATTTCATCCGAAAAAGACAACGAAACAGTTCGGTGGAAAGGGGAAGACAAAGCCCGTTGCTAGAGTACAGTGAGATCTTGGTTTTGATTCAGGAGATGAAGTAAATATCATAGCAGTTGGAGTACAAGGTAAATATTCTCGTCATGATATTTCTAGTTCCAATGATGAATCTCATGTTGATGAACGAAAGAGGAATGAGTTATTTCACATAAGAGTTGTATCTAAGCATACTAAGATAGATACACTATTTGATCTGGATTCCCAAGTAAACTCAATATCTGAAGCACTTGTCAAGAAAATGGGTCTTGAAATGAAACCACATCCGAAACCTTATCCTCTTGGTTGGGTATGCGATAAAGAAAAACTTAATGTCACCAAACAATGTAGGATAATATTTGATATTGTTCAAAATTGATTGATGAAGTTGATTAAGATGTTGTATCCCTTTATATATGTGGCATAGTGTTGGGAAGTCCTTATCTTTATGATAGAAAAGTAGTGATAGTTTGACATGAGAAAAAATACCACCTTACTAAGGAAGGAGTGGAATATATTGTTAGAGCTCATAGAATGAGGGTAAATACAACAATTGTTAGTGCAGGGTAAATGAAAAGACTCATAAACACTAATAAGAGATATGTACTCATGGTTGTTAGAGAGAAATATGTTGAGACATCCAACGCTTTACAAGGGTGTGATCCATCTCATAAAAAGGAATTAATTGATATTGTTGCTAAGTATGATGATATTTTTTAGGAACGAAATGGATTATCTCCTAATAGGGAAATCCAACATGAGTTACATATTCAACAGGATTCTCCTATGCCTAATGTGGGCATGTACAAGATGTCATTTGTGGAGATGATAGAGATCAAGAAGTAGGTACAGGGATCACTGGATCAAAGGGTCATTAGAACCAATTCATCTCCTTGTGGTTCTCCAATCATGATGGTGCCAAAGAAGGATGACATATGGAGAATGTGTGTCGATTATCGAGACTTAAATAAAATCAGGGTGAAAAATCAATACCCTCTTCCTCGCATAGATGATTTACTTCATCAATTAAATAATGATTCATATTTCACTAAGTTGGATTTGCATAGTGGATATCATCAAATAAGAGTCACAGCACATGATGCGTGTAAACTTGGCTTTAAAAGAAAACATGGATTGTTTGATGGTTATGTCATTTGGGATTTGTAATGCTCCGACAACTTTCATGTGTGTGATGAATGATGTATTTAGGTCTTTCATAGATGTCTTTGTGATTGTATATTTAGATGACATTATTGTTTTTAGCGGGACATGGGATGAGCATGTGAGGCATGTAAAGAAAGTATTGGATACTTTGCAAAGGGAAAAGTTGTATGTAAAATTGTCTAAATGTGAATTTGGCAAGACTTCACTTCTATACTTAGGTAATATTGTAGGAGGAGGAAAATTGAAAATTGACCTTTCCAAAATTGATGTAATTATAAATTGGCCTTTAAGTGTAATTGAAGTTTGAAGATTCTTAGGTGAAGTCTAGTATTGGAGGAGATTCATTTGCAACTTATCATTCATAGCATCTCCTTTGCATTCGTTAACCAATTTGAAAAACACTTTTCAGTGGGAAGGAAAGAAACAAAAAAATTTCGACACATTGAAGGGAAAGATCAATACTGCACCAATATTATCACTGTCGAATATTCAATATCATTTTGAGATCGAGACAGATTCCAATGGATATGCCATGGGTGCAGTACTAATGAAATATCATAAGCCTATATGTTACCACTCTGAAAATTTTAACCAAGCTATTGTTAACTATCCTACATATGATAAAGAGTTGTATGCGTTAGTCCAAAGTGTAAAGAAATGGAGGCATTGCTTGTTAGGGAAGGAAACCATTATGCATACAGATCAACAAACCTTTTAGTATCTTCAAGTGCAAGCCAAATTCCAACAATCTTGACACTACAAGTGGATGGGTTTTCTACAACAGTTTCACTTGGTAATCAAATACAAAAATGGTACAAGTAACAAGGTAGTTGATATGCTTTCTAGAACTCCTATTGCTGCTTCTATTATTTTCAAGAATGTTTCTTTATCTCATGATATCTATATAGAACAATATTCTAGCAATGAATATTTTAAAGAAGTAGATACGAAGCTAACCCTTGGTGCATAGGTAGAGAACTATTGTTTGCAGGGAAAATTACTTTACTATATTGGAAAGATATGTATTCCTACAAGTGAACAAGTCCATGTAATACGAGAATCTCATACTTCTCTTTTGTCTGGGCATTTTGGGGTAGGAAAAACTATGGCTCATTTATATGGGTTTTGTTACTGGCCTCAAATGAAAGCAATTGTAACTAAATATGTAAAGGGGCGTGTGATGTGTTCTACTTGTAAGCCTACTAATATAAAATTGGGGCTATATTAACCACTTCCTATTCCATCCCATCCATGGGAAAGTATATCCATGGATTTTGTAGGGGGTTTACCCATGACCAAAGGGGATCATGATTATTTGTATGTTTTAGTGGATAGGTTCTGCAAGATGTGTATCTTGATGCCTTGTAAAAATAAGATCATTGCTGAGTAGATTGATAATCTCCTCTTTCAGCATGTTTGGGTTCACTTTGGATTAACCACATCTATCATCTCAGATCGATATACTCGATTCCTTGGTGACTTTTGTACTATCTTGAGGAATATGATGGACACCAAATTGAAGAGGACCACTACTTTCCATCCACAAACTGATGGACATACAGAGGTGGTAAACATAACAATGGTACTATTTCTTCGAGGATACTATACAAAGAAATGTCTCAACATCCTTTCATACCTTATGTCATTACAATAATTCATATATCTCACTCAAAATTAGGAAACTAGCTAGCTCATGTAGAACTACACTACTTACCAATCCACATAGAGTTTAGGAAACTATCCAGTTTATCCAATTCACACAGAACTACGCTAATACCCAATCCATATGGATTCTTGGAAGCTATTCAATTTATCCATTTCACACATAACTATGCTACTACCGAATCCATACAAGGTCTATTCAATTATCCATTTTAACTAATTCACATAGAACTATGCTACTACCCAATCCATACGGAGTCTCATAAAATAGCGTTCATGTAAATGACTACCCAATGTTTCCACACTATCTAAGATATTTCCCTCTAGAATCACATATGTGACTCATCATTCCCTCTTACAAGAGTATTCCTTCTAGACCATGCCAAGCTTGTCCCTGAAGCACTCAAACTTTACCTTTGATAGAGGCTTGGTCAACACATATGTTATCTACTCATCTGTGCCAATATATTGGAGCTTCACAACTCCCTTTTTCACCATATCTCAGATATAATGGGAATTAATCTCGAATTGCTGAGACTTTTCATGAAACATAGTGTTCTCACACAACTTTATACAACTCTGGTTGACACAAAAAATACAAGTCACCTCCAACTTGAGATCAGGCAGTCCTACAAGCAACTTCCAAAGCCACACAACTTCACTACTAGATGAACATGTTGTTATATATTCTGCCTTAGTTGTACTGAGTGCCACACTAGTCTTCTTCCCACTGAGCCATGATATGATGGTTGATCTCAAAATGAAGCAACATCCTAATGTACTCTTCCGATCTGCGACACTACAAACCCAATCTGAATCAGGATAGGATTGTAATATTATCTCATGATTTGAAACATATCTGAGTCTATATTCAACTATACCTCTCAGGTACCTCAATATGTTTTTTTATTCCATCAAGTGAACATGTCTCGGTTCAACCATATACTCACTCAATTTGTTCACCACAAAACATATATATGTCCTTGTGTTCTTCAAATACATCAATGAACCAATAATTATTCTATACATGGTGGCATCCACTATCTATGAATATGTATCACTTAATAACTTCAGGTTTTTCACCATCAATGTAGGCATGGATTTACAATCCATCATTTTGAATCTTTTCAGGATTTCTACAATATATTTTCTTTGGTTGAAGAAAATCTGATCTAGTTTCTGCCATACCTCTAGACCTAAGAAATAATGCATCATACCTAGTTCTTTCATCTTGAGCTTTGTAGCAAGTTTCTTATCACTCTTAGCGATGATCTTCTCATCTCCTGTTAGAAACAAGTCATCCGTATATAACAATAATATCACTAGTCCACCGTCCACAACCTTGTAGTAAAATTTGGAATCTTATTTACGATTGGTAAATGCCAAGATCATCATAAAAATGTCAATTATACCATACCATGCCCTGGGTTCTTGCTTCAATCCATACAAGGAATTCCTCAACGTTCACACATGTGATTTCCTATCATGTGTCTCGAAACCATATGGCCTCTCCAAGTACATTTCCTCTTCTACTACACCATTCAGAAAAGATGTCTACAAATCCATATGATGTACCTTCCATTTCATTACTGCAACTATCACAAGTATATCCCTAATCAAAGTCTATCTCGCCATAGGAGAAAATGTCTCCTCATAATCTACTCCTTCTTTCCAGGAAAAACCATGAGCCACAGACCTCACGCTATATTTCTCGATACTTCCATCTATGGAATGCTTGGTCTTGTAGATCCATTTTGAACTTACCATTGTCTTCTCTTTTGGTATCAGAACCACATCTCAAACATCATTTTTCATAATGGAATGGTACTCCTCAATCATGACATCCTTCCATACTTTATTTTCTGTAGCCTCTTGATAATAGGTAGGCTCTCCATCAATGATAACACTTAGAAATACCATGTAACTAGAGTATGGTCATGGTTTCTTAATTTCTCTGAAATATCCATATGGAGAAACATACTTCTCTGCATCCTGAATAATATCTTGAGCATAAGCTGGTATTATCTTATTTTTAATCATCTCTTAGGGTGGATCTATAGGTCTTTGTGGTTCTACCATATCATGATATTTTGGAACATACTCTTCTAGTACAAAGTCATTACATGCATCTATATCTACAATTCTAGGAGCTTCAATCTCCTCATCATGGACCTCATCTGTATGATTCTGCCTCGAACTATTGAACATTGCATCCTCAACGAAGGTGACATATTTTCTAGTCTCAATCTACTCATGACCAGGGATGTACACTCTATATGACTTAGATGTCTCACTATATCCAACAAATATACCCTTATTTCCTGAAGGATACAACTTCTATCTCTTATCCTTCGAAACATGCACATATAATGGACAACCAAATATCCTCAAGTGGTTGATCTATGAATTTTCTCCTATAAACATTTCTTCTGGTGTCTTGTTCCCAAGTATACGGTGATGACTTATGTTCTACACATATACAATAGTCATGGATGCTTCTTCCCATAGATTCATTGTTAAATCTTGATCATGAATCATATCCTTTACTACTTCCATTATCGTCTATTTCTTTCTTTCTTCCACACCATTCTATTGAGGACAGTAGGGAGCACTGACCTCCCACTTAATCCCAAGTTCTCTGCAGAATACTTTGAAGTCATCTGATGTGAAATCTCCACCATTATTTGACGTGAAGATATTTATCTTCTTTTAAGAAATATTTTCTACAAGGGCTTTGAATTCCTTGAACTTGTTGAATACTTCACTTTGTTTTTCAAGAAATAAATCAATGTTTTACGTGAGAAATCATCAATAAATGAAACATAATATATATACCCTCTAAGTGAAGTGGTTGACATCAGTCCACACACATATCGGTGCATGATTTCAAAAACTCCTCTGGCTTTGTTGTCACTTCTTGGAAAAAGAATCTTCATGCTCTTTCCTTGTGCACATCCCTTGCATATACCATCATGATTCACCTAAATCTCAGGAAAACATGTCACCATATTTCTCATAATCGGTAATTCTTTGTAATGTATGTGAGAAAGTATTCTATGCCATATCTCACTCAGATTTATTGTGTTGTGAAATAATGTTGACTCTAAGTGTACCTTTAATTTGTATAGACCTCCTTATTGAACACCAATCACAATAACATCATCAATAGACTTTCATTTTGACCACATATGAACTTCACCATCAATGAAATAAAATTTGAATCCTTTCTCATCCAATGTTGATATAGAAAGGAGAGTCTTCTTTAAACCAAGTACATACAAAACATATTTCATCTTCATAGGCTTTCTAGAATCCAACCTATAGGAGGCTTCTCTTACCCCTTTAATGGGATATTTATAGTCATCACTAAGCTTCACCTTCTGAGGTGAATCCTTTTGAACCAGTTTTGAAAGAGAATACTTGTAACCGGTCATGTGCTTAGAGGCACCACTATCAATAAGCCACGTGTCACTTCCATGATTGAATGTCCCTATAAGAGTGGTCATCAATACATATTATTCACTTGAATCATCTTCTTTTTCTTTCATCTGAACATATTCATTGTATTTTCCATCATGAGCATGATGTCTTTTATACTTTCATTTTTTGATCTGATCTTTTAGTGAGGACAGTTTCTAGCAATGTGTCCCATCTTCTAGCCGATGAATCATTTGTAACTTGAATAATAATTTTGAGTATTTTGTGTCTTTTGTGACTTTTGAAACTTCTTGTGAGAATGAACCTCTTTTCTTCTCTTTCCTTTTCTTGTATGTGCTATGAGTGCTTGATTTTCATCATCACCCAAATTTTATTCTCTTGCTACCAATCTAGCTTCTTCTTGAGTGTAGTCTTCTCATAGCCTGACAACATTTGTTAGTTTTATTATGGAACAAATTCCATTAAAAAATGATTCCCAAGACTTTGGGTGACCATTCAATGTAGTAATTACTAGCTCATGTTCTTCAACAATGTCTCCAATGGCTTCAATTTTTTCTTTGATTTGATATACTCTCGTGAAGTAGGATTGAATGGTTTCTGAATTATGCACCTTCACATTCTTGAGTTGTGTCCTCAATGTCATCTTCTAGTTCATGTTATTTCCTTCACATAATCAAGATAAAGAATCAAAAAATTTATTTGGAGTCTTCAATTATGATACATGATGGATCAAGTGATCCTTGATAGAATCTTCAATAATCCTCTTTCTTTTAACCAAGCTCTTCTTGTGCTTTTCTTTAGCCTCATCTCCCGTTGGATATTGAAATTCTTCTTCAATGAAGCCTTCTAAGTAACTCTCTTCTAGAATGATGATTACTCTATATTTCGATGCAAGGAAGTTATCATCACCCTCAAGCTTCTCATCAAGATCAGTGTGAGAAGTCATTCTACCTCAAGATCTAGAAATATGAAAAAAATTGAAACTTTGCATAAATAAATTTTGGAATTATTAGTGAGTTAACTATGTCAAGGAGACCTCCTTTCTTCAAGTATATTCTCCAAATTCATCCTTTAAATTCCCAAACATATTCACCTAGGGTTTTATGAGGAAACCCTAATTTAACAACCTTTGAATTTTAGAGTCTTGATCCAGGGGAAAGATGCACCCTCCTTAGAAATCCTTCTTGGTCTCTTGTAAGTGCTCAATGATATTGATAAAACTAATGATATTCCTTCCAATGGTTAGATTGTTTTGAAGGAAACTATCTCTAAAACCATGTTAAAATTTTGGTATGCTAGTTTTACCATAGACAATGATACACCATTTTCACCCAATCATAGGAACTTACACATATCACCCCTGAGCACAATAACCTTTTCTTAGATATATTTCTTAAATGAATAAATTTCTCTCAGATAAACCCTAACCAGAAATACCAACACGGATACATCAACAACACAATACCAAGAGAGCGTACCTTGACCAAGAAAAGTGCACAAGAGAGGGATACCAAAGAGACTAGTGCCCTAGTTGTTGCAACTGTTTCTCATCATACTTGCACCCTAACTATTGCAATTGCTTCTCCTCAGACTTACACCATATTTGTTGCAATTTTTTCTACTAAAACTTGTGCCCTAACTATGTGACTCAGAGTGTATAAATGAGGTAGTGTTGTACCTCTATTTATACTAGCCTATCCAAGTTACTTTTCATGTGGGATCAACTTCTATTTATAGATCATTCTAATTATTTATTATTATTCTCTTTGGGTCGACTTATCTTATAGGGTATTTCCACATCTTTTTAATGGTTCTCTTTCTTCCAAAATTTTATATTCTAAGCACAAAGGTTATACTAGAGTTTAATACCCCTCGCAGCTACCAAAACATCAATAGTATTGTGTTTCCATATCATCCTCTATATCATGGTATTCAGGACATGATTGTTGGCTTCTAGTTGTCCATTGTATTGAGGATAATATGGTGTCAAGTTCTCATGGTGAACACCCAATCTAGCATCTAATTCAGTCATCATCTTGTTGCGAAAATGGGACCCATGGTCTATCACTATGGTCCTAGGAACACCAAACTTAGTGATAATGTGATTGAACATGAATAGAGAAGCAATTGTTTCATTTTTAGAAATGGTAGGCAAGGCCTTGTCCCACTTGGTGAAGTAGTCAATATCCATAATGATGTATTCAGGGCCATTATTCTAGGTAGGATTACATGCCATAAAACAAATCCCCCATTTGGAAAAGATATCGATGGGTACCATAGGATGAAGTGGAGAAAGGTGAGTTCCAATATTATGGTTAAATATTTGATATGAACGACACTTTTGAAAAACATGCATACAATCATTGAATATCGTGTGACAAAAGTATCTAGTGTGAAAAATATTCTAGGAAATGGCCAACCTAGAAAGATAATTTCCACATGCTCTAACATGAGATTCATTCAAAACTTTCTGAGCTTCCTCATGGATAAGTAAATGAAATAGAATAAAATGTAAATGTAAATGATAAACGGTATCCTCAACAATGATGTTGTGTCAAGCATGGTGTCATATATGTTGACATGCATCCTAGGAAATCTGAGGGCATAAGCATTGGGTTTGGAGATATACCAAGATGTCTCCATACCAAGGATTGGATGAGTGAATGAGGAATGGAAAATCATAAATAAATGAGTCACTAACCATAGTTTTGATGATGCAATATCATCGCTAGCAGCAAGCGAGTGTGGGACAAACGCCATTTCATTTTTGGCACATGTTGAAAATGTTTGAATTTTTTTGAAAGTTTGCATGCACAGACATTAATGTAATAGTTAAGAGAATGCGTACTTCCATGAACTATAAACAGATCTTGAGTGATCCACTCCCATCTGTAAGGTGTAGAGGAATTTATAGGTAGTTAATGTAAGTAGGTAGATTTAAAATGCGGATTAGACAGTTTAGAGTGTAGGAGGGAAAACCGAATATAGACACCCTCATATTGTATCATTTGTAACATTTAATTATCAACTAAGAATAGATCATAGAGAGAAAAGAAGCAGAGAGTTGTGTAGAAGAACCCATGTACAAAAGCTCTAAGATTTACATATGAAGCCTTGATCCCTACTCATGGTGTTTTGATGCTTTTTTGTGTATACATGCTGAATGTTATGCTCATGGTTGTTTTACTCTTTATGTTGTACATTTCCTTGTATGCTATGTATGTATGATTTCATGTTGGGTATTTGAAGTCTGAAAGAGTGAAGAAATGAGTTTCAATTATTTCTCTTCTTGAGTCAAATTTCCTGCAAGGAGTCTAGTGGAGTGCCCACAAGGAGTGAATTGACGGGTTCAGAGTTCATCTCTGAAAAGATCAGGAGGGATATCATTGTTATAATTTCTCGCGGAAGTGAAATTTAGGCACGGGAGCCATGCAAGGGGTGTGCAAGCTGGTTGAAGGTTCATAGTTTGTCAACAGAGATAAGAGTTGAAGGGCTTCTGCAAGGAGTGTGTGCAGGATTTTTGTTTTGAAGACTCAAAGTTGTGAAAGAAGCTCAAGAGAGTTAGTGTTTGTAACCTATTCAAGGGAAGGTAGAAATTAAACCTATTTGAATGGAGATGGAGCAAATTTGTTTCATAGAGGTCAGTTTATGGCGAAAGAATGTTTTCTCATTTCATAGAAATTCTCAGAAGAAGAAACGAGTGGTCAAAATTCTCTGAGGGGAAGTTGTGAAGTCCCGCGAGCCGTCAGATATTGCAGAGGAGTAAGGGGAGTTATGGAGATGGTTTTCCAAAGTATAATATCAGGAGAGATAGGTTTGTAGACCAAAGCCAACAAGGGTGATTGGATTACTCATGAACTTTCATTTAAGAGTTCAGAGGTTTGAGGGGGCGGAATGATTCACGTCCAAAGATAGAGAAAAATAGAGTGGATAGGTGGCATACTTGTCAACAAGAAGAAGTCAAATTCAATTTCCATTTTAGGACTTCATGGGTTGGAGAACCGAAAGCTTAGCATTAGGATTCATGGAATCATGAATTTCGAAACCTCGAAATGTTGGAAAGTTTCGTTGTGGGGCCAGTACTGGGAAATGCATCAGAATTCGACATTTCGACATTTCAGGAAATAGGAGGTTGGGATATTTGTTCCGGAGATTCCTAAAATCATGAAATGCAATATAAGTGTGGAGGACAATGAGGCCTACATTTTGACGAATCGACGATTCAAGTTTCGGAAGTCGAAGAGTTGAGACACTTGGTAGCAGTAGTCGTGAAGTCATGATATATGAAGTTTCGAAATAGTGAAGGACATGATCACATAGTGGATAGAAGAATTTGAATTCGTTCTTAGCATTTTTTCACATGGACTAAATTCATAAGGACCTGTGGTGACACCATCATAGGAGTGTTTGATTTCCTCGAAAAAAAATAAAAGAGTCAATTCTACTCAAAGGGTAGAAGAAGAGAGATCCTGAGAGGACCTTAACCCAAAGGTTAGGGGTCTTGCATCATCTGGTATCAGAGCATAGGAAAATTTTCTTTGCTTTCTGTAGCAGGGAAAAGAGGAATTTTACAGTCATGCCATCGAGAAGAAGAGACAGACAAACACCTGAACCACCAGAGGAAAGGGAAATTCCAAGAAGAAGGGGCAGAAAATTACCTGAGCCGCTAGGGGCAAGAGAGATGCGTGAACTACGTGCTAGGTTGGATGCCATGGAAACAACACAGAGGCACACAGTCGGTGTTGGATATATCAGTGAGTTTGAAAGTGAAAATGAAGCTGGACATGGAGAAGAAGAAGTTGTAGCAGAGGATGCATCAAATGAATGCCTACTCAGGGTTGTTGCAAGGATGGGTGCTAAGGAAAAAATGGACATTCTAGTATATGAGGGAAACCTAGATGTTGAAGAACTTCTATATTGGATTAGAGATTTGGACATGTATTTTGACTATAAAGATGTCAAGGAAGACAAGAAGGTCAAACATGTTGTCAAAAGACTTAAAGGACATGCAACATTGTGGTGGGATGAACTACAAACTGACAGACGCTACAAAGGCGAGAAGAAAATCAAGAGTTGGGATAGAAGTATTGCAAAGATGAAAGCAAAATTCATTCCCACGGATTACCAAATTACTCTATTTCGAAGAATGCAAAATTTGAGACAAAATTTGATGTCAGTGAAAGAGTACACTGAAGAGTTCTACAAGATAAACATGAGGGAAGGTCATCACGAAAGTGACGATGAAAAGGTTGCTAGGTATATGAATGGTATGAGATACGACATTCAGGATGAGATGAGCATGATGACCATATAAACGGTGGAAGATTCTTATTAGATGGCTCTAAAGGCTGAAGAGAAGCTGAGCTGAAAGTAGGGTCAAAGAGGACAAGGTAGAAGTCAGTCCAGAGGCAAAATAGTTGTCCAAGATAGGGATCAGAAGCCTAAAGAGGAATGGAAGAAACCTCAACCTCAAACTAAGAGAGGTGGAAGCTCATAGAGAGGGTAGTATGCGAAACAAAGAGGATAGTATGTTGATAATAACACTTTTCCTCGTGCTAGAGGAAGAGGAAGAGGCAGAGGTAGAGTAATAAAATGCTTCACATGTGGAAAGAATGGACACAAATCTTATGAATTCCCAGATAAGAAGAAATAATTTTGTGAGACTCACATTGCCAAAGCACAAAGGCAGAATGTTGAAGTAGAGGATGCTAAAGGCAGAAGATCATTGGTGATGAGAAAAGTTCTCTTAACGCTACAAAAGCAGGTGGAGAATCTAGTGCAAAGGAAAAACCTTTTTCAGACTGCTTGCAAGACCAAAGACAGGGTATGCAAGGTCATTGTGGACAGTGGTAGCACAGACAATATCGTTTCTACAGATATGGTAGAAAAGATGGAGCTGGAGACTATTAAACATCCAATTCCATACAAAAAGGACATCAGGTAAATGTCACTAAACAATGTTTAGTTGATTTTAAAATAGGAGGATATAATGATAATAGATTGTGTGATGTCATTCCCATGGATGTTTGTTATCTATTGATGGGTAGACTGTGGAAATATGATAGGAATGTGCTCCATGAGGGAGAATCTGTTGAAGGAGAAACACAATGGAGGATTGGTCGGACATTTTGGTCATGATAAAACGTTCTCGAAGTTGAATGGCTCATATTTTTGGCCAGGAATGAGAGTAGATGTCAAAAGTTTTGTGGACAGATGTAGAATTTGTCAGCACACAAAGGGAAGGAAACAAAACATAGGATTATATCAGCCGTTACCCATACCAGAGAGGATGTGGGATGCAGTAAGCATGGATTTTGTGTTGGGATTGCCAAGAATGCGAAGAGGGTTTTATTCAATATTTGTGGTAGTGGATAGGTTTTCGAAAATGGCACACTTTATATCATGTCATAAAACCAATGACACAACTCATATCGAGAACATGTTTTTCAAGGAAGTTGTTAGACTTCACGGCTTACCAAGAAGTATAGTTTCATATCGAGACACCAAGTTCATGGAACATTTCTGGAGGACTTTATGTCAAATGTTGGCGATAAGTTTGTCCTTTAGCTCATATTATCATCCTCAGACGAATGGGAAAACCAAAGTTGGAAACAAAATCTTGGGGGATTTACTAAGGAGCCTAGTGACTAAACATCACAGTCAATGGGATCACATTCTGCCACAGGAAAAATTTGCTTATAATGATTCGATCAATAGAAGCATGGGGTAGATTTCATTTCATATTGTTTATGGAATCAAACCTAGGGAATTTTCTGAACTGAAATATCTAGAACAGGATGAAACTAGAAGTGCTAGTGCAGAAGATTTTGCAGAGGCAATGAAGGAACTTCACAGCCAAGTGAAGAGGTGATTGAAGAATTCAAGACAGGAGTATAAACACAAAGAAGATCAACACAAGCAAC
Source organism: Picea engelmannii (assembly GCA_009831015.1). Taxonomy (NCBI): domain Eukaryota; kingdom Viridiplantae; phylum Streptophyta; class Pinopsida; order Pinales; family Pinaceae; genus Picea; species Picea engelmannii. The sequence goes on from ML781535.1 coordinate 243,563, forward strand.
AACTTCAGTTGGAAGTTGGTGATTTGATTCTTGCACACTTGAGAAAGGAAAGGTTCCCAAGGGGAACATATAACAAACTAAAGATGAAGAAGATTGGACCATGCAGGATCATAAGGAAATTTGGGACACATGCATATGAGATTGAATTACCTGAGAGGATCGAAATTTCACCGATATTCAACATCTAAGATTTGTACCCTTACAAAGATGGAAGAGAAGGAGTAGACAGTGAACAGACAGAGGTTCAGTGGGCTAAACAAATTCTTGTAGCTAAAAATCCACAGATGGAAAATATACTTGACAAGAGATTTAGCAAGAGGACCAGGAGAAAATAATATTTTGAATACTTGGTCAAATGGAAGGGACATCCAGTTGAACATGCCAGCTAGGAGAATGAAGAAGACATTCAAAAGCATGGGCAGACTGTGCAAGAGCTCATGAACAGGAGTTCATGAAATTTTGAAGCAAGGGAGTATGATGCAGGAGTATCGCCAACAACAAGCGAGCATGGGACAAACGCCATTTCATTTTTGGCACATGTTGAAAATGCTTGAATTGTTTTGAATGTTTGGATGTGCACACATTAATTTAATAGTTAAGAGAATGTGTACTTCCATGTTGTAAATAGATCTTGAGTGATCTGCTCTCATTTGTAAGGTGTAGAATCATTTATAGGCAGTTAATGTAAGTAGGTATATTTAAAATTCAAATTAGATAGTTTAGAGCGTAGGAGGGAAAACCAAATATAGAAACCCTCATATTGTATCATTTGTAACATTATCATTATCAATTGACCATAGATCATAGAGAGAAAATAAGCAGAGAGTTGTGTAGAAGAACCCATGTAAAAAAGTTTTGAGATTTATATATGAAACCTTGATCACTACTCATGGTGTTCTGATGTTTTTCTGTATATACATGTTGAATGTTATGCTCATGGTTGTTTTACTCTTTATGTTGTACATTTTCTTTTATGCTATGTATGTATGATTTCATGTTGGGTATTTGAAGTCTGAAAGAGTGAAGAATTGAGTTTCAGTTGTTTCTCTTCTTCAGTAAAAGTTCCTGCAAGGAGTGCAGTGGAGCATCCACAAGGAGTGCGTTGACGGGTTCAGATTTCATCTCTAAAAATCTCAGGAGGGATATCATTGTTCTCATTTCTCACGGAAGTGAAAGTTAGGCACAAGATTTGTGCAAGGGGTGTGCAGGTTGGTTGAAAGTTCATAACTTGTCAATAGAGAGAAAAGTTGAAGGGTTTCCGCAAGGAGTGCATGTAGGAGGAGTTTTTTTTTTAAGACTCGATGTTGCGAAAGAAGATCAAGAGAGTTAGTGCTTGTAACCTATTCAAGGGAAGGTATAAATTAAACCTATTTGAAGGTATATGGAGAGAATTTGTTTCGCAGAGGTCAGTTTCTGGCGAAAGAACGTTTGCTCGTTTTGTAGAAATTCTCTGAGGGGAAGTTGCGAAGTCTCGAGAGCCGTTAGATAATACTGAGGAGTAAGGGGAGTTATGGCGATGGTTTTCCAAAGTATAAGCTCAAGAGAGATAGGGCCATAGACCCAAGCCAATGAGTGTCGTTGGATTACTCGTGAACTTTCATTTCAGAGTTCAGAGGTTTGAGGGGGCAGAAGAATTCCCATCCAAAGATAGAGGAAAGAAGAGTGGATAGGTGGCATACTTGTCAAAAAGCAGAAGTCAAATTCGATGACCATTTCAGGAGTTCATGGGTTGGAGAATCGAAAGATGAGCATCAGGATTCAGGGAATCATGAAGTTTGAAACCTTGAAAAGGCGAAAAGTTCCGTTGTGGGGCCAGTACTAGGAAATGTGTCAGAATTCGACATTTCGGCATTTTGGGAAATAGGAGGTCGAGATATTTGCTCCATAGATTCACGAAATCACAAAACTCGATATAAGTGTGGGGGATAACGAGGCCTACATTTCGACGAATCGACGATTCAGGTTTCGGAAGTTGAAGAGTAGAGACACTCAGTAACAAGATTTGCGAAGTTGCGATATCTAAAGTTCCAAAATAGTGAAGGACGTGATCACATAGTGGATCGAAGAATTTGACTTGGTGCTTAGCGTTTTTGCACGCGAGCTCAATTCATAAGGACCTGTGATGACACCATCGTAGGAGTGTTTGATTTCCCCGAAAAGGAATCAAAGAGTCAGTTAGTATCAAAGGGTAGAATAAGAGCAATCCTAAGTGGACCTAAACCCGAGGGTTGGGGGTCTTGCATCATTTGACATCAACTCTGGGAAGATCGAACAACAATTCCATGAATGCCAAAGACTTCTTAGACTTGGAAGAAGAAAAATATATGTGAAACTCTTGGAGGATAACAATCCACTATGATTAATTTCCCCCAATGATATGATGGATTAAAATGTGTTTCATTGGGTTCACATCATAAATAACAGTGGTCTTTCACATGAGTAGATAATGTCACAAATGTTGGATAGCATGCACTATTGCCAAGGCAAACTTATTGAAGTAAGAGTATCATAGCTTGCTACTAGCAAGTAATTTTTTCTATGATAATAGATGATATATTCTTCCTTCTGATCCATATCGGATCATTGTATTAATTTTCATCTATATCGATGCTTTCAAAGTGGAAACAATTGGAGGAATCAACTTTCTAGGTCATTTTAGTTGAAGGTCCAACCTTGGAAAATTGGGGTTTAACACCTTCAAGATCCATTTTGAGGCATCAAATGGAATTTTAAGGGGTAAATTTTTTCCTATCATAGCTTTGACCTAATGATTATATTCTACACATTGAGAACTTTCCAATGGTGCACAAATCACATCAATCATAACTTGTATGTAAATGTTATGCCTCCCCCAATTTGACTTAGTGTGTTGAACACCATGGCACGAGAGGATGCCACATCAAACCCCATCACAAATGCATATGGTGATATCCACATATGTAATTTCAATAATATTCTATAAGTTCCAAAACCCCATCAAAATTGAGGGTTGAAATTTTTTGAAACCTACCCCTAGATTGCTACCGAACTATGTTAAATATCAGGCCAATAGAAGGAGAAGGGGTTTCATTCTAGGTTATTGTATTTTGTTCCATAGAGTATCGTAGAAAACAAGATTGGAATATTAGAGAAAATAATAGAGGAGGTTAATGTTTTATAGTGGCCTAACATGCCACAAGTCTCAGGTGACTTGATAGAGAGTGCCTTCTCCTTTGTACTTGCATTATTTCCATAACTAAGAAAAGAGAGTAGAGAAGCCTCACCTTCTAGCTGGGTTTTCCTCTGTAATGGTTTCCCAGAGAAAACATTTGTTTTATTTTGTGGATGGTGTGTGATTTTGTTTTACTATTCTCTATTTTATGCATTTTATCTATTTCATGCATAAGAAAAGAATTAGTAACTAAATATTCTGGAATGTAAAGAAATTTAACCTACATAGTGTAGATTTCATTTTTATTTATCGGATTTGTTGTGAAGAACTATTCGAGTGGAATATCCATGGTACTTTATAGATAATTTGTGAATATATATTCTTGGATGAGCACCATTCCAATGGTGGAATCAAAGGTTTCAAGATAGAGAAGGAAGTCCCAACCATAATCAGGAGGGACCAATAAAGGATTCTAGATAAAAGATTTCATGGGAAGGAAGAATTCCATGGAGATTGTTTAAAAATATCTTGGTGCCAGGAGAGTATAGATTGGATTTCGGGATGTACAAATGGCGTCTCAACTGCTTGAAAGGAATGGAACTAGGAAGTAATTCTAGAATGACCCTTTTTTAGTATCTTTTCCATGCAGTGGGAACTAATGGCCCAAGGAGAGACTAATGTGATGATTTGGAACTTATATCATTTTCATGTGGGAATTGCATGATTATGTGCTTAAAAAATATGATGACAGGGCCAATAGTTCATATACATTCATCACTAATCACAATTTCACAACTACCCATGTGAATAGAAAACATATGAGATTGCAGGTGGCACTAACCAATTTTAGGTGCATATTTTTACAAGCCCCCCCACATTTCATGGAACTTCCATCGACAATCATGATTTGAAATTTGTTGACTATATGGATATAGCAATTCATTTATTGGGAAATGTGGCGATGGATAAAATTATGGGTTCTTCCACTGTCGACTAGGATGATGACTTTCCCATTCTTAATGTAGTTAATTAAATTGAGGGTTTAGGGAGTAGAGAAGCGAGTGAGAATATTTAGTGAAATCAAGAGTTCAAATTCTAGAGGATTAGAGGGTGGAGTAGGACCATGTCCTTGGGGTAGTGCATTAATAGGGGAAGCATCAACATCCTCTTTGCAACATCCTCAAAAATTTCCATAAACAAAATTTTTCATCACAATTATAACAATGACCCTTGAGTTGGCATTCATCCATTTTTTCTTGAGTTAATTTTTGGATATTGAGAGGAGTGGCCTAAGGGGCAATATTGGTGGGTCTAGGGAGAGGAATAAAAGAGGGTTTTCTTCTATGTGAAGAAATGACCTATTGTGCATACTTGCTGTTTTTAGTAGAGTCCAACCAAGTCTAGGGTGAGCCATTAGGACCCAAGATCGTATTTTATCTTTTAGGCCAATGATAAAGAATTTCTTGAAGAAGGAATTTGACATGCCCTCCCTTCTGAAAGCCAAGTGCTCAAAGGTAGCTATAAAGTATTCCATTATGCCAGACTATTTCAACTTGGTAAAATGACCCAAATGGTGTGTATGAGTGTCAAACCATTCATAAATATCGAACACAAAATGTTTCCAAGCAACATACCCTTGGCATGAATTTTTACGCCATTTCCACAATTTACAGTGTTCAGGATCCAAATAGAGCACACTATAACGAAGTTTGACCAATTCATCAGTGATTCCATGCAAGAATAAATAATGTTCCAATTGAGTGACACATCCCATGGGATATAATCCATCAAATTTGTTCATCTCAACATTGGGAATACATGGGTGATGATGACGGTGATTGGAATGAGGGTTTTGGAAATGGGAAGACTCGATGTCTTCTTTATAGGAAGGTTCTTTAGATGAGAATGGGTTCATTGATCAGCTCAACAATTTTTCAATTGCCTCTTTGATGGTGGAATATTGGTCCTTGAGATTATCAATGAAGGCATTGAGGTGATGTCCTTCTTGCTATGGGTGTTGTCTGTAATCAAGGAAGTTAGTTCTTGGTTATAGGTGAGAGATATTTGTGACTAGGAAAAACTGGTGAGGTGGTTCCACATAGAAAAAGGGTTGCAGATGAGGGGTAACATGGTAGATAGGGTGAAGAGAGGAAGCCAATGGGATTGGTGGAAAATAAGGGTGTTAGGAAGGGTGGATGGTTCCATGGAAAAAAAATTCTTAGAAGTGATAGGTACCATGGAATTTTTGTCTTTTTTACTTTTGCAGAGTTATAATCCAACCTAAAGAATACCACAGTGACAAAATGCCCAAATTGTAAATAGCGAAAATTGTGTAGAAATTTTTCAACCATGTTGGGGAGTAGAATATCCCTTCTCTTCCTATTGTGTTATGTTTTTTTACCAAAGCTTGGGGTTTTCAGGGTTCTTAAAACAAGGTTTTTCCCTATGCTATAACTCTATGATATATATGTGGGGTCGAAAGTAGTACTCGACTCAATATCTTAAGGTGCCAGCTAAGGAGGCTTGAACATACCCTTAGTTTTACTACGAGATTACTAAGTTACTAAAGAGTATCTTCTCGAGTGTTTCTCTAAGTGTCACTATAGTAGTCAAGCGGTCGATCGGTTGATATAGAGTTGTTTTCAGGAGACCTAGGGGACTCCCGATATACATAACGGTACATGGGAGTGATGATCATATACAAATTATGTCTCATCCAATACCACTCAAAGGGGTAACAACATGGGTTACAAAGGTTTCCACCAAGGTGAAACTTTTATTTTGAGTAACCCGATGAAACTTTATGTATTTATTGGATGTAGTCTTCTCGATCCACAGTTTACCTATTGAATGACACATCTATATTCTTTAAAGACATCGACATTACATATCTCTACCCTAGAAAAGAAAAATCCCACAATATTTATAGAGGAAAGAGATTGGATACCACTTGTAAGGTACCAGGTGTATTATAATAGGGAGAAAAACAAATATTACAACAAATACTAGAAAAAAAACAAAATATAAAGAATAACGACAATAATAGTGATACATTTATTAATAAAAATCCAATTTTGATTGCCTCTTTGATGGGGAAACCTACAACAGAGAAGAACTCTATTACAATAATTCTCAAGACAAGACTTTCTCATGCCTTCTACTCCTATTTATACTAAGTCTATTTTGTAAAGAACATTATAGGGGAATATCTTTCTAGAAATGGAAGCTTCTGTTAAGTCTTCTCACAATATACTTGTTCATTTTATTCACTAGGTCTTATTTACTAATGCCAACATTTATTACATGGAAAATATATTATTCTACTTACATGAAGGGTTAGGGAGGTTAGGTCGTTAATAGGTATGTGAGTTATGATGGCTAGTCTTGATTTTGTGTCATAAGTACTTAAGGTGTGCAATTACAGTCATAGTGGGATACATTTACACATAATGTGTGGTTGGTTTGTGACCACACATGGTGTTAGTGAGGCTCTCTAAGGATCTCACACTCACAATTAAGTGATATGAATAATGTACAAAGTCATATATATATATATATATATATATATAGAGAGAGAGAGAGAGAGAGAGAGAGAGAGAGAGAGGCTAAGACCCATTCATACATAAGAAATTTGATAGAAATATATCATTATTTATATTATGTTAAGGGGTATTTATTGTAACTGTACATATATCATGTGCATAAGGTTATCTTTCTTATGTGTGATTATTATGCTCTAGGTCTCAATATGTTTATTCCAAAAGGCCTAAAATATTATATCGCACCTTTAGATTCGAATGGTTGAGGAAGTAGTAGAGACAATAGTTTTTATTACATTGTGAATCATCTTCGAATCAAGTGACTCTAGAGTAAGCATTGAAGTGGAGTCCATGATTTACATTTTTTCCCATGAGTAATGAGAAAATCACTAGTGTGTTTCCATGTTTTCTGTTTGTCATAGAATATTGGCTTATTCTTTATTTAGAAACCATTGATACAATCATAATATTCTCTTTGTAGTGATCTTTAAATTCCTCGCAAAATTCAAAAATCTAGAGGGCTAAGAAAGAAAAGAAGATTTTTGAAGGAAGAGCATAAGAGGGAATAAATATTTATAAATAGAGGATATATATCTAATAGTACAAGTGATTTGATTTTCATATATCCATAGCCCATAAAATCCTCCCAATATATATTCAAAGAGTTTTCCTCTTACAGAAGACACAAAGGAAGATTCAAATCCCTCCAAAACCTTGATTATCTATGAAGAAACTCAAAATATCAATATATAGTCTCTCCAAAGTGTAATTTTGATGCTTTACAATCAAAACAGGTCTCAATGTGCTCTAAATTTATTTTTCATATCCACAAATGAATGTTAGGTACATCTATTTATTTGGATGCTTAATCGTTACCAAAAAATATTAATGAAACTCAACATTTGAAGACCTCTTATTTTTTACTATGGGAAATGTTATGTCTCAAAACCATTTGATCCCTTCATAAAAAAAATGCAGAATCGACTTTATTAATAAGTGGAACTCAATGAGCTCACTTGTTCTTATAGAAAAAGAATTTAGAATAGTAATGGATTTTTAAAGAAAAATCCCTAAATTTTTACTTCGTTTCTAACAAAACATTCATATTGATTATGAGCTTAAAAAAAATTCATATATTTTAAACAAATACATATATATATAAATGTACAAAGAAAAAGGTAATATGTAGTAAAGAGATAAAAAAGTGTCAAGAGATTCAATATTTGTTGAAGTATGTAAAGGGATCCGAAGTGTGAAGAGATAAATATTTGTTGAAATGTGTAAAGACATTTATTCATTTTTTAAATATAACATTGTTATCATCAAAGTGCAACATTCTCAAAAAGTTAACATTTCACAACTTTAAAACTTTATAATACATAAGGAAAAAACCTAAACTAAGAAGAATAATCAACTATCACAATAGTAGTTCACCTTTAACACTAAACCAAACTCCATATGCAAAATCACAATGTGATTATTGCCATGTAATTTTGTTAAAAATGTAAAAAATCATTGCATCAACAAATATATATATATATAAATATATGCAGTAGAAATAAATCAATCCCAATTCTAAAATTCTAAACATGTAGTAATCTTCATACTTGTACTGTAAGCCATACATCATCCAAGTACACATACCCAAAGTCAAAAGACTAGCTAAATTTTGAAATAAAATGGTGCTACATCATAGACTTATTCATTCAAAAGAGGCACAGGATAAAACAAAAAAATACGATGAAATTAGAAATCAAAACAAACAAACAAAAAAGCAAAGAGCTTCTAACGGACAGTGCCGAAAAGCATGGATAAAGTGACCGTTGAGAATTTGATAAAAACAAAGAGCCTGTAATGGACGGTGTCGAAAAAGCAAGGATAAAGCGATCTAAGCAGAGAGCCTCTAACGGAAAGACTGGTGCCGGAAAAGCATGGATAAAGTGACCGTTGAGAATTTGAAAAAAAAAGAGAGCCTGTAATGGACGGTGCCGGGAGAGCATGGATAAAGAGAACCAGGCAGAGAGTCTCTAACGAACCTCTAACGGACGCTGCCAAAAAAGCATCGATAAAGTGATACCTGAGAATTTGAAAAAAACAGAGAGCCTGTAATGGACGGTGTCAGAAAAGCGAATAAAACTAACAGTTGAGAATTTGAAAAAAGCAGAGAGCCTCTAGATAAAGTGAACCGTTATAAATTGTCTCATATGAAATTAACAGTCAGTTGAAGAGAGGAAATTTGTCTCATATGTAACTAAGTCTTAGTATGAGTCTGTGTGTGGTCTGAGATTGGGTCGAGTCTGAGTTTGAATGTCTGGGTCGAGTCTGAATCGATTTATGTTTGTAATAGAGGAGTGGAGGCAATTGGATCATCCACGGGGGCAAATAACTTTAAGGCAAGGGTGGCTAAGCTGCTCAACGATCACGGGTCTTTCAACGATATATTTTATTGCTATTATTATTTCCTCTGCGCTTTGCTCTTCTTAGAAGCTCTCGATATATTTTATTGCTATTATTATTTCCTCTGAGCTCTGCTTTTTTTAAAAGCTCTCCATTGTTTTGTAAATTCATTAAGCAATATTAACTATTCCTTCTTATCTCAAATATCATTGCAAATATAACTTTCCTTTCATTCTGTAAATTTGATTGCAAATATTTCAGGTTCGGCTTGTTCTGTATGGATGCGAAATGTCATTGGTTGGAAAATCTCAATGGAGGAAGAAAGACGATCCTTCAATAGGATTCAAGCCCTTCCAAACCCTTTCACAAACGAATTAGAGAAACAGGTATGTACGGCTCTAGCTTATGTTTCCTTCTCTGTGAATAGTTTAGCGTTGATGTCATTGCTCTACTTATCTACCATGTTAAATAAATGTAATCTTTCATTAACAGTGGTTTAACCCCCTATATTAATTTAATTTAGTCTAATCCTAGCAATTTCATTGCTAATTAATTTGGCTTGGCTTCATATCTGTCTGTAGTTTGCTTCGAATCTTAATTTATTCAACTTCACCTTAGTTCAGCTAGTCTACTTATTAAATTTAGATTTGGAGTTGTTAAATCAAATTAAAAAAATGACACGTGGTATATATTATTAATTTTCGTTTTATTTTTTTATTAATTAAACCCAACTTCCACCTATTAGACTCTGAATAGCAGCCTCTGAAATTAACAATCTTAATTTTGTGATTATTTAAAACCATAGATGTGCCTCAACTTCCAAGTTGCGTGTTATTTATACTCAAGGTATTAACTTATATTATGTAATTCTGTAAATAAATTCAATATCATATTATATGCCATAATTACAATATCGTATTATATACCAGAATGTAATTATGGTAGTGTGTTCGCCACTTCATATATAAGGTTAAATTCAATTTCAAATTCAATAAATCCAATATCATATTATATAATATAATGTAATTATGGCAGTTTGCTCACCACTTCATATTTAACTTTAACCTTATTGAGTTTATTCAAATATTGTCATAGAAAAAATATGGCTGAAAATTCGTGCTGAAATAAGTTATATTATGTAATTCTGTAAATAAATTAAGTTATATTATATAATTCTATAAATAAATTCAATATTATATAATATAATGTAATTCTGGTAGTGTGCTCACCACTTCATATTTAACGTTAACGTTATTGAGTTGATTCAAATATTGTCATAGAAAAGACATGTACAGGTAAAACTCTTCAATACTAGCATCGAACAATAATGAAGTCCCCAAAACTCTTAAATACGGGCTGAAAACTCGTTATTTTGCATGCGCACAAAATTTTAGTTTCGCATTTGCTTGGCTTGTATTAGAAAGGGAAAAATCCTTGGAAAAGTAGAAATCGATATCCTTACTTTTCACTATATCTCATTCAGTTGATTTTCCTCCAAACTTATCACTAGCCTCTGAACTCCAATGATATCTCGTGGATATGGATTTGTCTTTTTGAATATGTAGAAGTGGTTGTATTTAAATTCTTTTCAAGGGTGTATTTATTATGTTTTCGGTTATATCTTTATATGTACCTTTGAGTATCTATAAAGTTTAATGGTTATATTTTTAAGTTTATTTAAATGTTTTTAGTTGTTATAATAATGAAACATAGGTTTTTTATTTAAAATTTTTTGAGTTATCTTTGTTAATAATTTGTATATAGTTTTTTTTTTGGTTTGTTTTCTTCTCTTCATGTACATTGGAAATTATTTTATTATGTGATGTATGTTATGTTTTAATTTTTTTTTTATCAAAAACATTGTGTTTTAATTTAAAATGTATAGATATGGTATATCATTTTTTTTTTTGTCTTTTGTATATATTGAAAATTAAATTATTATAATAATAATAATAATCTAGATTTGAATTTGTGATCTCTTAAAAGGAAACACATGTTCTTAACCATTAGCTCCACTCAAGCTATATATATATATATATATATATATATATATATATATAAAATTATTATTTATGATAATTATTTTCTATCTTGATTCTTCTAGACTATAAGTACATTTATAGCATCTATATATTATATGTTTGTTGTCACTTTATCATTTCACTTGTATTGCTTTGTATTTTATATTAGAAATATGTGATTTTTACTTCAAATTTAAAAATAACATAATGGATGTGAGATTTTTTATTCCATATTTAAAAATCGATTTGACTAATCATTATAAAGTTGTCCAAAAAATTATTCTCATTTTGAAGTATTTTTTGAGGCTTGGGAATAGTATTTAGGCTTAGGGCTTGAGCTATAAGATTAAAGGGGTAGGATTAGGTACCATTAGGTTTAGTCTTAGGATAAGGATTCTGGTTTAGGCTTAGGCTTAGAGATTTAGACATATGATTGAAGTTGAAGGTTAGGCTAGGATAGGTAAGACTAACATATCTATGCTAGGTGAAATTAGTTTATGTCGGTAAGGTTAGGTTAATCTAGGTTAGGCTACACTAGGGTAGGGTAGGTTAAAGGAGAAGAGGGTAGGGTAGGGTAGTTTATCTAGGTTAGGGTAGGTTAGGTTAGATTAGACTAGGGTAGATTATGGTTAGGTAGGCTAAAGTAGGTTATTCTAGGATAGGTTAGGGCTAGGGCAGGGTAGGCTAGGTTAAGCTAGGTTAGGCTATGCTAGTTTATTTTGAGTAGGTTAGGTTAGGCAGGGAAAGGTTAGGGTAGGGTAGGGTTAGGGTAGGATGGGATAGGTTATGTTAGGACAAATTAGATTATCTTAGGGTAGGTTATGTTAAATTATTTTAGGATAAGCTAGGCTATGCTAGGTTAGGCCAAGTTAGTCTAAGTTGTGTTGGGTTAGGTTGAATTTAGTTAGGTTAGGATAAGCTAAGTTGGTTTAGGGCAGGGCTGGTGTTTGGGTTAGGCTAGGCTAATTTAGGGTAGCATAGGGTTGGTTTAGGATAAGATAGGCTCGAGTAGGTTAGGTTGGTCTAGAATAGGTTAGGCTAAGGTAGGTTAAGGTAGACTAGGGCAGGCTACGCTAATTTAGGGTAGGATTGGGTTAGTCTAGGCCAAGATAGGCTAACCTTGGGTAGAATAGGTTTTCTAGGTCAAGCTAGGTTAAGCTTGGGTAGGGTAAGCTATACGAGGTTAGGCTAGACTTAGGCTAGTGTAGTTTAGATTAAGGTAGGGTAAGGTAGGGTAGGTTAGGGTAATTTAAGGTAGGATATGCTAGGATAGCATCGACTAGGGTGGGGTAGAGTAGGTTAGGTTAGTGTAAGCTAGGGTATGTTATTAGGATAGGTTAGGCTAGGCTAGGGTAATTTAGGCTAGGTTTGTTGGGTTAGGATAGGTTATGCAAGGTTAGGGTAGGATAGGTTATCTTAGGTTGGGATAAGTTATGCGAGGTTAGGGTAGGCTAAGTTATCTTAGGTTAGAAAATGGTAGGGTAGGGTAGGTTAGGTAAGCATAGGTTTAAGATAGAGAATTCTAGGTTAGGATAGTGTAGGCTAAGGTAAGATAGGGTGGGTCATGCTAGGTTATATAATAATAATTCTAAGGTAAGGAAGGTTAGTTTAAGTTAAGATAGGTTAGGATTAGGTAGGTTAGGCTAAGGTAAGATAGAATAGGATGTGTTCAACTACACTAGGCTTGACTAGGCTAAGTTTAGGTAGGATAAGTTATGTTATGTTGGATTCAAGTGGGCTAGGTTGTGAGAGTAAGTTAGGACAGCGTATAATAGGATAGGCTAGGATAAGGTAGGTTTGGTTATGGTAGGATATGATAGGTTAGGATAGGATAGATCATGTTGAGATAGGATTGGGTTATATTAAGCTATGGTAAGGTAGGGTAGGTTGGGTTAGGCCATGCAAGGTTAGGAAGGCTTGTTTAAGCTAGGTTAGGGTAGGGTATGTTAGGCTAGGCTAGAAAAGGTTAGGGTAGGGTAGGTTATGTTAGGATGGGATATGTTAGGCTAGGCTAGGGATAGGGTATGTGAATTTAGGCTATGGTGAGTTATGGTAGGGTGGGATATGTTAGGTTAGGTTAGTTTAGGCTAGGCTAGGTTGGGATATTCTACACTAAGCTACGAGAGGGTTAGGCTATGATATATTAACATAAGATAGACTATGTTATGCTAGGTTTTGATAGCTTAAGTTTAGTGTATGATAGGTTAACGTATTGTAATACACCTAGGTTGATCTTCATGTGTAAATATCAATGTAAATGTAATTTAATTATAAGTTGGTTAGTTGAAGTAATAAGTTTGTTGGTTTGATTCTTCATGCATTAAGTTAGTGCATAGGGATGTCACATCAAAGGAGTGCGTGCAATTATAAATTGATATAGTGTGCAGTATAATGTTTGGCATGCACCTATGTAAGTACATAAGAATGGTGCACTAAAAGTGAAATAGCTTAGTGAATGCACTGCGCACAAGCATTAGCATGAAAGGATGGCGCACTAAAGGAATAGGAGATCAAACTTGGATTGAGTGTGCATTGGTTTAGTGAGAAATATTTTGAAGGCATGTGAAGCCTTTTGTATATAAGTTATGAGGTAACGTGCACCAGTGAAAGGGCGTGAGGTTAGTGCACTAAGGAAAGAGTGTGCACAACCCATAAGTTCTGCATGCACTAGTTTTAAGTGTGCGGACATTTTATTTTGATTTTTGTAAGAATGTATGCAAAAGATCAATATTTTGGTAGTGAGATGTAAATGTAGTCATACACAATTTAATGAAAATATATCCCTGTGGCACACAGACCACATAAAAGAGTTCAGGGGGCTTAAAATTCACTAGTTGAGGTCAAGGGGGTTGGGTTGAAGGGGTTACAGAAAAAAGGTGATATTTTATTAATATTTCCTAAAAAGTGTAAAGGATATAATATTATATCCTAAGTCATGAGAAGGGGACAAGTATCTAAAATTAGTTCTCAACATGAAAAATGTCAAGTTGGGGACATGCTATGGGAAAAAGGTAGTTCTCAACTCGACATGTGTCAAGTTGGGAACATGCAGTCAAATGATTCATACTTATTCCATTCAGGAATCCAATCATTTATTCATTCAATTGGACCATCATAGGGGTAAGAGAGCCAACTGTTCTGCCATTGGGGGGATTTTTTTGTCATGATCTGATTGTTTTAAGAGTGATCCCATGCAGGTTCTTATGAGCCGATTGTTATTGTGATCTGTGTGATGAATATATTTTCGTAGATAACTATGTATGACTCATCTTGGAGAGAAAATGAAGAGACGGGTTTTCAGGCTCGTGGAACGTTGGATTAACGAGGCAGGTTGTTAGGCCCATGGAAGATTTCATTTTTCTACACATGAACAAATTGTTGGGAATTATTTCCTGAGGTGTCAAACTGCAATGATAGGGATATGAGACTTCATTTCCATATTGTTATTGAATCCTTGAAGGGAAGTGGGGCAGCCAAAGTACTTTTGAGTAGAGAAGGGGCACACTTCCTAGTGTGGGACAGGAATGTGGGGAATGAGAGACTATAGGCTATTAGTGTGAATTGACATATGTGATGGACTTTCCTAAAATTAATTCACTTGTGTATGACATAATTATGACTAAATTCTTGTAGAGTGATATACTTTATCCTAGTCGGGAACCCTTTCCCAAGTGGATTTTCTCCCCAACTCAGGGGTGACCCATTGTTGATATTTATGAACAATGCATTCTAAGGATGGGAGAATGTGGAAGGTCTTCTCATAGTCAGTGTATTTTATTCAGAAGATAAGTTCCAATTTGTGTGTTAAATATGTCTACAATTATATTCATGCAATTGTTGTCATGAGTTTATGTTGTTTATGTTGTGTTTATAATTCTGTTATGAATGATGTATAAATTTGTTTAGAAAATGTACGTAATCATGTGTTGCAGAGTTTCTATACATTTTTTTAATTAGGGATAGAGTCATTTCAGAGAAATTTAAGCGGAATAGTTGGTAAATTGGTAGCAGAGCATTAACAAAACATGATAAGTAGTAGGACAGCCCATCCTCGGTGGCTAGGGTGTTACAATATGGTTTTGGAGCCCAGTCTACAACATTGAGACTCGATTAGCTAGGTTAACAGCATGTCAAAATAGTTTTCACAGAGAATTGAGTTTGGGAGTGGATGAAGTTTCAAGTTTTATTGCGTCCATGACATAAAATTGAAGCAATTGAGAGGAATTAGGTAAAATCCCCAACTTATGTTGCTAAATTTATGAAGGAATTGGGAAAATTTGCACTGGAAATGTCAACCAGTGGTACACTTAGGAATTATCATGAAGAAGTTGAATTTAATTATGAAAGAGTGAAATTGAACAAATTTCATGAATGAAAAATGTACATGGTAGAAATTGGTTGAGAATCGGGCAAAAGCCTCAATTTTTGTAGTGAAAACTATGGAAAAATCAGTTAATTTATGAGAGAAGTGTGTGCAGTAAGTAGAAATGATGTGAAAGAGAATAAGATGCGAAGGTATGCACGATAAAAAATGAATACTACTCTATGTGGAGTCTGTGGTGTGGAGAAAAGATGTTACACAGGTATGTGCGTTGCACTTTTGTTGTTGCGTAGAAAATAAGGGTGTCCAGGGTATGTACACTAAGTTTTGACACTGCACTATATATAATATGTGGTGTGCACAAAATATAGACTTGTGCGATAAAAATGAATCAAATATTAACATCGAAAGATGCAATCTTGTGTCACAAAATAAATAATGTGATGTGCATTTACAGTGTTGACAAAATGTAATTTGAATATGTGGAGGTGCATGCATTGCTGTACTATTGGTGTGTGACACCAAACTCGTTCTCTGTACACATTGGTGCCCAAAGGAACACTAATGCATAGAAAGAGTATTGGTGCACGATGTAGTTCTAGTAATATGTGCAGAGTATCAGTATGTGACATAGAAGTGGTGTTCAATAGAGATTGATGTGCATCAAAAAATATGCACACCAGATAGTGGTATGCAGTTCATGTGCTACATGTTTTAGCATTGTGAATATAAATCTACATAGGCTAAATATGAAGTATAACTGCACGCGCGAGGTTTACTGAGTGGTTAAATTCATAAGAAATCAGAAGAAGAATTATGATGCTATATGAGAACATAATTGTAAATTATTTCATGATTTGTCAAATTGTCTATCCTAACAAAAAAATTTGGTTGCACATTTTGTAGATCCAACAACATTATATAAGTAGGATTAGCGTGAGTTGAGAATCATGGAAGATGTGCAGGGGATTTTCAATCATGAAGAAGAGAACAAAGGAATGTATTCCCATATGGTTAATGAAGGTACAAATTCCAATGGACATGCATAAGGTAAGGAAGAAAGAATGAACTTGATGGAAACCATAAACAGTTTGTAGAGGAATGTCCTAATTCATAAATCTGACAATGAGAGGCTTATGAAACACAAGGAACCAAAAGAAGACTTCAACATTAATTTGATGCAGAGATTGAACATAATTGCGAAGAAAATGGACAAGAAGACCGAGTCAAGAATATCAAGAAGCTATAGGTCCCATAATAAGAAGGGAAGAACAACATGCAATGATCCCAAGCCCAATTCTATCTTGGAATCATTAACTACCACTAGTTTGTCGATGTTGAGGTGTTTATTGAGTTACTAAGTGCATACAAGATTCATTCAACGCATGAATATCATCATACATTCAAGATATAGAAGCACAAGAAAGATCTGACCCTTTTATTATAAGCAATGTAGGATCAATACAATAGATGGCCAATCTAGCATAAACCTCAGATGGTCGTACAAACAACAGAGATGAGCTGCTACAAAATGCTCCCGAAAATACAAACGAAGCCTCTAAAGGTTGGATAAGTAATGAATACCAGTATCAAGAAGATCTGAATGTCAAATCCTCCAACTAGAGAGTTCCACGCATCCAAGTGGAGACTGAAGCCCTCGATAATTTGGTCCTGAAGAATGCTCCAAATGAGCCCAAACTCGATCAAATAATATATCAGGGTAGTGGGAGACTCCTCCTAAAGTTTCAAACCCAACGTCCAGGGAAAACCTCTCCAACTGCACAATCTTCTAATATAGTTTCATCCTCCTAAATAGCTAAGTCAAGCCCTCCTCAATGGTATGGCATGCCCTTGCTGGAAGTTCCTCAATAGTATGAACTTGATGTCTTTTGAAGCTTTAGAAGCAAATATGATGAGAATAGAATGGTGTGGAAGAATATTTCATCCCCAAGACCAAGTTGTGGAACAAGGTGAGTGGATATTTCACCACTGAGTTTCTCACAAGGGTTTGTGTAGAAAACCCCCAAACTGAATTCTCAAAGAACTAATAAGAAAAATCCAAATCAGAATGAGTAATAGGTTCACCCCAGCCTCTTATACTTTTCCTTCTAATTCTCTATTTAGTTAGGTTAAATCCCAGGGTTAATCTTCTATTCTTCTGTTGAGTTATCTTTTACTCCTTTATCCTTTTTCTTTCTCAAGTCAACTTAAAAATATAACTTTTAACTTCTTGAATTTCCCCCCCTCAATGTGAGACTATGACCTATTGGGGGTGTCTAGGCCACTGAGTCTCCTCATCACCTGTCTAAGAGGTGGGGGACATTATAGTCTCCCCTGCTTGAAATTGCTTGTCCTCAAGAAATTCCAAACATGCTTCTCTAACCACGTTCTCTGGCTCCCAAGTGGCATCCTCAATGGGTAAATCCTTCCACCTGATCAGATACTTCTTGATGCTTCGGTTTCAGAGCCTCTTCTCTCTGACTTCTAACACCTCCTCTGGAATCAAAACAATTTGTCCCTCCTCATTCATGGGAGATAATGCCTCAATAGTCGTGATGTGTTGACCGAGGGATTTCTTAAGACGCGAGACATGGAAGACGTTGTGAATTTTGCTACCCTATGAAAGCTCCAACTCATAATCTATTGCCCCTATCATCTTGCTGACTCTGTAGAGTCCAAAGAAATGTGGTTGCAATTTCTCCACTCCACTTCTTTTAATGGAAGCCTTCCTGTATGGTTTCAACTTGAAATAGACTAAATCGCCAACCTCAAAGGTACGATCAACCCTATGCTTCTCTGCTTAGACCTTTTGCTGGTTTTGTTCCCTCTGTAAATGATCCTTCAATTCCCTAAGAATGTCTTGGCTCTGCTGTATCCAATCCTGTACCATTGGAGCCCTGCTATCACCAAATTAAATCTCCACAAATGATAAAGGATCATACCTATATAAAGCTCTGAAGGGTGACATGCTGATGGACATATGTTGGGTGGTGTTGTAACAATATTCGCCCAAATGTAACCATCCAACCCATGCTTTTTGTTGTCCTACTACATAGTTTTTGAGGTAACCTTCCACCCATTTGTTGACTATCTCAGTCTGACCATCCGTCGGAGGGTGATAGCTAGTACTAGGAGTCAATGCCATACCCACTAATTTGAACAACTCCTGCCAAAATGTACTCATGAATCTGTTGTCCCTGTCACTGATGATGGTTTTCGGTAGGCCATGTAGTCTGAACACCTCTTTGAAAAATAATTCAGCCACCTGTGCTGCAATGACGTCTATGGCTATGGGAAAAAAGTGTGCAAACTTTGTCAACCTATCTACCACCACGAAAATGAAATCCTTCCCCTGTGCTCTGGGCAACCCTGTGATGAAATCCATGGATATACTTTCCCACTTGTGCTTGGGAATAGGTAGGGGATGCAACAGTCCTACAGGGTGCATGTGCTCATCCTTGTTTTCTTGGCATGTAGTGCATTCTTTGACATGCCTCATCACATCTTCCTTGAGGCCTTTCCATGCAAACCTCTCTCTCTCCTACCTATACATCTTATTGATGCCTTGATGCCCTGCTACTGGTGAGTTATGGCATTCATTCAGGATCTTATCTTTGAGAGTTGATCCAGGAACTAAAAAGATCCGGCCTTTGTAATAAATGAGGTCATTTATGACCCTGAAGTTGTCATCTTATGTTTTCCCATCCAATAGTTGGCAAGCGAATTGATCCTTTGCATATTCCACTATCAAGTGTTCCTTCTAGTCAACTGACATACCGGACATGGAAAGAAAGGATGGCCTTTTGGATAATGCAACGACCACTGCGTTGTTCTTCCCTTTGATGAATAAAATGTCAAATTCATAGGCTTGTATTTTTCTTGCCCATTTTTGTTGTCTTTCATTCAAATCCTTCTTCTCCAATAGATATTTAAGACTGTTATGGTCTGATTTGACCACAAACCTTGCATCTACCAAATATTGCCTGAATTTGGCTAGTGCATGCATGACAGCCAACATTTCTTTGTCATAAATGTTGTAAAGTAGTTCAAGACCCCTAAGTTTCCTACTTTGATAGGCAAGGGGGTGCATTTTTTTCATCAACACGGCTCCTATACCTTCCCCTGAGGCATCACACTCCAAAGTGAAGTGTATGACAAAATCAGGAAGAGCTAGAACTGGTCAAGTGCTCATGACCTCTTTCATTTTCTCCATCGTGACTTGGGCCTCATCATTCCATTTGAAGGACCCATTTTTGGTTAGGTCATTCAAGGGTGTGCACAATTGAGAAAACCCTTTGATGAATTTCCTGTAGTATGTGCATAGGCCCAGGAATCCCCTCAGTTCTGTGAGTGTTTTTGGAGTAGGCCATTCCCTAATGGTCATTATTTTATCCTGGTGTACCTGTACCCCTTTTGCCCCTATTATGTGTCCCAATTAAAGCAATTATGTCATTCCAAACTCACACTTGGATTCCTTGACATATAGTGAATATTCTTCCATGATTGACAAGATTTGGTCCACATGTCGAAGGTGTTCCTCCTAGGTCTTGTTGTAAATGAGAAAGTCATCAAAGAATACCAACAAGTGTTTCCTTAGTTGTTTGTTGAACGCATGCTTCATGCAAGACTTAAATGTGGCTGGGGAATTGGTTAACCCAAAGGGAATCACCAAAAACTCATAATAGCCATAGTGACACCTAAAGGTTGTTTTTGAGATGTCCTCCTCCCTCATTTTGATTTGATGGTAGCCCGAGCGAAGATCAATTTTTGTGAAATATATAGCTCCATGCATTTGATCCAACAACTCATCAATATTGGGTATGGGGTACCTATTTTGGATCATCTTTTTATTCAAAGCCCGAAAGTCAATGCACATTCTCATCATTCCATCCTTCTTCTTCACCAAGACTACTGACGACACAAATGGGCTTGAAATTGGTCTGATGTGTACCATGTCTAGAATCTCCTTGATGGACTTCTCTATCTCATATTTATACTTATTGGGATGCCTATAGGGTGTGGTGATAACAGGATTAGCCCCTGCTTCTAGATCAATGATGTGCTCAAACCTCTTGTCTGGTGGCACACCTGGAGGAATCGGTCCAAACACTTTCTGGTGCTTGTCAAGAATTCTTTTGATCTCTGGTGTGAAATGCACCTTTCCCTTCTCATCCACCCATGTTGAGACCTTACATTCCACTGCATATACAATTTCTTCCCTTCTCAAGATGGCTTCCATCCTCTTGGCCATGACCACTCTGGCAGAGTTACCTATCATGCCTCTAAGCACAACCTTTCATCGTCCTTCCCCCATGAAGGACATTTCCATGGTCTTGTAATTTGTGGTGATGGGTCCTAAAGTGTTGAGACACTGCACCCCTAGGATGATGTTGGTATCGGGATGATCCATCACATACACATACTGAACTAACCCATGCCTTCCCAAGGTGATTTTCATACCTGGTATGTATCTATTATAGGGCATAGTACTACCACCTGCAACCTCCACTTTGAATCCTTCAAATTCTACTGTAGGTATGTGCCTCCTCTTCAGTAATGTTGAATCAATGAAATTGTGGGAAGCTCCTCCATCAATCAGAACCGACACTCTCTATCCTTGCAAGACCCCTCTCATCCTGAAGGTGTTGAACTTGGGTACCCCGCTAATAGATGCCAATGTAGCCTTCTCTCCAGCTGCATAGTCTAGTTATGGAACCTCCTCTTCTGCTACCTCTAATGTTTCAGCCTCCATGTTTTGTATCTGACCATACTCATCCTCTTCTTCGTCATCTGAAGTGACCTCAATGTAATGTACCTGTCCTCATCCCATGCACTTATGTGAGGGATTCCATGGCTCCTTGCATGTGAAGCATAGTTTCTTCCTTCTCAGTTCCCTCCTGGTGTT
>ML781535.1:272442-296549 GCA_009831015.1 Picea engelmannii
CACACTTTTACCTAATGACATATTAGACCAAGTAGATCTTAACTATCTCCTAAGTGTCTAAATATCCTAACACCCAGGCCACTGAGTCTCCCCATCACCTCTCTAAGAGGTGGGGGACATTACACAACGCATGAGAGAAGTGTTGACAGACAACACCATTACTCTCCAATAAATTCTAGTAGGAGAGCATTGAGTAGTTCATGTCTTGTTAAGAAACCTTAGAATACTAGGGTGGATGATCTTTAGGGAGAAATGAATAAAGTCAAAAATCCTACTTTTGATGGTAAGAGTAAGAAGGATGAGGATGAAAAAACAAGGATATGAAATATGAGTAAGTATTTCCAGTTGCATAATTACTCTTCCAGCGCAGAAGGAAGAATTGGTATTTACCATCTCAAGGGAAAAACATTAATGTGGTGGGACCAATATGTGCAAGTACAATGCATTGATGAGAATAAAGTGACTTGGAAAGAATTCAATAAGTATTTCCAAATTAAATACTTGACTAATAGTTACTATGACAACAAAAGGAAAGATTTCTTTGAATTCAAGCTCGGGAGTATGACTATTAATGAGTATGACTATTGATGAGTATAACATAAGGTTTATAGAACTATTGAAATATGTTTCCTTCATCAATGATGATAAAGTTAAGATTTAGGTATATTTGAGTGGGACACCACCACTTATTAGTGACAAAATACAATATGATGATCCCAAAACATTGGAGGAAACTATAAGAAGGGATAAATGCCTTTATGATCAGAAAAAATGGAAATCATCTTACTATAAATCTTGGGAAGACAAGTAGAAAAGTAATATGGAACTGAGGAAGAAGGGGACTAAGCCACCATTCTTCAGAAATAGCTATCAGGAATAGCCAGCTACTAAAGAATCCAGAATGACAAATCCATTGGGGAAAACGTCAATGCAACAACCTATTCAATGCTTGGGTTCTAAGGGAAATCACATCTACAGATATTTCTTCTGCATAGGTGAAAGAGTGAATATTGATCACAATGTGCAACAAGATGAAACTATACAGGACATGGAAAAAAGTCTACCTAATATTTATGCAGCCTTGGACAACAAGCAATATGAATTTCAATCACATATAATTGAAGCTGAAGGTAAGATAAATAATCATCCCATTTCTATTTTAATTGATTCTAGAGCTATTCATAGTTATCTAGATCTTAAGATAGTGGAAAGGTTTCATTTTCCAAGAAGAAAACTTGGAAAACCTTGGATGGTATAGATAGCCATGGGATCTAAAATGAAGATTAGTGAGATGCTTAAGGCATGTCCAATGAACTTGAATGGAATGAACACCAACGCAAAGTTGAATATCATACCTTTAGCTTCCTATGATTATCTAATTGGTATGGATCGGTTGTATCAACACCATGTTGTCCTAGATTGTTATAAAAAAGAATTCACTTTCTTGTATGAGGAAGGAAACTTAAGGAAAGTACAAGGAATTCCCAGAGTAGTGAATGTTAGAGAAATTTCAGTGTTACAACTGAAGAAGAGTTATAGAAAATGATGTCAAATATTTTTCGCGCAACTGGAAGAAACACCTAAGAATAGGGTGTTAGACATTAAAGGATGTGTAGTCCTAAAAGAGTTTGAATATGTATTTAAGGAGATACTAGGATTTCCACCCAAAAGAGGTATTGATTTATATATTAATTTAATACCTAGAGAAACTCCAATATCTAAGACTCCTTACAAGATGAGTACACCTGAATTAAATGAATTACAAATGTAGCTTGAAGTGATTCTAAAGAAGGGGTATAGACACCCAAGTGTGTCACATTGGGGTGCCCCAATATTTTTTCTAAAGGAAATGGATGGAAACTTGAGACTTTGTATATATTTCAGGTAATTGAACAAATTAATTGTGAAGAACAAGTATCCTTTGCTAAGGATAGATGACCTTTTTAATCAGTTGAAAGATGCGAAAATATTCTCCAAATTTGATCTCAGGTCAAGCTATCATTAGGTAAGAATTAAAGAAGAAGACATTAGCAAGACTTCTTTCAGAACAAGATATGGCCATTATGAGTTCACAGTGGTACCATTTGGGTTAACAAATGCACTAGTTGTTTTCATGTGTCTCGTGAATGGTGTATTCATAAATTACTTGGACAATCTTGGCAGTGTCTTTTTGGATGACATTATGATATATTATAAGTCTAAAAAAGAACATCATCAACACTTGAGAGTGGTGTTACAGATTTAAAGGGAGCTTCATTTGTATTCCAAATTGAGCATGTGTTCATATTACCAGAAGAAAATACATTATTTGGTCCATATCATCTACAGGGAGGGGATAGCAATATATACAGAAAATATAAGAGACAATGAAGGATGGACAACACCAAGAAATGTATTTGAAGTAAGATCATTCGTAGGTATTTCACGTTACTAAAGAATATTCATTTAGGAATTCTCAATAATTTCACACCCAATTACTTCTTTATAGAAGAAAGGTGTGAATTTTGAGTGGACATTGGATTGTGAAAGGAGTTTCCAACACTTGAAGAATTCACTAACAAGAGCTCCAACACCGAGGATTGTTGATCCAAATGAATATGTCATAGTATGCATTGATGCATGTAATGAGGGACTTGATGAAGTCCTTAGTCAAATTGGTTATGTTGTGTGCTAAAAATCAAGGAAGTTGAAGGAGCATGAAAGACACTATCCAATTCATGATTTTGATTTGGCAGCCATAGTGCATGCCTTAAATATGCGGAGGAACTACCTCATTGGGAAAATATTCGAATTGAGGACAGACCATAGTGGTATGAAATATTTGTTTGATCAACCAAATCTAAATTCCAGGAGAATTAGATGGTTAGAATTCATTAGTGAATATGAGTTTGATATAAAACATATCAAAGGTAAAGAAAACAAAGTGGTTGATAAACTCAGTAGCAGGTTGCATGATATGCATGCTACAATAATTAGCATGTGGCAATCATATTTGAAAGGTAGAATTCTATAAGTTGCTAAATCAGATCAGAAATATATGGAGTTAAGGGGGAAAATTCAGAAAAGGAGATTAGAATAGTAAGTTGAAGATTGTAAGCTGGAAGAGGATGAAATTCTTAGATACAAAGGTAGAACTTGTGTGCCAAATTCTTAGGAATTGAACAATCTGATATTGGGAGAAATGCATAATGTACCTTATGTTGGACGCCCAGGTTACCAGAAAAATATTGCAGTTGTCAAGAGCCAATACTATTGGCCAAGCATGAAAAAGGAAAATGCTAAGTTTGTTGCCAAATTTTTGGCATGTCAAAAGGTCAAGGCTAAGGACATACATCCATCTAGTCTGCTACAACCATTACCCATTCTTGAGTGGAAGTGGTAAGTGGTAACAATGGATTTTATCACTAAGATACCCAAAAATAACAAGCCATCTGATTCTATCATTGTGGTAGTGGACAAGATTACCAAAGTTTCCCATTTTATTCCAGTATTCTAGTGAATCTTAGTCTCAAGGAAGATAGCATAGTTGATATCTATTTGAAATAAATAGATCTATTTCATGGAATGCCCAAGTCAATTGTGTCTGACAGAGACCCAAAATTTACTTCAAAATTTTAGAAAGGACTATTCAATGGATTTGGAACAAATATTCATTTTAACATAACTTATCATCCAGAGTTAGATGGGCAGACAGAAAGGGAGAATCAAGTAATTGAATATATGCTAAGGATGTATGTCATGAATAAACGATCCAATAGGGAGGATTATATACACTTGGTATATTTTTCCTACAACACTAGGTATCAATTGTTATCACTCCAAGAGTCACCCTAGAGTGTAATCAAGTGAGCTTGGTAACATAAAAAGAATTCAAATTTAATCATGAAATATAAGCTTTAAATTCACAAGGATTTGACCATAAGGAAAATCAAATTAATCTACTCTACAAATTCCCAACTACATCCTTCAACAAAAGTAGCCTTAGAAATTTTAGATCAGAGAATAGGCTTGATAAAAGAATGAGAAAAAGTAAAATTGTGGTCTAAAACTATCTTAGATAATTGATCTGAAAATAGAAGGCTGACTTGTTATGCTATGCAAGCACCCCCTACTTCAATAAATTAAACCTTACAGGACCTTGCTTCATGGGTTAAATATGCAAGATGGTTTATGTGTTAAGTTCTTGCTTCTTCTTGTCAATGTTCATGTGTGAGAAAATGTTCTTTTCAAAATATTAATTATGTGCTATAAACTAATACACAACAACATAAATTGTAGCAAATAGCACAACAAACTCACAACAATAACAAGATGATAAAGGAGTTCACCCCTCTCTGGGCTACATCTCCTTGAGCCTCCTTCAATGGACTAAACTTTCTGGGATTAGTTTGTCAAATGTTCTTTTACAAGATACTTCTCAACTCCAATGGATTTATAGACTGTACCATTGGGTTCAGAATACACAAAAATCCCAAAAATGACTATTAAAACTCTGAAAATGGATCTTGGCTCATCCAGTAATGACCTCTTCTACATGTGGCCTCCAAGCTTCTATGAGCTTCAATGTGGCAAAAACACCTGTAAAAATCCTCCAATGGATCTGAAACCTATCCCAATAAGTTCGGAGTATAATAATTAGTAAAAAATGACTATTCAGTCACAGAAAATCGACCTGTACTCATCTGAGTAATGCCTCAAACAATGAGGGCTTCAAGCTTCCTGAAGCTTCCTCAAACTTCACTTTTTAAAAACCTACAATAGAAGTCTCCAAATTCTTGTGAAAGCTATGCCAATGGACTCAGAATGTCCAAAAACCCCTAGTTGGGCTTTTTCGGCACCTCATTTGGCCAAAAACTCCAAAAGTTAGGCCTCCTGCCATTTTTCCCCTTCAAGCTCTATTACTGGTTCTCCATTTCGCACCTGTGTGTGAATGAACCTAGCTCTGAGCGTTTTTCGTGCCTAAACTCAGCACACGCGTGTCTTTCCACAAAATGCACCAAATTGTCATATCGTTAGCGAAATTAAAGCCCCTGAGGACGGAGGTGTTGGGCGCATGGGGGGACCATATGGCTACGTTCCCCGCGCACCAAGGGGCTAAGTGCCACCGTTCAATGTACAAGTGACAAGTGGTGGGAAAAAATGAAACCGTTTGAAATAAAACCAAAATCCATTTCAAACTCCCACGCTCCATTGATAAAAGGAATGGGCATATGTGACATGCCATACAACCATGGCCCAATATTTGGAAACCCCCGCACGCCATTTAAATGTATGGTCATTTTTCAACGTATAAAACTATGCGTTAAACCATAACACAAACCCACGCGTAATGTAATCCGGTCACATGGATCATCGCACAGGACCGCGGGATGGATATGTTAACAATCCCCGCATGTGCCAATGGATACAGGGCATGGACATATGTGTTGGCACGATAAAACCTCGGCTACAAATTGAAATATACCTCGCACACCGTTTTAAACCATCGATCATATGGTTACATAAAAGAACCACGGGTTATGTTTAACAAACCCCCTGCGTGCGCAAACCAAATTGTGAATGGTCACATATAAAATGTGTGTGACCGGGGGCTGGGGCTAAGCCCCAGCCCAGACCCTCACCGTTTTCAACCTTTGGTGAGTTCAAATATATATATTCTCATATGCAATATAAGAACCAACATGTGGCCGAGTGGTCGGATGAATTATGTTAAACCTTTGACATGGATAGAGGTCCGGGTGTCGAACCCCACAGACCCAGAAATATTTTAATAAACCAAACAATAAGCCCATAGCCAATAAACGGGTTCCATGTGGCAGCCCTTGATTGGGCCACGTGGCACCTTTCCATTCGATGATACAATGCCACGTGTCAACACTCTATTCGACCATGTGTCAGCTGAACACAACCCACCATGTTAGCAGGCACCAACTCAGCTGCCACATCATCATACCATCATACCACATCACTGCTACATGTGAGTCATACGGACTATACGGACAGGTACAGTCAGCATCCAATTTTTTTTGCCTGTTTGGCTCGGTGAACAGATCGCGATATCTTCTCCATACGGAATCCGTTTGTGAAAGTAAAGATACCGCCAGAATCAGGAAGATGAGACGGACGCAATGGCACCATTTTCATTGCATTCCAAGCACTTTGAAATTTGAGCAAATTTTTTACCCCTGGTCCAGATTGTGATCACACCTTCCCACTGAAAGGATTTTGGACCCACAAAAGCTTATGATTATCTATCTGAGCTTCAATACTCTTCTCCTTTCAAGTTTTATCAATGGATTCTACTTGAAAAGTCTTTTCGACAATCACCTGGTTACTTTGACATGCCTGGAACTGCAACTGACTATGTCCCTCAACCACTGTTCTCTGGCTGCTGCTGATCCACTGCTCTCTCTGTGCTTGGAAGACTGCCAGCCTTCCCACTGAGAATCAAGTCCCTCTTGTGAACTCTTTGACATCAAAAATTCGCTCTCCAATGGCTGTAAAACTTTCCTGCGGCATCTTGTCACAAGCTAAGAAAACCATCAATCTTGAAAACAAATTGACACAAGACTGAAAATAATGACAGCAAATCTTTTTGATCTTCAAGCAAACTGTCGCATCTTGTGCTTCATCAAAGCACATGGTGTTTTCCTGCATCTTGGTGTACTCAAAATCAACTTTCACGACAACAAACGCCATCGACTAAACACAAGTCGAAAACATGATCAACACAACATAGTCATCAAGACAACATCGACACAAGTCAAGACTCATGTGAAACATATCAACCTTCCAAAATGACAAGTCGAAAAACATGATAAACAAGCATGCTACAATCATGAGTCATTCATGATGAACTATCATCAAGTTCATTATTTATGCACTCACAAAACCAAATGCATGTGCATAGCTCTTCAACTCTCCTTCCAGTATAAACATAGGTACTTAAACCTGAAACATGTGGGTACTAAAGAGCTAAATATGAAAAATGTATATGGCTGTAACAAACGAGCAACATACCCCTCTTTTACTTCCTCTTGACGACGTGGTATAACACAAGTATGCATTCAAAAGAAAATGCATTCACATGCAAACTCGCATCTTGCAATTTATGATCACTGCTGCAACTCGTCAAACTTCAACAAAATGAAAAGATAAGGCTGAAATGTGCATCTACAACAGAAAAAAAATGCAAGCCTTACTTACTCAAGAAATCCAACCATTTCTTACCAAGCCAACTCAATGGTGAATTCTTCTGCTGAAAATCGTCCTCTTGTGAATCATCTTAACCCACATGAATGATGGAATCTCCTTTTCCATTCTCGCCAATCTTTTTATCCAACTACTTCTTGTGCTGTGGATGAGAGGTTGGATGCAATGTCCAGCATTGGTCAATGAGATGACCCCTCTTCTGACAATGAGTGCAAATATTTTGCATGTTCTTTTCATGTTGCCTTTGCTTGGAAAATTTCCTGAAAGTGGACATTCTTTTCCAACATTTTGAAACATGATGGTTATATAAACCACAATATCTACATGGACTTTTTATTCCATTTTTACATGCAAACTTATCATGCTTAACATAATCAAAAGTAACTGAATGATAGGCAGATTTATACCTTGAACATTCACCTTTATCGCCCCTTTGAGGAGGTGAATCGGAAGAGTTACAAGCTCTCTTTTGAAGACTAACAAATCTATTCTTGTCCTCATGACTGTCACAACTCTTTTGTTTCACACTTTTACATTCATCTTGATCACAAGTTTTGCATGCTAAAGAGATTGAACTTTCAACAAAAGTTCTTGAACTTTCACCTTTAAAACCTTCTCAAGGAGGTGAACTTGAAACAAAAATTGTTCTTGGAACTTTTTCCCTTGTTTCCTCAACTTTGGAATTTGCTCCATCAATTCATTCATAACCAAGACCACAATACTTAGGTCTCTCTTCAACAACAATAGGCTCAACAATGCCTTGTGCATGCTTGCCTAACCCTTTACCTTCATAGCCCATTTTTAACAATAACTTGGACCCTATGCCTCTTGTGTGATTTTCAAAAACACCAAAGATTTCTTCTTGAGAGGAATTTGAAGACAAACTAACATTACATACCTCATGTTCATGCATGTACTTGGTAAGGGTTTCTTTTGCTTCATGGAGTTGATTCTCCATCTCATGCAACTTTTCAAGAATTTGGTCTTTCTCCTCCTTCATGGCCATCAACTGCTCTTGAAGGAAAATGCTCTCTTCCCTATCTTTCCACAACTCTTGTACCATATATTTCATGATTAACAATGCCTGAAACATCTCTTTGTCAAAGAACTTAGAGTTGGAATATGTAGGAGAACTATCAATGTTTGAAGATTCCTCCATTCTTGCAAGATATCAAACTTCAACACAAAACTTGCACAAATCCAACAGCTAAATCTCAAGCTATCATTGGCAAATACATGAGAAAAATAACTATGCTCTGATACCATCTGATCTGAAAATAGAAGGCTGACTTGTTATGCTATGCAAGCACCCCCTACTTCAATAAATTAAACCTTACAGAACCTTGCTTCATGGGTTAAATATGCAAGATGGTTTATGTGTTAAGTTCTTGCTTCTTCTTGTCAATGTTCATGTGTGAGAAAATGTTCTTTTTAAAAGATTAATTATGTTCTATAAACCAATACACAACAACATAAATTGCAGCAAATAGCACATCAAACTCACAACAATAACAAGATGATAAAGGAGTTCACCCCTCTCTGGGGTACATCTCCTTGAGCCTCCTTCAATGGACTAGGATCTCTGGGATTAGTTTGTCAAATGTTCTTTTACAAGATGATTCTCAAATCTAATGGATTTACAGACTGTACCATTGGGTTCAGAATACACAAAAACCCCAAAAATGACTATTAAAACTCTGAAAATGGATCTTGTCTCATCTAGTAATGACCTCTTCTACATGTGGCCTCCAAGCTTCTCTGAGCTTCAGTGTGGAAAAAACACCTGTAAAAGTCCTCCAATGGATCTGAACCCTATCCCAATAATTTCATAGTATAATAATTAGTCAAAAATGACTATTCAGTCACAGAAAATACACCTATACTCATTTGAGTAATGCCTCAAACAATGAGGGCTTCAAGCTTCCTGAAGCTTCCTCAAACTTCACTGGTTAAAAACTTGCAATAGAAGTCTCCAAATGCCTATGAAAACTATGCCAATGGACTCAGAACGTCCAAAAACCCCTAGCTGGGCTTTTTCAGCACCTCATTTGGCCAAAAACTCCAAAAGTTAGGCCTCCTGCCATTTTTCCCCTTCAAGCTCTGTTACTAGTTCACCATTTCGCACCTGTGTGTGAATGAACCTAGCTCTGAGCGTTTTCCGTGCCTAAACTCAGCACATGCGTGACTTTCCACAAAACGCACCAAATTTTTGCACCGTTAACAAAATTAAAGCCCCCAAGGACGGAGGTGTTGGGCGCATGGGGGGACCCTATGGCCACGTTCCCCGTGCACCAAGGGGCTAAGTGCCACCGTTCAATGTACAAGTGACAAGTGGCAGGAAAAAATGAAACCATTTGAAATAAAACCAAAATCCATTTCAAACTCCCGCGTTCCATTGATAAAAGGAATGGGCATATGTGAACCATGGCCCAATATTTGGAAACCCCCGCGCGCCATTTAAATGTATGGTCATTTTTCAACATATAAAACTATACGTTAAACCATAACACAAACCCGCGCGTAATGTAATCCGGTCACATGGATCATCGCACAGGACCACGGGCTGGATATGTTAACAATCCCCACATGTGCCAATGGATACAGGGTATGGACATATGTGTTGGCACGATAAAACCTCGACTACAAATTGAAATATACCCCGCGCACCATTTTAAACCATCGATCATATGGTTACATAAAAGAACCATGGATTCTGTTTAACACACCCCCCACGCGTGCAAACCAAATGGTGAATGGTCACATATAAAATGCGTGTGACCGGGGGCTGGGGCTAAGCCCCAGCCCGGACCCCTGCCATTTGCATCCTTTGGTGAATTCAAATATATATATTATCATATGCAATATAAGAACCAACACGTGGCCGAGTGGTCGGATGAATTATGTTAAACCTTTGACGTGGATAGAGGTCTGGGGGTCAAACCCCACGGACCCACAAATATTTTAATAAACCAAACAATAAGCCCATAGCCAATAAACGGGTGCCACGTGGCAGCCCTTGATTGGGCCACGTGGCACCTTTCCATTCGATGATACAATGCCACATGTCAACACTCTATTCGACCATGTGTCAGCTGAACACAACCCGCCACATCAACAAGAACCGACTCAGCTTCCATGTCATCATACCATCATGCCACGTCACTACCATGTGTGAGTCATATGGACTGTACGGACAGGTACAATCAGCATCCAATTTTTTTTGCCTGTTTGGCTCGGCGAACAGATCGTGATATCTTCTCCATACATACTCCATTTTTGAAAGTAAATATACCATCAGAATTAGGAAGACGAGATGGACGCAATGGCACCGTTTTTGTCGCATTTTGAGAACTTTGAAATTTGAGCAAATTTTTTACCCCTGGTCCAGATTTTGATCAATAATTCTAGCACTTATGACAGAAAACTCACAGTGAAAATATGTGTTATCTACATCACCAATGCAAAGAATAGAACCTGATTCAATCATCATATGAATAAGAAGAAGAGTAAATCAATCACTCATTAATATTAGTAGAAGGAGAAAGACATAAAAGGAAAGGAAATAGATCTCCATTGATAAGGAATCACAAGTTTGAACAAATATAGAGAAAGGAAAATAACACAATGATAACCAGTATGAATTCCTCTAGGTCCAAAGCCATCTTTCTCCTAGCTCATTCTAACCATTATACAATATCTTTGTCCTCTCTTAAGTCTAAAAATAATCCTAATATCATTAGGAGGTCGAATCCCATCTCTTCCATTAGATTCTAGGCCTTGGAGCTAGGTGGCAATAGTCACGGAGACAAAAATACAACAAAATACTAATTTTCAGGAAGTTGTTGGAAGTCTTTAATGAATTGTTTCCAAATCATTGCATGAGGTCTTAATGGAACTAAAACTTAGGTGAAGGTGTCCATTCACATATAAATTATCCATGAGAAGTCATTCGAACCCTCCTTGGAAACTGACAACCTCCTAACAAGGTGAATATCCAATCAGTTATGCAAAATAGAGAATTTGCAACACATTCCACAATGCACTATTGTTTTAATTGTTTCTCTCAAATTGCAAACTGGTTTAGGCTGAAATTTGGTCAACAAGTCAATAGGGATATCATTTTCCTCCAAAAATCATTTCAAGTAAACCCACTTTGTCATTTTTGTTTTATGATCAAATTTGTAACATTATCCGCTACAGGAAATTATGTAGCGCCCTCCTATAAAAATGCACTGCAGATTATGTAGCACCTTTTCTTTGTCTGGCTAGGTGATTCTGCAGTGCCTTTTCTGTGTCTGTCTAGGTGATTCTGTAGCACCTTTGGTAGCGCAGCTACATAACATTCTGTGTATATGATTCTTCAGTGTTACGCAATGAATCTTCAAAAGCACAAAAAGTATTAGTAGAAGGACTATGAGTCTGTAAATGCCTCTAGTAGGTGCAAATATAATATTTCCCTGAAAACTTCAAAAATATAATGATGAATGACCCATAAAAACTACTTGTGATAACACCAAGAATCCCTAAAGATTATCCCATTTGAGGCACTCTATGGCATAAAATGAAACACACCAGTCAGCTAGGACAACCCAACAGACCACACAATAGTTGGGATAGAACTGCTTAGAGTAATGGAGGAGAAAATGATAAAAATTAACCATAATTTAAAGGTTGCATGGGATAGGAAAAAAATTTATGTTGATAAGGGAAGAAATCATGGGGAATTTAATGTGGGATATCATGTGTTCCTGAAAGTAAATTCCAACAAAAGTTCCCTCAAAATGGGAAATTGTTCAAAGTTGGAAGTGTGGTTTTGTGGCCCATTTTCAATCCTGGAAAGGATTGATCTTGTGGAATATATGATTTCCTTTATTGCATGAATGAATATTCATAATGTATTCCATGTATCCTTTTAAAAATATATATATACCTGATACTAATCATGTTATTGATTGGAATGTGATTCAGGTGGAGCAAGAAGGTGGTTTTCAAGTGCATATGGTGCACATATTGGATCAGAAGATCAAGCATATTTGGAATTGAGCCATAGGGATAATAAAGGTCCAATCGAACTAGTATGATCCTGAGGATGTGAATTGGGAACACAAGGATACTATGAGGGCAGAGTACCCACATCTTTTTGAAAAATAAATAAATTTTGTACGTACTTTTGTATATATTGAACTGAGGACATTGCATAAATAAGGGGGATGGGACTATAATACACCTAGGTTGATCCCCATGTGTAAATATCAATGTAAATGTAGTTTACTTATAATATGTTGAGATTAAGTAATACGTTTTTTGGTTTCATTCTATGCGCATTAAGTTAGTCTGCGGGGATCTCACATCAAAGGAGTGCACACAGTTATAAATTGATACAGCGGGTAGCTTTTTTTTTGTCGTGCACCTGTCTAAGTACAAAAGAATGGTGCATTGAAAGTGAAATAGTTTAATGAATGAATCATGCCCAATTATTAGCATGAAATGATGACACACTAAAGGAATAGGTGAGAAAACCTCGATTCAACATGCATTGGTTTAGTGTGTAGGTTTTTAAAGGCCTCTGAAGCCTTTTGTATATAATTTATGATGTGTAACACCCTGTTTCCCCCAGTTTGTAAAAATAACTGGACTGTCCAAGAACTGTGGAAAACTCATAAATGTGAATATGTGATCTAAATGGACCTTGTGTAAAAGTTCAATAAATGTGAATAACATTATGAATTTATATTGCAGGACTGCTGAGAGGGGATGTGCAGAAAAAGAAACCACGATGGCGGTGGAAGGTACCTGGAAAGGTGGCATTAACTTCCACTGAGAATTAATACCGTATTTGGACTCCACTGGCCCAGAGAACCAAAAGCAGCTCGTTGGTCCTGAATTAAATGTCTCTCCGGCTGGCAAGTAGATGGCTCCTCAAAAATTTAATGAGGGATGGGGAGGTGAAATACCTATCCGTAGAGCCATCATGACTGACTAGTGTGAGGGAAATCGCGCCACATGCAACCTCGCAAGGGGATAAGGCATGGGGTAGAAGTGATTGGGGGGAGACACGAATGGAGAAATATGGTGATATGTAGAGTGAGTGATAGCAGAGAGGAAGGATTGCAACCTTCGGTCCTGGTCACTGGAAAACAGAGATGCAGTCTCACAGCATCGTGTCCTTAGCTCAGGGGTGGCTAGTGGTAAATCCATTGGGAGTCACTAAGCCTACGATTCGGTGGAAACGAGCACCCCTCTCAATAGTTTCATAACCCCTAGTGTTGTTTCTTCCTCTAGCATCTTGAAATATATATATATATATATGTTTATTTTGATGATTATGCCCATAAGTTGTGAAACTGTGAGTGAATTCATTGTAAGAATGTTTGTAGGATGTTTCGATCAGTACTAGTAGTTGTATATTTGTATGGAAGAGACTAAATATGGCATATGTCCTCATGAATTGTTATTTACATGCGTACTGATCTAATTCATACTTCATGCCTTGTTCTCGGGTGGACGATACCCTTATCTGCCTTAGATGTTACACTGAGTGAATCTCCCCATAGAGATACCTTCCTTGAAAATCCCATCAAGTACTAGGAAGGCGATTGTGAAGGCGTAAGGCCTTAGTAACCCTACACGAAGAGGAATAAACCTCTTGAAAAACCCAAGATGGTAGCATAACGATGAAGTAACAAATTGATGGACAAGATTTCATCGAGAAATCTGTGGTCACTCATGACTGTTAGATTTGGTAAGAGGAAGCTAGAGTGTTAAGTGCATTAACCTGGATA
The DNA here is from genome assembly GCA_009831015.1 of Picea engelmannii. Taxonomy (NCBI): domain Eukaryota; kingdom Viridiplantae; phylum Streptophyta; class Pinopsida; order Pinales; family Pinaceae; genus Picea; species Picea engelmannii. The sequence goes on from ML781535.1 coordinate 286,437, forward strand.
GGTATTAAATGATAGACGAGATTTCATCAGGGAATCTGTGGTCACCCACGATCGTTATATTAGTAGGAGAAAGTAGGGCGTTAAATGTCTTACCACTTTATTTTCTTGTGTCTTCATGGGTAGAAAAGAGTTTAGGACCGTATATCCCCAAGGTCCATGAGCGTATCCAGAACGTGGATCTTTCCATGTTTAGGAAGTCGTGGGAGAGCCCAAAAGTTAGGAATTTGTCTGAGCCGACGGATCTTGGCTGGAAAACCCGATAACCGTTGGATCTGTCAAGAGTTACCAGAGGGTTAAGACCCCAGTGTATAGGGGTGGAAAACCCCAAAATAGATCTAATCCGTCCAATTAATGGAGGCCACATGTCAAGAGATCACCCATTTTGGGAAATCAGGAATCGTGAAATCAGGAGTCCTATTGACAAGTGATCGGGACTTTCCATTGTGGAAATCCCAAGATAGATCTAGGTTGTCCGATTGACAGAGGCCATGTGTCTTAAGATCTCGAATTTCAGGAAATCAGGAATAGCAAAATCGAGATTCCTATTGACAAGAGATGGGGACTTTCCATTGTGGAAACCATGGGATAGATCTGAGTCATCTGATTGACGGAGGCCATGCGTCATGAGATCTCCCATTTTTGGAAATCGGGAATCATTAGATAGGGAGACCTGGTGACAAGGGATCAAGACTTTCCATGGTGGAAACCCTGTAGAAGTTGTGGACTGTCTGATTTAAGGAGGCGACGTGTTGAAAGATTACTCGTTTCGGGAAATCAGGGATCGGGGATTCGGGAGTTCTGCTAACAAAAACTTGGGCTCTTTTCTTGGCAAATCCCAACCCATAATGTCAAGACGATAGCATGTGGCTAATTCTCTATGAATGGAAAAGATTCCTATGGGAAATCTTAGGGTCTGTAATGACTTTCCGATGTGAGGAAGAGATCTCATTTTTACGCTGGGGCGCGAATGCCCATTAGGGTAAGTAGCAAGAAGATCTGGATGGCCATAGTCCACCCACCCAGATCTACGACTGAGGATGCATTCCAGATCCCCCTTTCCATTATGCCTTTAATGGGGGGGAGGGTCTGGAATTGGACGCACAACTCTCGAACGATCGAGATTAATTCATCATGATCAATGACGCTCAGGTGGATTCTGGACCCCCCTTTCCATTCTGCCTTTATTGGGGTGGGGGTTCTAGAATAGTGTGGCGTGTGAAGTGAGTCCCCCTTCTGACATGTCTACTACCATGTCGTGTTTCCCTCTCTGCCACCTATATTCCACTTAACCACGAAACGTGTTCATTTCTCATTGGCACGAATTACGAAAGAGGTATTGTGTTTATTTGGACTGTGATCATGACCCACGACCACATGGGGGTAGGGAGAAAGAAAGAGTCATCTTACGCTGGTCCTCCATGGACGTTTAGGGCCTCTGATTTGGCAGAAGACCAGAAAAATCTGATTTAGGTAGTGGGTATGTGACAAAGTGGTATCAGAGCATGGTTACAACACTTATCTTGATTGGGCTCATGACGAGTTTCCCATAAGCTTCATTCAAGGCACTCCTATGAGGAGTAACCCCCTACCTTAAATCTCTTGTCTAGGATTAAAAGCTTGGAAACGAGAACCTGACTGTAGAGTATGGTGACTCACCAAGAAGTGGGAGAAGGCTCCCACAATAGAGACGAAGAGTCTGATGAAATAAGAGAAATAGGAACCCCTCCATATCTAGCTGAGACTATGAGGAGTCTCATGGTTGAATTCCAAAGTTGCAAGGTCGACAATGAAAGGATGATGAAAGAGCAAGAAAAGCAAACTGAAATTAATGTAGCTTTACTGCTGAGCTTATTTGACCTACAGCGACAAATGTAGCATGAACCCAAGATGCAAAAACATGGTCGTATCAGTGACCATACCAAGAGGAGCACCTCAAGAAAGGTCCACCCCAGACATAAAGGACCAGTGCCAGATGATTCCAGAGAGATGGAAGCTGGTGATTCAGAAGGCTCTTCCAAAAGCAGGACCAGTTCCTATTCTCGAAGAAAACAGAAGAAGAAAAAGGCTTCCAAGAGTCATAAATTTGAGGAATTCAGAAAGGCCAAACCTCCTTCCTTCGATGGTGAGATAAAGAAGGGAGAGGAAGCCGAGGCCTGGCTACTTGGACTAAAGAAATATTTCAGAGTCCATGATTTTTCAGAAAATTTGAAGGCCCGAGTGGCGACTTTCAATCTGAATGGAAAAGCTTCCATATGGTGGCAATATCTTAAGAACATGAAAGGGGTCTGTGAGGAGGACCTGTCTTGGAAATGGTTTGAGAAGTACTTCCGAAAGAAGTATTTGTCGAAAAAATATTTCAATGAGAAGGCTAAAGTGTTTTATGAACTCAAACTGGGGAATATCACTATAGAGGAATATGTCAACAAATTCCTCGAATTATTGAGATATGTACCCTACATCAAAGAAGATAAGGTGAAGGTGCAATGCTTCATCAATGGTCTACCCAAGGAATACCAGAATTGAATTGAATTCGACGAGCCAAAGACCTTAGAAGACACTATTCAAAAAGCAATATATTGGCATGAACAATATGGACATCGAACAGAGTCTCATGGAGACTGGAAGAAGAAGAGTGGTTCGAGATTTAGAAAAATGGGATCAAATCCTCAGGATTTAAAAATTACAAGAAGAACCCTAGAATGAACCTTCTAGCTTGGAGTGTACTCCAACAGAATTTTCCATCATCAGGCGGAAATAAAACTTCTGGACCTATACCAGTAAAGACTAATAACCCAAAGAGAGAACCTCTAAAATGTTGGGGTTGCGGAGAAGAGAATCTCCTGAGAGACTGTCCACACTGACAACATAATTTTTAGAAAGTTTATAACATTCAGGAAGCTCCCACAGTCAATGATGAGGCAAGAAGTGTGTCGCAGATTTATGCAGCATTGGATAGTAACCAAGTTGACAACCAAGCTTTAGTGGTGGAAATAGAAGGCATGATTTTCAACCATCTGGTGTCTAGTTTGATTGACCCTGGTTCAAATTTGAGTTATATAGCCCCTAAAGCTGTTGATAAGTGTAAACTACAGCCACGAAAAAAAACCAAGACATGGTTGGTACAGTTAACCACTGGACCCAAAAGAAAGGTAGTAGAGGTCATACCAGACTGCCAATTAATGTTGAGTGAATTCCCCACCCAAGGAACCCTTAACGTATTACCCCTGGGATCATACGATCCATTGATTGGTATGGATTGGCTGGCCACCCATAAAGCCAAATTGGACTATTACCATAAAACCTTAGAATGTGTGAGCAAAGAAGGAAAAAGGATAACCCTTCAAGGGATCCGAAAACCGGTCTCGTTGAGGAAAATATTAGCCCTGTAAATGAGAAAGTATTGCCGAAAGGGATGTCCCCTATATTCAATACAAGTGTTGAAAACAATCGAAGGTGCTAAACCAATCCCTGATGATCACCCTATCCTGAAAGAATATAGAGATTTGTTTCCGAAAGAGGTACAGGGTCTACCTCCAAGAAGAGATATTGACTTCTTGATAGAGCTCACACGAGGAGCAGTGCCAGTGTCTAGGGCACCCTACCATATGAGCACACCTGAGTTAGTCAAAATCAAATTACAATTGAAAGAAATGATGGATAAGGGTTATATTCAACCCAGCGTGTCCCCATGGGGAGCACCAGTCCTGTTTGTGAAAAAGAAGGATGGCACCCTTAGACTATGTATAGATTATAAACAACTCAATAAAGTAACCATAAAGAACAAGTACTCCTTGCCCAATATCGATGATCTATTCGATTAGTTGGGGGGTGTGTCTATTTTCTCAAAGATTGACTTGAGGTTGGGATACCATCAAATCTGAATCAAGGGTGAAGACATCCATAAAACTGATTTCCGGACATGGTATGGTCATTATGAGTTTGTGGTAGTGCCATTTGGGCTAACCAATGCCCCTACCACTTTCATGTGCTTAATGAACAACGTACTCAGTAAATTTTTAGATAAATTTGTATTAGTTTGCATTGATGACATATTAATCTACTCTAAGAATAGAGAAGAATATGAAGAGCATCTTAGACTTGTGCTATAAGTGCTAAGAGAGCATCAACTCTATGCTAAATCCACCAAATGTGACTTCTTTCAGAAGCAAATACATTACTTGGGACATGTTCTATCTGAGGAAGGGGTAGCAGTAGATCCTGACAAGATCAGGTCTACCATGGAATGGCCTACCCCAAAATATGTCTCAGACATCAGATCCTTTATGGGATTGGCAAGATACTATAGGATATTTATAAAAGGATTCTCGAAGATTGGTTGTCCAATCACTACCCTCCATAAGAAGGGGACAAAATTCCTGTGGACACGGCAATGTGAAGAAAGATTTTAAACCCTGAAACATCTTCTAACCCATGCACCCGTGTTGAAAATTGCTAACCCAAAAGCTGACTTCCTTGTGTGCAAAGATGCCTGTAAGGAAGGGATCGGAGGAGTTCTTATGCAGGAAGGAAGTGTGATCTAGTATGAATCCCAAAAATTGAATGAACATGAAGTCAACTATGTGACTCATGATCTAGAACTAGCTGCCATAGGGCATGCCTTAAAAATGTGGAGGCATTACCTGTTGGGAAGAAAATTTGTACTTATGACAGATCATTGTGGATTATGGTATTTGTTTGACCAACCAAAGCTCAATGCTAGACAATCTAGATGGATGGCTCTCCTTAGCAAATTTTATTTTGAATTCAAACACATCAAAGCGAAGGAAAATAGGGTGGTTGATGCCCTTAGCAGAAGCATGAAAACAATTCACCTGGCAGTGGTGAGTACCTACGAGATAGATGTCAAGAACAAAGTACAAAATGCACAAGAAACAGATTCATTTATTCAGACTGTGACCCTATACCTACAACAAGAACCTACTGGAGAAAAATATGAAGGCTACCAGATGATCGAAGGAGGTCTGTTCACTTACAGAGATAGACTATACATTCCAAATTGTGACAACTTGAAGAGGTTCATTATGGATGAACTAGATAAAATACCATACACTGGTCACCCAAGATACCAAAAAATGATCACTGCCACCCGGAAACAATTTTATTGGCCTGGATTGAAGAAATACATAGCCAAATATTTGGCCCAATGCATAGAGTGCCAATAGGTTAAAGCAAAACATCGACACCCAGCAGGACTATTACACCCTTTACCCATCCCAGAATGGAAATGGGAAGCCATCTCCATGGATTTTATCACTGGATTACCAACTTCAACCAAACAAAATGATACCATTATGGTGGTGGTGGATAAACTAAGCAAGTCTGCTCATTTCATCCCCACCAAATCAACCTGCAAGGCGATAGATATCACCCAGATATTCATGAAAGAGGTATTCCAACTGCACAATATGCCAAGAGAGATAATATCTAACAGAGACATAAAATTTACTTCCAATATTTGGAAATGAATGATGGCAGGTTTAGAGACCAAATTGTTGTTTAGCACTGCCCATCACCCTCAAACCGATGAACAGATAGAAAGAATGAATTAAATACTAGAAGATATGTTAGGGATGCATGTAATGCATCAACCTAGGAAATGGTAAGACTACCCTCCATTGGTAGAATTCGCCTACAACAATGGCTACCAAGCATACTTAAAGATGAGTCCCTTCAAGGTCCTCTATGGTAGGCCGTGTAATACTCCAATTAGATGGAGTAATTTTGTAAATAGGATTTCTTTTGGACCCGAGATGCTGAGAGAAATGGAACAACAAGTGACCCAAATAAAAAAAAAGCAGAAGATCACTTAGAACCGACAAAAAAGTTATGCTGATCAAAAGAGAACTCCAATAGAGTTCAAAATGGGAGACCATGTATATCTCAGAATTAAGCCTAGAAGGAGTTCCCTGAAAATGGGAGCTTGTGCCAAGTTGGAACCCTGGTATTGTGGACCCTTTTAGGTTCTATATAGAGTGGGACCTGTAGCCTATCCTCTAGCACTTCCTCCCACAGTAAAAGCACATAATGTTTTTCATGTTTCACTATTGAAGAAATATGTACATGATGCTAATCATATAATTGACTGGCCTGTGATCAAAGTGGAACTGGAGGGAGAATTTATACCAAAACCCTAATGCATACTGGACAGAAAGGAAACCTCACTTTGGAACCGAACCATTGAACAGGTCAAGGTGCAGTGGAAACATTTTGGCCCAAATGAGGCTGCATGGGAAATGGAGGATGCCATGAGACAAGAATATCCGATTTTGTTTACTTCTGTACATGCAATTCATGGATGATGTTCCTTTTAAGGGGGAGGGAATTGTAACACCCTATTTCCCCCAGTTTGTAAAAATAATTGGACTAGCCAAGAACTGTGGCAAACTCATAAATGTGAATATGTGATGTAAATGGACCTTGTGGAAAAGGTCAATAAATGTCAATAACATTATGAATTTATATTGTAGGACTGCTGAGAGGGGATGTGTAGAAAAAGAGACCACGATGGTGGTGGAAGGTACCTGGAAAGGTGGCGTTAGCTTCCACCGAGAATTAATATCGTATTTGGACTCCACTGGCCCGGAGAACCAAAAGCGACTCGCTGGCCCTGAATTAAATGTCTCTCCGGCTGGTAGATAGATGGCTCCTCAGAAATTTAATAAGGGATGGGGAGGTGAACCACCTATCCATAGAGCCATCATGACTGACCAGCGTGAGGGAAATCACGCCACATGCAACTTTGCAAGAGGATAAGGCATGGGGTAGAAGTGATTGGGGACAGACGCGAGGGGAGAACTCTAGCGATATGCAGAGTGAGTGATAGAAGAGAGGAAGGATTGCAACCTTTTCTCCTAGTCACTGGGAAACAGAGATGCAGTCTCACAGCATCGTGGTCTCAGCTCGGGGGTGGCTAGTGGTAAATCTGTTGGGAGTCGCCAAGCCTACGATTGGGTAGAAACGAGCACCCCTCTTAGTAGTTGCATAACCCCTGGTGTTGTTTCTGATAAGTGTTTTACCTCTGGCATCTTGAAATATATATATATATATATATATATATATATATATATATGTTTATTTTGATGATTATGCCCATAAGCTATGAAACTATGAATGAATTCATTGTAAGAATTTCCGTAGGATGTTTTGATCAGTACTAGTAGTTGTATATTTTTATGGAAGAGACTATATATAGAATATGTCCTCATGAATTGTTATTTACATGCATACTGATCTAATTTAGACTTCATGCCTAGTTCTCGAGTGGACGATATCCTTATCTGCCTTGGATAGAACCCTGAGTGAATCTCCCCATAGAGATACCTTCCTTGAAAATCCCATCAAGTACCAGGAAGGCGATTGTGAAGGCGTAAGGCCTTAGTAACCCTACATGAAGAGGAATAACCCTCTTGAAAAACCTGAGATGGCAACATAAGGATGAAGTAACGAATCGATGGATGATATTTCATCGAGAAATCTGTGGTCACTCATGACCATTAGATTTGGTAAGAGGAAGCTGGAGTGTTAAGTGCATTAACCCGGATAGGTATTAAACGATGGATGAGATTTCATCGAGGAATCTATGGTCATCCATGACCATTAGATTGGTAGGAGAAAGTAGGGCGTTAAATGCCTTACCACTTTGTTTTCCTATGTCTTTGTGGGTAGAGAAGAGTTTAGGACCGTAGATCCCAAAGGTCCATGAGCGTATCCAGACCATGGATCTTTCCACGTTCAGGAAGTCGTGGGAGAGCCCACAAGTTAGGAATCTATCTGAGCCATCGGATCTCGGCTAAAAAACTCGACAACCATTGGATTTGTCAGGATTTACCCGAGGCTTAAGACCCTAGTGTATAGGGGCAAAAAACCTAGGAATATATCTAAGTCGTTCGATTAACGGAGGCCACATGTCAAGAGATCACCCATTTTAGGAAATCGAGAATCACAAAATAGGGAGTCCTGTTGACAAGAGATCGAGACTTTCCATTGTGGAAATCCCAGGATAGAACTGGGTTGTCTGATTGACAGAGCCCACATGTCATAAGATCTCCCATTTTGGGAAATTGAGAATCATGGAATCAGGATTCCTGTTGACAAGAGATCGGGACTTTCCATTGTGGAAACCCTGGGATAGATCTAAGCCGTCCAATTGACGAAGGCCACAGATTGTGAGATATCCCATTTCGGGAAATCGAGGATAGCAAGATTGGGAGTCCCGATGACAAGGGATCATAAATTTCCATGGTGGAAACCTTGGAGTAGTTGTGGACCGTCCGATTTAAGGAGGTCATGTGTTGAAAGATTACCCGTTTCGGGAAATCGAAGATGGGGGATTCGAGAATTCCGCTGACAAAAAATCGTGCTCTTGCCTTGACAAATCCCGACCCATAATGTTGAGATGATAACATGTGGCTAAGTCCCGATCAATGGACAAGATTCCTTTAGGAAATATCAGGGTCCGTAACGACCGTTCGATGTGAGGAAGAGATGCTAGTTTACGCTGGGGAACAAATCCGCATTAGGGTAAGTAGTGAGCAGATCTGGATGGCCAGAGTCCACCCACCTAGATCTACGGATTAGGATACATTCTGGATCCCCCTTCCCATTCTACCTTTAATGGGCGGGGGGGATCCGAAATTGGACACACAACTCTCGAACGGTTGAGATTAATTCATCATGATCAACGGTGCTCAGGTGGATTCTGGACCCCCCTTGCCATTCTTCCTTTAATGGGGGGGATCCAAAATGGTGTGGCATGTGAAGTGGGGCCCCCTCCTGTCATGTCAACTACTATGTCACATTTCCCTCTCTACCACCTGTATTCCACTTAACTACACAATGGGGCCATTTCTCATTGGTTGTTCTCTAGCCCTGTCGGGGTTTGACGGTTGCCAAGTCAAACACTTGGACATCACTGTAGCGTAGAGGCACGAATTATGAAAGAGGTACTGCATTTATTTTGACTGTGATAATGACCCGTGACCACATGGGGGTGGGGACAAAGAAAGAGCCATCTTACGATGGTCCTCCATGGATTTTTAGGGCTTCTGATTCGGCAGAAGGCCAAAAAAATCTTATTTAGGTAGTGGGTATGTGACATGATGTAACACACACTAGTGAAAGCGTGCAAGATTGGTGCACTAAGGAAACAGTACGTGCAACCCATAAGTTTCGTGTCCACTTTTTTTAAGTGTATGGACTGTTTATTTTGAGGTTGGTGAGTATGTATCCAAAAGATCAGTATTTCGGTACTGAGACGTAAATGTAATCATATAAAATTTAATGAAAATCCATCCCTTCTGTAGACTGACCAAATTAAAGAGTTAGGGGGGATTAAATTTGAGGTCAAGGGGGTCTCTTTAAAGGGGATTAAAGAAAAAAGGGAATATTTTATTAATATATCCTAATATGTGTAAATTAAGGATATGATATTATATCCTAAGTATTGAGAAGGGGACAAGTGTCTAAAAGCAATTCTCAGCATGACAAATGTCAAGTTGGGGACATGTTGTGGAAAAAAGGTAGTTCTTAACTCGACATGTGTCAATTTGGGAACATGGAGTCAAATTATTTATAATTAGTCCAATAGGGAATCCAATCATGCATTCATTCAATTGGAACATCACATGGGTAAGAGAGCCGACTATTCTACCATTGGGGGGATTGTTCTATCATGATTTGATTGTTTCGTGAGTGATGTCGTGGAGGTTTTCATGAGCTTACTGTTACTATGATCGGTATGTTGAATATATTGTCATAGATACCTATGTAGGACTCATATTGGAGAGATAAATTGAAGAGACGATTTGTTAGGCCCTTGGAATATTAGATTGAAGAGGAAGGTTTCCAGGCCCATTGAAGATTGCATTTTTCTCCAGGTGAGAGAATTGTTGGGAATTATTTCCCGAGGTGTCAAACTATAATGAAAAGGTTATGAGACTTCATATCCATCCTATTTTTGAATCCTAGGAAGGGAAGTGGGGTAGCTGAAGGACTGTTGAGCAAAGAAGGGACACACTTCCTAGGGTGAGACAAGCATGTGGGGAATGAGAGACTGTAGGATGTTAGTGTGAATTGACATATGTGATAGAATTT
>ML781535.1:297730-312782 GCA_009831015.1 Picea engelmannii
TTAATTTCACTTAAGCTAGGCTTGTCTCAAGAAGGGTAGGTTAATCTAAGATAGGGTAAGTAGGTTAAGCTATTTTAAAGTAGACTAGGGTTATGTTAGGCTTGGGTAGTGTAGAATAGTGTTCGCTATGTTATGCATGGTTAAGGTAGTGTAGCATGTTGGATAATCTATGCATGAGTAGGGTATGATAGATAGGATAAGTTATCTTAGCCTAGCCTAGGGTAGGGTTGGTTAGTTTGATGTTAGGTTGGGATAAGCTAGGATAGGAAAGGTTAGGGTAGGATAGAATAAACTATGTATACTAGGTTATCTTAGTTTAGGCTATGTTAAAATAGGATAGATAGGATAGGTTTGGATAGATTAGGTTATGGTAAGGTAGGATAATTTAGGTCAACCTAAGATAGGTAGACTTGGTTAGGCTAGGTTAGGTTATTTTAAGGTCGACTAAGATAGGTAAGGTAGGTTAGGTAGAATAGGTTAGGTTAGGTAAAGTAAGGTTGGGATAGGTAGGCCAGGATGGGATAGGATAGGTATAGGTTAATATATGCTAATCTATGTTAGGCTAGTATAAGTCTCTACTAAGTTAGGTTAATCTAGGCTAGATCAGCCTAGGGTAAGATAATGTAGGGTAGGGTAGGTTAGGATATCCTAGGTTAGGTTTGGGTGGGTTAAGCTAGTATAGGGTAGAATTGGATAAGATTTGATTTGTATTATTTTGAGAATGACACGAGGACAAAAATATAACATAGATATAACAAGGAAATACACATAGATATTGCAAGAAACACAAAAATATAGTGAAACCCAACTTTTGTTAAGAACATAAATATTGAGACCCAACCTTTGTTAAACACATAAATATAGTGAAACCCAACTTTTGTTAAACACAAAAATATAGTGAAACCCAACCTTATTTAATGAATATAAGAGAAAATAATTGTAGAACATAAACAGAGAGAATGGGGTGGCTTATCTCTGAAAAGAAAGAGATGTTGGCTAGGCTTCATTCACAACAAGATTTACATCACACTCCATTGCATGCTTAAAATATCTCCTTCACCTCAATTATATATGAGATAATGAGAAGAGAACAATTTCCATGATTCATTTAGGATAAATTAATGTAATTTTATAAAATTTCATAGGCATGTAAAACACTAGGATTTCCCATGAGGTCACCCATCCTAGTACAAATCTAGCCTGAGCGCACTTAATTGCAGAGTTCTAATGGGATCTGGTACATTAATGTTATGTTGTAGGAATTTACATCAGACCACTAGGAAATCATTACATGATGTCTGTAAGTAACAAATGAAGATACCATTCCCCATCAAATGGGTGAATATCATGGTTTATCAAAACCATAGGCTCGAACTATTGATTAAGTGGAAAAGGTGGTTTTCCACCAAGATCCACCTAGATAAATATTATACCAGGTTAAGATAAGCTAGATTAAGGTAGGGTAGGATAGTGTTGGATAATCTAGGTTATTCCAGACTAGGTTAGGCTAGGCTAGGCTAAGCTAGGCTAGGTTAGGTTAAGATAAAATGGGCTAGGGTTAGGGTAGGATATGCTAATATATGTTATAGTAGGTTAGGTTAGGCCATATTAATCTAGACTATACTACAAGGGATTAGGGTGGGGTGGTAGGGTAGTCTAGGCTTTGGAGATATTACACACTCACCTAGGTAATTATTTTCCTAAATTTGATATTCCAATATTGAGAATGATTCCTTAGATGAGAACATTCTCTCTAAAGAATATTCCCCTAGAAAATAGGGTACTTCTCTTCATTTCATATTCAGTTAGACTAGTGGAAGTCACTCATGTGTGGCAACCTCAATTTTCTCACAATAAGTTGCATGTGTTTCTCTCACTTCCACATGTGTGAATTAGTTAACTGATGATTGCATGGATCAATTAACTAGGGCTAGGTGAGAAATTACTTTGGATTTTTTCTCTATGTTTATAGATCTCTCTAGATCACTACTATGGCACATTATTTACTCATATATCTTATATATATTTTAAATTATTCGCTCTTTAAGTGTGGAATATAGATAATATAAGTTATTTCATTCGTTTCTCCCATTTTTTTCTTCTCTCTCCATCCACCATTGTAAGTTGTGTATGCTTCATTGTTAGCTAGATATTCTATGAAGGTATCTCAGAAAATCTACGTGGTATCAAGGCCCATAGGCCACTATCAAGGATCATCACCATCACTCTTTTTCAGGTACCAAAGATAGAACAAAGTAGCAAGAAATATGGAATCTATGTTTTACTCACCGACAATACTTCCCACGTCTCATAAATATTTCGAGTGGAAGTCAAATATTCAACATCTTCTCAGAAGTATAGAATTATACCAAATAACCATGGAAATGTAAGTGGAGCTTGATTTCACCAATGAGAAAAATGACTTTATCAATAGACATGATATGGCCATAGGATGTATTTACAAGTTTGTTTCTCATAAAATTTTCCATTAAGTAGATGATGAATCAGAAGACTCAACTCCAAATGAATTATGGACTAGATTGGCGGTTCTATTTGGGAATAAGGAAGATTGCATGAAAGATATTGAAAATATAGAGCTAGTATAAAATCCATTGGAATATCAATCCTCTCACTTTGAAGAGCCTTCTACACAAGTATCTACACAAATTTTTGTTCCATTCATTGAATATTATCTCTACTCCATTTCAGATATATGTTTTGAATCACATATAGAATATATCATCCATGCATATCAAGAGATGCATGAAGAAAATTATTTGTGTGCCATTCATGCATCCCACGAGCCACATGTAGAGACTCCCATGCATGCATTTGAAGAGACAAAAGGGGGGTTGCTCACATCAAATTCAATTCTGACATTTTATGAGCAGAATTTGCAGAAATAAATTAGATATTTCAGTTTCTTTTATAAAAATAAACAATCTCAGAAGAAGAAAAAAATCATCCAAAACAAAGTCCTGAAAGTGATGTTATGAGTTGTTAAAATCATCAAATTTTCATCATTTTTTCTTGAAATGGTCAAGTGATTTTCAAAGTTTCATCCAAACATCACATAGATTTGGTTCTTCTTATTTAAAATTAGAGAATGTGGATATATGTGGACATATCACTAGTGAATATACTTCATCATATCCATACAGAAATCTACCTCTTCAAAAAACTATTCACCAATCATAAGCTTACACATTCGCAAGGTCTCCTTAAAGTGAAGGACACAATTTCTTTGTAACTACCCTCTTTTATAATATTTTGATGCATTGTACTTTGAGGGGGGGGTTTCCCATGAGTTTTCCCTCTTTCCTCACTTTTGCAATGTTTCACTCTTATATTCATTATATAGTGGGTACATAACATGGCCTTGGTTGTCAGGACCCATCATCATTTACACCCTAGTAGTGTTAAGGGGGGTGTTGGAGATATTACACACTCACCTAGGTAATTATTTTCCTAAAATTGATATTCCAATATTGAGAACACTTCCTTAGATGATAATATTTTCTCTATAAAATATTCCCCTACTAAATAGGGAACTTATATTCAGTTTAGAGTCAGTTACACTTAGTTAGACTAGTGGAAGTCACTCATACATGGAAACCTTTATTTTATCACTAGTAGTTGCATGTGTTTCTCTCACTTCCACATCTGTCACTTAGTTAATTGATTATTTCATGGATCAATTAACTAGGACTAGGTAGCATATTACTTTGGTTTCTATCAATGAGTGTCTAGATATCTCTAGATCGCGACTATGGTGCATTATTTACTCATGTATCCTATATTTATTGTAAATTATTCACTCTTTGAGTGTGGAATACATATAATCGAAATTATTTCATTATTTTCTCTCATTTTTGTCTTCTCTCTTCATCCACCATTTCAAGTTGTATATGCTTCATCGGTAGCTATATCTTTGTGTATGTATCTCAAAAACTTTACACTAGGCTAGTTTAGGGTAGGGTAGTCTGGGTTAGGTTAACCCAGGCAATTCTAGACTAGGTTAGGCTAGGCTAGGTTAGTTTGGACTAAGAAAGGTTAGTCTAGGTTGGGATAGGATGTTGTTAGCTAGGATAGGCTATGTTAATCTAAACCAGGTTAGGCCATGCTAAATTAGGTTGAACTAGGTTAGGCTAGGCTAGACTAGGATAGGTTAATGCAAGTTAGGCTAAGATATGCTAGGGTAGGTTAGGGTTAGGGTAGGTTAGGGTACACTTAGGTAGGGAGGGATTGGATATCTTAGGCTGGGATAGTTTAAGGTAGGGTTGGGTTAGTTTAGAGTAGGATAGGTTAGGCTAGGCTCAAGTAGGGTACAATAGGGTTGGGTTAGTTTAGAGTAGGATAGGTTAGGCTAGGCCCGAGTAGGGTATGATAGGCTAGGTTAGACTATGTTGGGATAGGATGGGTTAGGCTAAGCTAGTGTAGTGTAGTATATGAAAGTGTAGTGTATCTAGGATAGAGTGGGGTAGGGTACATTAGAAAATATAAATTTACAAAAAAATTGAAAGTCTATGGGTGGAAGCCACACTATAATCCAGGAAGATCTAGATCTAGATCTGGTGCCTCCATGTAGATATGATTTTCATAAAAAAATATAACCAATAATATGATATGTGAATGTGTCCATATTAGATACATGGGCTGATATATATAGTCAATATTTTTCTTACACATAATTTACCTTACAAATACTTAATTTGAATCAAGAACCTATCTTGTTGAATTTCATTGCCTTCAGCATGATCATTATAAATTGGTATAGAATTGAAAATATCATCAATACACTATGATTTTAAATCTAATTATCATTCAAATTTTGAATGCTAAATCTGGTCTGTTAGATCTCTCGATGGAAGTCTCTCAGAATAAAACCCTAATATATAATTAATCCACATAAAACATATAATATGACTTGTCGACATATTGACAGGTCTAAATTCTCCCCAAAACAGTAAGGGGTTCTCCCTAGGAAGATCTCCCAATTAGACCTATCACCATTTGGAATAGGGAACCCATCCAAATTATGGCTCAACAACCATTGTTGGTTTGGTTTTACTAGTTGCGGCCTGATCCATTGATGAGGGTGAATGATGGATAGTTATGCACATGGAAGATGTAGATGAAGACTATGTAAATGTAGGTCGAATATACTATAATCTTCTCAATCCTAGCTAGGAGAGAATTAGTGTAAGTAAATGAGCTATGACATGAAACTAACTCTACCAATAGCTTCACCCAGATAGTTGTGATGAAGAAAAAAAGTAAGATAACACATGCACATGAATATATAACTAGAATAGTGTAAGTCACCATATCACATACATTGGCATCTCATTCACTAATGCCATGTAATATAAGAAAGAGTAACAAAACTATAATAACACATATATTGTGTCAGAATAGTCTGTAAGAAAACATGCTCTTACATCCCATATGAACAACAAACATTTTACTTGAAATAGTTCATGGAAAAACAACGACACATGCAAGTTATTCTCTCTACATTATCCTGAACGGCCCTAAAAGCTACCCAAAAAACTCACATGTGCAACATGTTTTCTCTCTATTGTAGTTGTATGGACCTCTCACATGTGTGGCATGTTTCTTCGACATATGAATCATGTTTCCCCAACACATGCATCCTTTTCCATACCACACATGCATCTAAACCTTCTCCTTTCTTCCTCACATGTGTGACTTCTCCTTGGATGAAAAAAAAAATAGAATGTCCAAGAACCCTATGTCATATTTTCCAAAAGTGTAGATTTTCCTTTGCTAAAATTTCCACCCAATTTCCTTAGCAACAGTTCTCACTCACTCATGCAAACATCATTGTCACAATGATCCTCACATTTACTATCATTTTGTAGGAGTCTAAATTGAGTTTATAATCCCTTAACTTACTTTAAGGAGCCCTTCACTAAACTCAACATTAAATTAGAATTCTCAATTCCTCCATATGGTTGTGAATCCCCAACATGTGGTTGTGAGGCCCTAACCAAGACCTATCTCAATATACAAGCAACATTCACCATAAAAAAAAATTAAAGTGGGTTCCAATGTAGATTCCCACATCACCGACACTAAGTCCAATGTGAGAATACCTACCTGAATATACAAAACACCAACAATCCCTCTTAATAAGGGAGGTATTCTCAACCACTCATATATTGTCTCTAAATTAGAAAAAAATCCCGTTCACTAGATGTTTGGTGAGAATATCTACAATCTACTCATCTATGGAAATGTATTGGATGTTCACCTCTCCCTTATGCACGATGTCCTTGATAAAGTGGCATATGATCTCAATGTGTTTTGACCTGTCATGAAACACTATATTCTCTGAGAGCTTGACATAGATTTGATTGTCGTATTAAATCATCATGGTCTCTAAAACCTTACTAGATAACCCTGCAAGGTACTTGCAAATCTAAATAGTCTCAAAAATCACCAAACTATATGCCATATATTATGTCTTTGTTGAGCTAAGTGCCATAGAGGTTTGTTTCCTATTGAACCAGGAAACCATTGTTGATCCTAGGATAAAATAGACACTATAAGTGATCTTTATATCAATATAACTACCTGCTCAATCTAAATTTGAATACCCATACAACCTCACTCCATCGTCCCTGGCATATCTTAGAAAAAATCCAATTGTACCCTGAAATTACTTGATCACATGCTTTGTTTCTACCTAATGCACCTACCTCGGCGCAACCATAAACTTGCTCAAGGTGCTAGTAGTAAAGAAAATATCCATTCTCGTATTGACCAGATACATCAATGAACCAATCAACTATCTGTATCTCATGGGAACCACCAAATATGAATACCAATCCCCTAGCTTGTTCAGATTAGTGATCATAAGTGTAGTCATGGATTTACATACCATAATCTCGAACCTCCTTAGTATATCAACTATATACTTTCCTTATCTAAGAAATATCTTATTTGAATACTTCCACAACTCTAATACCACGAAGTAATGCATCAAACCAATGTCCTTCATCTACAAATCTAAATCCAAATACTTCTTTAACTTGTAAATGAGATCCTTGCCTCCCATGAGGAATAATTCATCAACATACAACACCAATATAAGAGGATCCTTACCAAACTATATGATATATAGGTTGGAATCTTCTTCATTTTTTGTGAACCCGATGCTTTGAAAATACCCATTGATGCTTGACTACCATGCCCTAGTTGCCCACTTGAGTCTGTACAAGGATTTCTACAACCCACAAACATGAGAATACATCCCATGTACCTCAAATACATGAGGTTTCTCTATGTACACCCCTTCCTCAATACCACCATTGAGGAATGTTATTTTCACATCCATTTGACATATCCTCCACCCCATGACCAAAGCAAGAGAAATAACAACCTTGATAGAAGTATACCTGGCGACTGGAGAAAACGTTTCCTTCTAGTCTATTCCCTCTTTTTGGGATAATCCTCTCTCCATGAACCTTGAATTATACTTCTCAATGTTACCATCTATAGCATTATTTATCTTATATATTCACTTGGAATTCACCACAAACTTCCCTTTTGGTCTCATAACTATGTCCCACACACCATTCTTAGTGATGCACTGATACTCCTCCATAATGGCATCCTTCCAAACCTATTGGACTACTACATCCTCAAACATGGAAGGCTCACAACCAATGATGTGACTCCTAAGTGAAACATATTTTGAAAACCTCTATGGAGGCATGCTCTCCTTGAAGGTTCCCATGGGTGTTGTATTCCCCTCTGCATCTCTAAAAGTATCTCAACAACAACTAGGCCTCATGTCCTCATCACTAGGAGGGTCCACTAGATATGTATACCTTAAAATAACTGTAAAATAGCATGTTAACCATTATCTGGTGTTAAACTTTATCAACGATATTGCCACTACCCTTTATTGCAAAGTTTTTCCTTTAAAATGTGTGTACCATAATAATTTTAATTAAGGCATGTGATTGATTTTTTGTTCAAGGATTTGGGTGTTGCTTGAATGTCCTAGTCATCTTATTCACTTGTTTTTGGTTGCTAGGGTTAGTAGTCAGGTGTTTAGATAGTACTTGATCTCCTAGAATGTTGTTTTTAGTGGGTATTGAGGGTCTAGTTTTGTTGTTGTGCCATGTTTGTTGTCATGCCTATCACCTGGAGATAGAATGATTCCTGATGAGGGGATCATTGCATGCCCTAATGTATAGAGGTGAAGGATAAATTGGCCTAAGTATGTACTACCCGTTGTGGGAGTTTCTTCGTTTTAGTTGTTGTTCATTCTTGGGGTGGGACACCTTCATGAGTAGGGTTGCACTCCATTGAGGTTCTAATCAACCGACCATCAAGGCCATTGTGTCGGGAAGGGGATTTTTTCCCTTAGATTGTAGGCTTTGTCGTGGTTGTATCAGGCGGGTAGTCATTTCTATTTGATCTACGCATGCTTCACCCCATTTCTCGTGATTCTAGTGCATTGAGTCATTGTTGTCTTTTTTCTGATCTACATGTGCATGTTCATTGTCAGGTTGTGTGGTTCAACCATTTGTTGTCATTTCCTCCCTACCTAAACAAACAAACAAAAAAAAACTTTTGCACTTTCTGCTTCACTTGTATTCACAATCTTTCCTTTCACAATATCCAACACTTTATTCTTGGCAAGGATGAGGTCAATCCTTGTCTTCCAAGCTCTGAAGTTATAAGCTCCATCTAACTTTTTCTGTAAGGTTTTACTCCACAGAGCCTTATAAAACCAAAATATATATATATATATATTTTAAGGAAATGTTATACTAACATTTCAGAACATCATAACCAACATATATCCATTCAGTTTAATTAAAATTTATGAAAAGATCCTAATTCACTTACAAACAACAACATAACACTGCATATTCCTTATAATACATAAAACAAATACATAAAATAAATTACCCCTTCCTGATGTTAACCCCGATCTCTCTTGGTCCAAGCTGAAGTTGAAACTGTGCCAAACACTACCCAAAACCGAGTTTTCCTCCCTACCAACTAGGAGTAGCCTGTCTGACTCCCAAACTCCATGATAGCGTAAGGATATCCTAGCCCCCATTCCCAAAACCCCCAGCAACCCGGTTCCCCCTATGATGGTTCACCCAAAAAATCCCTATATCAAAACTCCCACACCAGAAAAATATCCAAACAGAAATCTCGTCCCCCTCAAAATGCTTCCCCTTCATTAATATCTTATCCCCCATATACATAAAGTATTTAATTAAATAAATTAAAATTATTAAGCCCCTTAAATTTATTACCCATGTCATTGAATGTGATATGTAATCAATCAATTAATTAATTAATCAATCAAAAGTTTTAAACAATTAATAAATAAATAAATAATATTATTAATACTAATCATTGTTTAATTAAAACCATATTAGGAAAATTAATTATCTAATTAATTATACTTAAAAATCCATATGAACTATTTAACTAGGGTTGTTACATACACCCACCCTTTAGGAAACTTCATCCCAAAGTTAAGGTATCTCATGATACAAGGAAAAAAAACATGGTTCACACATTCATGACAATTAACCGACACTATTAGTAAGTTAGCCAAGAAAAATCATACATACTAGTGTACATGTACAAGAAATGCATGTGTAGCTAGTACATACAAGTCTTGTGCATGGACTAATAATCAATAACTATCACCATTATAGTATTTTATGTATGCATCCAATCCAATCAACAAGACAAGTCTTTTATAAAAGACAATAAACCAATCAAATGTTTGTGAAATCCTTTAATTAAAATTATCCAGTTCAACAATTTTATTTAGACAACTATGGTTTAGTTATGTAATTATGAATATTCATATATACACATTTTCTTTTTAGAAGGGAAAATATTAAGTCTCACCATCAGACAAATCTCCATACTTTCTCAACTATTTTTACTCATCCTTCCTCCCTAACTTACTTCCATCTCCATTCCTATCCTTCCTCTGTTGAACTACCTTGGAGCGTCAACTATATTGACCTACCTCCAGATAGAACCCGTAAGAGGAAGTGTCACTATCTCGACCAAGCTTCCCCAGGAGGCAACTGACAGTCATCATCACACGTCTTGGGGAGTGTGAGCTAACACTATCCTCCCATGACTTCATGTTTCAAAAGATACATGGTGGGAAATGCCTCCACCCCTCCTAATCATAACTAGGGTCCACACCCTACAATGGAATATACAGTGGGACTGTGTTGCTGGGGTTTTTTTCTTTGTTTATTTGGTTTTGGGCAGTCTCACCACATGAAATCCTACACTGGTCCACATATCATAGCAATGCATCCAAACCAATAGAATTTCAAATACAATTATTCATACCATAATGTTTCTCGGCTAGTGGTCATGATATCTACTTTGATCATCCTTATCCATTGGCTATTTCATAGCCCATAACCTGCAGATTAGTTTGTAAGACAAACCCATACATTTCTATGCATTATCATCATGTAATTGCATACAATCATCATTTCAATTTGGTATCCTTGTACCGACAACTTAACATAAAAGTTTCCAAGTTAGAAATAGATCTTGTAATGTCCTATAATTCAATTTCGACACCCGTTCATAAAATTATCATTTATCAAATAGATTGCATCATATCCAACATCATCAATAACATTTAAATATTCATAAAATTTACATTCATAGTGTGGATCGCAATATATTCATCGTCATCAATAACATTTAAACATTCATAAAATTTGCATTCACATAGTAGATCACATTATATTCATCATCATTAATAACATTTAAACATTCATAATTGTTCATATGTCTTAAAATTTTAAGTGTATCATTTAATAGTTTCACTGTGACTAGAAAATAAAGTATATAGGCCTCAGTTAATCTTGGTTGTCTAAGTCAAAAGGTGGTGTTACATACACCCCACCTTCGAGAAACATATTCTCGAGGTGGTGAAAAAAGTGAGGGGTAGTCTGATCTTAGTGTCTTGGTGTCTTCCCAAGTAGAAGATCCTAGACTATACTTGTCCCATTGGACCTTAAGTTGGCCTACCAGATGGTTCCTGAGCTTTCAAACTCAATAGTCCAATATGAGTAATGATTCTACCATGAGAGTTCCCATATATGATACCTACAATTCCATCCAATTTATTTTATGTGATTTGTCAGCATCATAATGACGTAAAACAAATACATGAAATACATTATGAGTTTTATTCAAGTGGGGTGGCAGTACGAGACAATAGGCAACGGGTCCAATTTTCTCTTGGATTCTGAACAGTCCTATAAATCGAGGTGACAAATTTGTCCTCTTCCTGAACCGTATGGTACTCTTATTAGGCCTAATACAAATGAAAACCTAGTCTACCACTTCATAACTTCAGTCAGTCCTGTGTGCATCCACATAACTTTTCTGCCTATCCTATGCTTCCTTTAGTCTTTGCATAATCTGAATCACCTATTCCTCCATCTCTTGAATCAATTCTGGCCCAACTGTTACTCAGTCTTCTATTCTATCCCAACTCAACAACGTTCTGCATGGCCTTCCATACAGAGATTCATAGGGTGGCATTCCAATGGAGCTATGAAAATTGTTATTGTAGGCAAAATCTACCAAAGGTAAGTACTTCTAACACTGGGTTTGATTATCCATGAAATACATCCTGAGCATGTATTCCATGAATTTATTTACTCTCTCACTTTTCCCATCTATTTCAAGATGATAATCTATGCTTAAGTTCAATTGGGTCCCCAACGTTGACTACAAACTTGTCCAAAACCTAGAAGTGAATCTGGAGTCCCTATTTGAAATGATCTTCTTAGGTATCTCATGCAAGCGGATAACCTCATTTACAAACACATGTGCCACATTAGTGACATCGTAAGTGTATCTAACCAGAATAAAATGATTACTCTTGGTTAACTTATCCATTATCACAAGAATGGCATTATGTCTATGAGATGTAAGGATAAACCCCACAACAAAATCCATATAAATGACTTCCCATTTGGACATAGGCACATCATGTGGTTGTAGGAGGCCTGCCGGGTGATGGTGGTCGACTTTCACTTGCTAACACTCTAGGCATTTGGTGATGAAATGGACTACACCATGCTTCATGCCTACACAGAAGAAGAGCTTCCTCATGTCTGCGTACATATTCTTCACACTCAGATGCGCACAATAAATTTCTCTATGGGATTCCTTCAGTATGATGTTTCGAATATCGGCATTCTCAAGGATGTACATCCTTCCTCGATATCTTAATAGTCTGTCTGCTTCTAGACTATATCCTTCATACTTTGGATCTAATTGCCTCCTTCTTTGGAGGTTTGAAGTAATCTTTAAATACCAACCGTCTCCTTGGAGTTGTGTCAACACATGTTCCATTAGATCGACCTTTAAGGGTACCAAGGAGAAGATACATGGTATCCTACTCAAGGCATTTTCGACCACATTTTCTTTTCTCTTGATGTATGAAATACCAAAATCATAATCACTCATAAACTCACTCCATCGCCTTTGCCTGGCATTTAGATCCCTTTGAGTGAAAAGATGTTTTAAACTTTGAAGGTCCATTTTGAGCTCAAAGTTTCGCCCTATAAGATAGTTCCTCCAAAGTTTCAGAGCTAGCATTACAACTGCCAACTCTAAATCATGAGTCACATATAGCTCTTCATGTTTCCTCAACTTTCTTGATGAATAAGCTATCACTCCTAAATCCTACATTAGCATGGACCCCAACCCTTTCTTCGAGGCATTTGTGCAGATGGTGAAGTCCTTTTCCATATCCAACACTCGTAGAATTGGGGCACTAGTTAGTAACCTCTTAATCTCAATAAATTCACTATCATATTCTTCTGTCCATTCATACCTGACCCCCTTGCATTGCAAAGTGGTGATGGGTTTCTCTATTTTTTAGAGTCCTTCCACAAATATACGATAATAACCTGCTAGCCCCATGAAGCTTCTCACCTCATGGGAATTCTTCGGTACTGGCCACTCCATAATGGCCTTTACCTTTTCTGGGTACACAAAGATTCCTTCGCTGGAAATGATATGACCTAAATAGTGTATCTCTTTCTGGAAGAAGAAACATTTCGATTAAATCCCATACAATTTGTTCTCCCTAAGGTAGGACAACACTTCTTGTAAGTGTTCCTCATGTTCTCTTTCATTCTTGGAATAGATTAGGATGTCATCTAGGAAGAATTGTACAAAACGGTCTGAGTATTTCCAAAATATCTTGTTTATGAGGCTCATGAATACTGTTGGTGCATTGGTCAATCCAAAAGGTACTACAACAAACTCGTAATGTCCAAACCAAGTTCGAAAGGCAGTTTTTGGGATGTCGCCTTCCATAATCCTTACCTGATGATACCTTGATCGCAAATGAATATTTGAGAATACCACTCATCCTTTCATCTGATCAAAGAGGTCATCTATTTGTGGCATCAGGTACTGATTTTTCACTGAAGCATAGTTCAAGTCCCTATAGTCTATACACATTCGTAAGGATCCATCTTTCTTCTTTACAAAAATTACTGGTGCACCCCAAGGTGAGACATTGGGCCTTATTAGCCCTAAGTCCAGTAACTCTTTCAACTGCATTTGCAACTCACAAAGTTCCACTGCTTTCATCCAATACAGAGTTTTGGAAATTGGTTCTGCACCATGTTTTAGCTCAATAGTAAAATCAAGCTCCCTCTTAGGAGTTAACCCTGGTAACTCGTTCAGAAAAACATCCTTAAATTTTGATAATACCGGGTACTGATTCAATGAAGGTCCCTTCCTTTCATCAACTGCTTCCACTACATAAAGTCGACACCCTTTCCTCAAGAATCACTTAACTTTCATAGTTGAGATAAAGCGTAATGACACCCTTCTCCGTACACCCTAGATCTCTACTGTTCTTCCCTCATCGTCGACATAAAACACCCTCTTTGTGAAATAATATACCAAATATCGATGAGCTTCTAACCAATCCATTCCAATGATTAGGTCATATGCCCCGAGATCAGTGACATATACCTTCAACTATACAATTATCAACACTAGGTCCTGCAGCTCGTTTTTCCCCCAAAGCCATCTCGACTTGTTTCAAGTCATCATGCTCGTAGGCTACCAACCCACTCTTTTCTAATGTAGAAGGTGAAATGAAACTATCTGTATCACCAGAATCAAATAAAATCTTAACATTGATATGATTTAGCGTACCTTATGAATCCATCACCGTGGATTGATGCTCGACCTGGCGATTATTAATTGCTGCATAAATATGGTGGCTGCTACTTGATCTTCCCATCAGGGCCTTTCCTTCTATATGCGTGAATCCTGACTGTAACTCTAGGCAGTCACGCTGGTAATGGGGTCCTCTGCACCCCCAACAGGTAACACGAGATTGAACCTGTGAACTATTATGTGACTGTCTCTAAAATGAGTTCCTTCTCCTAGAACCCCTGCCCCTACTAGTTGTTCCCTGATATGGCCCCGGACCTGTCTGTGTCATTGGTGATGAACGAGATGTTACACTCACTACCATTCAAATCCTTGCGGTTACTCTCTTTGGTGCGAATCTGTTAGCATATGGAGGTGGCCTTGAGCCCCCTCCCCTGGGAAATTTCCTAGGGGCCTTCCCCACAAATCCAAGATGATGCAGAATGGTTGGTCTTGTAACTTCGATTAAGTTCATGTGTTCCTCCACATAATGCACATTTTCCATAGATTTTGCTATTGAATATGGTTTCCACATCCACACCATAGCTCTTATCTTAGGGTTCAATCCATAGACAAAGTGCTCTACCTGTCGTTGGTCATTATCCATATATAAAACATATGTGACCAATTCCATAAATTTGATCTCATAATCTTCTATAGTTCTATTTCCCTATACTAAGGCATGAAATGATTCTACTTGCTATTCATCATAGTAGGCTGGCAGATATTTCCTTCGGAACCTCTCCTCGAAAAGTTCCTAAGATACTGTGTCTGGGGTAAGATGCAGTTATCTTTCCAGGTTACCCCACCA
>ML781535.1:323269-336085 GCA_009831015.1 Picea engelmannii
CGCTTAAATATGTGATTCACTCTCAGATCTAGAAAATGTTATTACACAAAGAAAGGTACTGGAAATGTTGGATCAAATTAAGTTTTGATGGTGTCTATTTGAGGAAGAACTAAGGGAGGAAAAAGAGAGCAAATGAGTAGTTAAGAATTCATAAACTGAGTTTTTTAGAGGAGGAACATAAAGAGTATCACAATATGAGATGCAGAGTATTTTACAATAAATTCTGCTCCATTATTATCTTCTGACAATAACAATTGAAAACAAGAGAAAATATGATAGGAAAATTACTTAACAGAGAAAGAAACTCCACCAATACATCCGCACAAGAATCCTGTAGAAAAAGAATGCCCATTGTTGATTGATCATCTATAGATTACAAAAAATGCTCCTGGAAAAGCAAGGACCCCAGTCAAACAAAGAAAATTTACCCCTCTCAGGTCAAACCAAAGGGAAATTTACACAGGTAAAACCCTCTCCTACTCAACCCGAACCCCGCTTTCATCTACTACCTCTGCATATATACAAAAATCCCTCAGCCTTGCCAAGAATCACACTCTACCTCTGTTTTCTAAAAATAGAAAAGTAGTTACAATCCTCTTGACACATGTCACTGATGGTCTCTCAGAAACAAAATCAAATAAAAATTTGAATAACAACTAATTTGAGAAAGTTCGATAGGTCTCTCGAATTCTAGGACTGCTGGAAATGAATGTTGAGTTGTTGGGGGATCTTTGCCATAAAATTTGGTCCATCTATTGTTTTTTTCTTCTTCCTGTCATGAATTCACTTCCAACTGGGGAAATTGTGTTTAAACCTCTGCCTGAAATGCGAGAAGACTTTGCCATTTGTCTAGAGAATTTAAATTGCCCCTGGTGGAGTTGCCATCTGCTCCCTGATCTTCCTCAACTGCTGCCTCGAATCGTGGACCTGCTTCATTCATTCTGGCAGAATTTGGGTCTTGTCTACCAATCTATAGTAGTTGATGTTGTCATGGTATCATTATCCTTTTTCTTTGACACACCACCATCTCCAAGCAAGTCCATTTCGCTAGTATCTATCAGTTTGGCATCTCAACAGAAACAGGATTTGATGTGGTTTTGTCATTCATCTTTTCTGTCACTGTGGTTTTATCATTAACTGCTGTGCTATCTCCAAAAATACCCAAAACCCTTTTTTCCTTCTCTATCAATGGTGTTTGTGGTGACTCAAAGCAATTAACAATTGCATATTTATTTTCCAAAAAAAAAAATGGCCCCCACTGTCTCAAAATAGTCTCGTCCCTGGATCATTAGAACTTGTTTGTGTGAGCTCGCCTGGATAGCTTCTGTGAATTGCCTATATTGCAATACTGGATGATTATCAATGCAATTTGACCCCTTTCTGCCTATTGTGCATCATTCCAATTCATTTCATGTTCAACATTTTCAGTATATATAGGATCCTCCCCTTTACATTTACTCTCATCTTGAAGTGACGTGGAAACCCTCTCATCAGAAGCACCACGTTCATCTACCTCTCTACAATCAGAGTAACCATAGTCAACACGTCCAGCTTCCAGTTCTTCTGCTATATCTTCATCCCAATCACAAGAATTTCGGTCTCTGTATTCTCCATATTCATATTGGGAATGATCATCTGCTTGCCCATCCATCATCTTCCCTCTATAATAAATAGGTTCATATTCTTCATAAACATTGCAATTGTAGTCAACATCACTGGAAACTTATGAAACCATCTCTACAGAACATTCCTCCAATTCATCCACCTGACTTTTAGCCTTCCCAATGTCAGTACATGCATCAACAACTGCAATAGAATCTGTCTTGTAGACACTCTGATCAACAACCACATGAAATTCTACCATACAAACACTCTGACTAATTTCTATAGTGTATTTCACATTGAAAGCGCTCTCATCAACTGCCACTGGCAACCCAATCTTGAACTCCCTCTCTTCAACTGCCTCAGAGGACTCAACCTTCCAAGCACTTTCATAACCTGTTAAAGTGTCATTAACAATGAAGACACTCCCATTAACAGTTATAGGGACCTCAACCTTAGAGACACTCTCATGAACTGCTACAATACCATCAACTTTGTCATCAATCTGAGTATTTAAAATAGAGAAGCCAACCTTGCATAATTTCAAATCAACTCTCACAGGGGTGTCAACTACAGAAACACTCTCGTCAATAGCCATGGATTCTTCAACCATGCCGACGCTTTCATATTTTGATCCAGGTTCATCACCATTGCAGACACTACCATTAACAACCATATTAGCATCAACACTAGGGAAGCCTTCATCAATTGCCAGATTACAATCCAAATTGCATACACTCTTATCAATTGTAATGGAGTGAGGATTTTCGGCACGGGGATTTCTCATTGTTGTCATTCATGCACATATTTTCCTCCATTTCATCAGTAGTTTTAAACTGTTCTGTCTCTTTATTCCAACTTTCTGGATGGGAAAGTTTAGAAGCAATAATATCTAATATTAATTGCTTCTTCTGTGGTTTCCTTTTACTCCTGGAATCACTAGCCTTTTCCTTGTCGAATCCTCTCAGCTTCCCTTGGGAGATTGGGTTTCAAATCCACAGTCAACCGTGCTGCAGACAATGAATTGTGTTGAACTCTTATACCCAAAACTGCTCATGAGTCTCCTACGTTACCCATCACTAGGTCTTCTCCCTGTTTTAAAAGAGTCACAGCGGTGGTTCCACTGCAGAAGCAATCAATGGTAGGATGAAACCTGAGCTCCTTATCCATGATATTAAAGGCTTTGAGAAAGGATTCCTTCCACGCTATGAGCATGTTAGGGTCTTTCCCCACAAGGCCCTCAATGTTTTCTCCTTCAGCTTCTTTCCATTCCTCATCCATGGTTATGGAAGTAGTTTCATCCAAATTGAGGATTCCCACTGCGCTAACAGCTTCTTGGATATTGTTGTTTCCTTCATCACCTCATTTTATGGCTTCCCAATGGGAACAAAGATTTGAAGGCAGCAAGTCCCTGACCCTTTTCACGACCAAGTGAAAAAAATGCCCATGCCCATCAAATAGTTCACAAAAAACAGTGTCCTTATTTGACCCAAATTCCTCCCAAACAACCATGGCATCCTGATTAGTCCCTTTTCTACCTTGCTGAGTAAACATACAGGAAATATCACTTGAGCCATCCATACACATCCTACCAGGAATCCTTGCCAAATGGGCATCGGTTTGACCCTCAGCAGCTACGGCTTGAAGTGATGTTCTGTTCTTCTTGTCCCTCGTAAATCTGAAGGAGATAGGAAGCCTTATTGCACATCTTTGAAGCATAGGCCCTCTAGTTTGTGTTGCTAATTTGATAGGAACAACCTCGAAGGAAATATAACCATGTCTCAAGGGAAATTGAATTTTCATTGACCATATAGCTCAGCAACAAGTGAAGGGCAACCTTCCTTTGTAATTCTTTGGTACGGACATCTAGACCAGATAGAGACTCAACAAGTTTCAAGCAATAGGAGTTCATCTCAGGAAGGCTGCAAGAAAGAGAGAAAGAAATTATGTTTGAGCTAGCAAGCCATTACTTGAAACATAAACTCTGGTTGAGACCTGGGCACACAGAGTAACTCTGTTTTTTTATTTTTAAAGTTTTTGGGGACTAATCCCACATTCATGAGGAGAAAAGATAAATGAGTATTGATATTTGCCAATAGCCACAATGCAATCCAATGAAGTGAGCCCGAGGATATCTTTGGAGTTTGGCACTGGCGCTGTCTTGTGTGTTTTCTATTGGTTTGTGAAATGGTGTTAACTCTCGGTGTTGAGTGCTTGGGGATTGGCCCTCGACCAATATAAATTTTGGAAAATATTTTTTCAACAATTTATATTTTGAAAAATAAAATAGAACACTCTTCATAAAGGCTGAGGGGCTAATTTTTGCTCAAAAGAACAAAAATAGATTATAAAAACCAAATTTGGCTAATAAACCAAACTGTGTATTTACTCGCAAGAATAAAATTTTTTCCATTCACACCAATTCATAATTCTTTGCTAAAAATGCACCGAAACTCGCTTTGAAGCTTGCATGCAGGTACTCATCTTATGCTTGGTCAGTGTCGAGCACTTTCTGCCACCTTCACTATGCGTCGTGAGGATAACGCCTAAAATAGATAGATATTATTCAAAATACTGATTCCCCTATTATATAGGGTTCTAACATAGGCTCCACCTAGGGAAAATAGCTCCGAAGGAGGTGTCTAGAATCCATAGAACTCTAAAATTCAAAGACCAACTAATCATTGGGCTGCCCCCAAAATGTAAACTGAAAATAAAACTATGAAGAGATGAAAAAGAAAATATGCTCATTCTATTGAGATTATTGTCACATTCCTACCTACCCTAATCTACCTCATAATTTTGCTGAATCAGGTAATACAGAAATGCCAATGAAGTCAGTCTAGTAGCTGGAAAAACAAATGGATAGCTTGACTGCTTGTCGGTGAAATCCTAAGTATACCTTGATTATATGTCCTCATAATATGAAATGGTAGTCATTGACATTTTTAGTCCTTATAGAAAAAACAGGTCTGAAAATTCAAGCTCACATGAATCTCCATGTAATCTGCCATAGGATTAATTAAAACATGATGCATGAGATTTGCCTCTAGATCTTCAATGACTAGTTGATCAATTGCATCTTCAAAATTAAACCATGCATCTACAACTTCAAACTTATACTTGAAAACATAACCATCATCAATCTACAAATCAACAGGTAGTACGATTTCCTCTTGCTTTGGAGAAGGAAGATTTTCCAAGAACTCTTTGAGATCTAGGAAATTATTTGACTGAATTTGAGAATCCAAAACTTCAATACCATTTTCGAACTTTTCAATAACTAGCTCAAGAAAACAAATTTTACTTCTAGCAGAAAATTTGCTCGATTCCAAAATATGAAACACAGTTGTTAAAAAGTCTTTGTCAATGTGAAATTCTGCTAACTTACCCCTGAATTCTTCTATGGCTTCAGAAGATATAGGATTTTCCACATACCCTGTCATCTTGAAACATCATCAAGGATTTGAAATATGGATTCTTCAGCAGTGAAGTCGCTTGTGAACTTTGAAGCTCAGGAACTTGAACAATGGAGTCACCAGGTGAATGGTACAACCTTCATGTGTTTGGCTTCTATTCACCATCATAAGTCAAATCTGAACTTGATATATTATCTGGAGAACTCAAAAACTTGAGTCCCCAGTGGAGTCACCAAAAATGTTACCACTCTATAATTTGCCTAAGGCTGCAGAGAAAATCATAGAGGTAACCTCGAACCACTTGGAGTCTTGGATCTAGCCCTCCAAGACTCAGAGAGGGATCTCTCTTTTCGATTTAACTTGGTTTGTATGGGATGGATTTTAGGCTAGTTATGAAAGTAATGAAAGTATGGAGTTGGGGTTTTGGTTTTTAAATAGTTGTTTTTGGACAGCAAGGAGGGCCATTGGGCAAATGGGGTCTGCACTTAAATATGTGATTCACTCTCAGATCTGGAAAAATTTCTTACACAGGGCAAGGTAGCAGAAATGTTGGATCGAATTAAGTTTTGATGGTGTCAATTTGACGAAGAACTAGGGGAGGAAAAAGTGAGCAAATGAGCAGTTAATAATTCATAAACTAAGATTTTTGGAGGAACATAAAGATTATCACAAGATGATATGCAGAGTATTTTACAATAAATTATGCTCTTTTATTAGCTTTTGACAATAAAAATTGAAAACAAGAGAAAACATGACAAGAAAATTACTTAACAGAGAAAGAAATGCCACCAATACATCCACACAAGAATCCTGTAGAAAAATCATGCCCATTGTTCATTGATCATCTAAAGATTATAGAAAATGTTCCTAGAAAAGAAAGGACCCCAGTCCAACAAAGAAAATTTACCCCTCTCAAGTCGAACCAAAGGGAACTTTACACAGATCGAACCCTCTCCTACTCAGCCCGAACCCCACTTTCATCTATTACCTCTGCATATATAAAAAAATCCCTTAGCCTTGCCAAGACTCGTGCTCTACCTCTTTTTTCTAAAAATAGAAAAGTAGTTACAATCCTCTTAACACATGTCACCAATGGTATCTCAGAAACAAAATCAAATAAAAATGTGAATAACAACTAATTTGAGAAAGTTCGATAGGTCTCTCGAATTCTGGGACTGTTGGAAATGAATGTTGAGTTGTTGGGGGATCTTTGGCATAAAATCTGGGCCATCTGTCATTTTTTGCTTCTTGCTGTCACGAATTCACTTCCAACTAGGGAAATTATGTTTAAACCTGTGCCTGAAATGTGTGAAGACTTTGCCATTTGTCTAGAGAATTTAAATTTCCCCTGGTTGAGCTCCCATCTACTCCCCGATCTTCCTCAAATGTTGCCTCAAATCGAAGATCTTCTTCATTCATTCTGGCGGAATTTGTGTCTTGTCTACCAATCTACAGTAGTTGATGTTGTCATGGTATCAGTATCATTTTCCTTTGACACACATCCATCTCCAAGCAAGTCCATTTCTCTAGTATCTATCAAGTCTAGCATCTCAACAAAAATAGGCTTTGTTGTGGTTTTGTCATTCAGCTTTTCTATCACTGTGGTTTTATCATTAACTATTTTTCTATCTCCATGAAGACCCAAAACCCTATTTTCCTTCTTAGACAATGATGTTTGTGGTGATTCAGAGCAATTAACAATTGCATCTTTATTTTCCAAAAAACAAAATACCCCACTATCTCAAAGAAGTCCCATCCCTGGATCATTAGAACTTGTTTGTGTGAGCTTGCCTGGATAGCTTCTGTGAATTTCCTATATTGCAATACTTGATGATTATCAATGAAGTTTTGATCCCTTTCTTCCTGTTTTGCATCATTCCAATTCATTTCATATTCAACACTTTCAGTATCTATAGGATCCTACCCTTTACATTTACTCTCAGCTTCAAGTGACATGGAAACCCTCTCATCAGAAGCACCAAGTTCATCTGCATCTCTAAAATCAGAGTAACCATAGTCAACAAGTTTAAATTTCGGTTCTTCTGCTATATATTCATCCCAATCACAAGAATTTTGGTATCTGTATTCTCCATCTTCATATTGGGAATCATCATCTGCTTGCCCATCCATCATCTTCTCGGTATAAGAAACCGATTCATCTTCTTCATAAACATTGCAATCATAGTCAACATCACTGGAAACTTCTAAAACCATCTCTATAGAACATTAATCCAATGCATCCTCTTGACTTTTAGCCTTCCCATTGTCAGTACATGCATCAACAACTGTAATAGAATACGGCTTGCAGACACTCTGATCAACAACCACATGACAGTCTGCCATACAAACACTCTGACTAATTGCTACAGTGTCTTTCACAGTGCAAGTTCTCTCATCAACTGCCACTGGCAACCCAATATTGAACTCCCTCTCTTCAACTACCTCAGAGAACTCAACCTTGCAGGCACTTTCATAACCTATTAAAGTGTCATTAACAATGCAGACACTCCCATTAACAGTTACACAGACCTCAACCTTAGAGACACTCTCATGAACTGCTACAATACCATCAACTTTGTCATCAATCTGAGTATTTAAAACAGAGAAGACAACCTTGAAAACTTTCAAATCAACTCTCACAGGGGTGTCAACTGCACAAACACTCTCGTCAATAGCCATGGGTTCTTCAACCATGCCAATGCTTTCATATTTTGATCCAGGTTCATCACCATTGTAGACACTACCATTAACAACCATAGTAGCATCAACACTGGGGAAGCCTTCATCAACTACGACATTACAATCCAAATTACATACACTCCTATCAATTGTAATGGTGTGAGAATTTTGGGCATGGGGATTGCTCATTGTTGTCATTCATGCACATATTTTCTATCATTTCATCAACAGACTTGGACTGTTCTGTCTCTTTATTCTAACTTTCTGGATGGGAAAGTTTAGAAGCAATAAAATTTGATATTAATCGCTCCTTCTGTGGTTTCCTTTTACTCCTGGAATCACTGTCCTTTGCTTTGTCGAATCCTCTTAGCTTCCCTTGGGAGATTGGGTTTCAAATCCCTAGTCAACTGCGCTACAGACAATGAATTGTCTTGAACTCTTGTTCCCATAACTGCTCATGATTCTCCTACATTACCCATCACTAGGTCTTCTCCCTATTTTAAAAGAGTCACAGCGGTGGTTCTGCTGCAGAAGAAATCAATGGTAGGATGAAACTTGAGCTCCTTATCCATGATCTTAAAGGATTTGAGAAAGGATTCTTTCCACACCATGAGCATGTTAGGAGCTTTCCCCGCAAGGCCCTCTGTGTTTTCTCCTTCGGCTTCTTTCTATTCCTCGTCCATGGTTATGGAAGTAGTTTCATTCGAATTGAAGCTTCCCACTGCGCTAACAGCTTCTCAGATATTTTTGTTTCCTTGTTCGCCTCTTGTTATGGCTTCCCAATGGGAACACAGCTTCAAAGGCAACGAGTCCCTGACCCTTTTTGCAACCAAGTGACAAAAAGGCCCATGCCCGTCGAATACTCTGTAAAACATAGTGTCCTTTTTCGACCCAAATTCCTCCCGAACAACCATGGCATTTTGATTAGTCCCTTTTCTACCTTGCTGAGTAAACATACAGGCAATATCACTTGAGCCATCCATACACATCCTACCAAGAATCCTTTCCAAATGGGCATCGGTTTGAGCCTCAGCAGCCACAACTTGAAGCGATGTTTTGTTCTTCTTGTCCCTTGTAAACCTAAAGGAGATAGGAAGCCTTATTGGGCACCTTTGAAGCATAGGCCCTCCAATCTGTGCTGCTTATTTGACAGGAACAACCTCGGAGGAAATGTAACCCTGTCTCGAGGGAAATTGAATTTTCATTGACCATATAGCTCAGCAACAAGTGAAGGGAAACCTTCCTTTGTAATTATTTGATACAGACATCTAGACCAGATAGAGAACCAACAAGTTTCAAGCAATTGGAGTTCGTATCAGGAAGACTGCAAGAAAGAGAGAAACTAATTATGTCTAAGATGGCAAGCCATTACTTGAAATAAAAACTCCGGTCGACAGTTGGGTGCATAGAGTAACTCTATGTTTTTATTTTTAATGTTTTGGGGGAATAATCCCACATTCATGAGGAGAAAAGATAAATGAGTATTGATATGTGCCGATAGCCAGAATGCAATCTGATGAAGTGAGCTCGAGGCTATCTTTGGAGTTTGGCGCTGGCGCTGTCTTGTGTGTTTGTTGTTGGTTTGTGAACCGGTGTTAACCCTCGGTGTTGAGTGCTTGGGGATTGGCCCTTGACCAATATAAATTTTGGAAAATAATTTTCAACAATTTATATTTTGACAAATAAAACAAAACACTCTGCATAAAGGCCCAGGGGCCAATTTTTGCTCAAAAGACCAAAAATAGATTATAAAAACCAAATTTGGCTAATAAACCAAACTGTGTATTTACCCACAAGAATAATTTTTTTTCCATTCACACCAATTCATAATTCTTTGCTAAAAATGCACCGAAACTCACTTTGAATCTTGCATGCAGGTACTCATCCTATGCTTGGTCAATGTCACGTGCTTTCTACCGCCTTCACTATGCATCGTGAGCATAATTCCTGAAATAGATAGATATTATTTAGAATATTGATTCCCCTATTATATAGGGTTCTAACAATGTCTTTGGTCGGAGGTCCTCCCTCCTAATCCCTTGATGCCTATGGATTACCCATTCCAGATGGTGGGGGTTCCACTTCAGTCCCTGTTGGTTGTCGCTCCTTTAAAGTCTCATTTATGGCCTCCAACAAGCACAATACGAGAGCTAGTTCGGGTGATGGTGGCGGAAGTGTTGGCGGTGTTGGCGGTGCCTGCAACGATGCTCCCCTTCCTTGATTCATTCGAGTCCTAACCATATTGTATGATTTAACTTGCATCAACCAAAGTTGTCAGGGTGAGTTCAAGTATGTTTCAAATTGGTGCTACTTAAACAAGAAGACAGGGTTAGGCATAAGTTTCTTTTACTGGACTGTAAACAGACATTACCCTCTTTAGGGGATTGGATAGGTTAGGGTTAAAGCGTCTAAGCTTGATTTATTCACCTAAGAAAACTATTGACTCCCTTGCTCTGTAGCTACACTAGCATTGTGCCATACTTGCCAATTCCTTTAGCTTACTTTCCTAGTGTGTATGTTGCCTCCTTCCTGCTTGTCCTAGTCTAAGTCCTTTACACTTTTCGCTTACAACTAAATAAGGTGGCTTGCAACCTAAGGTTTATTATTTATTAAAACTAATAATCTAGACTAACTTAATCAACAAAGCCCAAGTTTCAGTCCCCTTAATCAATGCATTAAGTAAGTCTAGTAAATTAATATTATTACTAGTATTAATTAATTAATCACTAATAATTAATCCTTCCAGTTAATTTAAATTTTTTTTTTTTCTTTCTCCAAGGGAGATACATGGCGCATTGGTGTTTGGTTGTTTCTTAAGGCTCAGGCGGTGGGTGGTTGTGGGTTTAAAACCCATAGACTTCAAAATATTTCAAAAAATTTAATTTCTTTTTATAACTTACTTTACTGATATTTTTTTTTTAATCATTATATAGAAAATAATAAATAAATAAATTTAAACAAATAATTTAAAAACAAAAATATATATATATATATTTTTAATTTATAAACAATAATAAATTTAAACATATATAAGTTTAAACAATTAATTTAAAAACAATAATTCTTTTTTTGAAATAACAAAGGGTGCGCATGCATGAAGCCCAGGTGCCACCCTAATTTCCTCCAGCTCTTTATACCTAACCCTAAACTATTCCCTAACCCTAATTCCTCTTTTCCTCAATATTTCTTCTTGTGATGTTTCTGGTTGCATGGTCGGCCACCATGGCCTTCTCTCATGGATTCTCCTCCTCATTTCTCAGGTGATGGCTTCTGGCATTGGTCGTTGGCTTGTATTATGTGTGTTGTTTTGCATTAGCTTATAGACTTGTATTTCTAGGTTTTTTTTTTTGTTTTTTGGTTCTGGACTATTCTGGATTGACGTATTCTGGACTGTTCTGAATTGTTCTTGATTGACTGTTCAACTTGTTTGAATCGGTGCTTGTGTTGGCTTCTAGTTTGATATTTGATTTGTATAGTGCACTCCTCTTCTTGTGACTTGATGCGTGGAGCATATGCACTCAATCTCAACCGATTTCTATTGTGTTGTAGGTCCTTGGATTCGAGATCAGACTCATGGGTATTTGGCCCAATAATTTGAATTTTTTTTTAATCTATTATAAGTATTTTTATTTTTTTTTTTATCTTTGGATGTGTTGATAAATATGCCCCTCTTCCTTCGTGGCTTAGCTTGGCTCATTCGTGGGCTCCTTCATTGGGTGGCTTGGCCAAGGACCTTGGGCACATTAACTTGGCGCTTGGTATCGACTGTGTTTGGCCATGTTTTGTGAACGCATAGTTCAATGCCCCTTTGTGGGTTTTCATCCTCGTGACTTGGTTTAATGCTTGCTTGGTGAATGGTATTGAGTGCACTGGGTTGTATATTTCTTTGTGGTTGGGCGTTGGTAGGTTACCCACTCACGCTGGTTTGTGGCTGGGCATTTTTATCTGTGGAGAGTGGAGGTGGCTATACAATATACAGGTTGGGTGTTTTTATCTGTGGATAATGGCGGCTGTATGATATATAGGCTAGGCGCTTGTGTTGTGTTGTGTTTTTAGATAGATAGCTCATGGATGTGTTGTGCAATGTAAAACCCCCCGGTGAGCTCCTCCTCCATGCGGTTTCAACACTCTGTGTTTTGTTGGGTGTTTAGATAGATAGCTCGTGGATGCGTTTTGCAATGTAGAAGTCCTCCCATGGGCTCCTCCTGTAAGTGGCTTTGGCACTTAGCCTCGAGTTTTGATTTGTTATGTGCATGTGGTTTGACCACCCCTGCCCATATTTGAAAGGTGGTCCTTTGCAATGCTAGGCTTTTCTTTTCCAGTTCTGAAGGAATCATACAGTCTAAACTCGCCTTCCTTAGGACCAGAATATGGTGGTTGCTACTTGGGGGGAAGGATTAAATTTTCTTCAGGAAAAATTGTCAAGGTATGCATTCTGGTGTTATGTCACTCACTGTTTCTATTTGTATATTCCCATTTGGCAGTTCTATCTATAAAGTATTTTACATAAGATCAGATAAATTTAGGCATTGCTCTATTTGGTGTAAATATAACATGAATTTCATTTTTAGATGTGGGGCTGTAGCTTTATGTGCTAAAGTACCAGGTCTCATAGTTTTGTTCTTTTTATGTGGGGTTGTAGCTTTATGTGCTAAAGTACCAAGATTTTATTCCAATTTTTAAGTACTTAAGTGGATACATTAAGGACAACTGCAAATGAATGATTTTAATTTTGTTTTAGTTTATCTGGGTCAATGTTTGATAAGGTTTCTAGGCATGGTTGATATCTCTATGGAGCCTGATTTTGTATGCTCACTTTCTCTAGGGCGCTAAAAATGAGGAGTTTGAAGCTTTATCAAGGCAAGAAGATGATGTCTTATTTTATCATACAACTAGTGTCAGTGTAGTTGTTGTTCTTAGCATTAACACAAAGGCAAAGCGGCCATCATCGGTACTATTGAAACTCTGGGAGATTAACTTGTGTGGACTTGAAGATTTAATATTTGTCTTGAAGGTTTTTCTTGTGTTATATATATATATATATATATATATATATATATATATATATATATATATATATATATATATATATATATATATATATATATATATATAT
>ML781535.1:342509-395894 GCA_009831015.1 Picea engelmannii
ATGGGCCTTATAAGGTGTTGCAAAAGATTGGTACTATGGAATACAAATTGGAGTTGCCTGCATCTTCACGAGTACACCCAGTTTTCCATGTTTCATGCTTAAAGAAGGTTATAGGTGACAAGATCCCAGTTCAAACTATATTGTGAGAACTTAACGAGGAAGGAAAAATCATATTGGAGCCTGAATCCATCACGGACACAAGAATTCGCCAGCTAAGGAATAGATCCATTTCAGAGTATCTCATTAAATGGAGGAAACTACAGGATGAAGATTCCACTTGGGAAGATGAGTCTTTTATACAGAAACATCATGAGTTTCTCAAGCGTTGTGGACAACACTTGTTTCAAGGGGAGGGGCATGTTAAGCCCTAATTTTGGCACATTACCCCTTAATTGGGGCATATTATATTAGTAATTCTATTTTATTTATGTCGGCTTTAGGCCACTAGTTGTAATTTAGATTAGTAATGTTATTTTAATTATGTCGACTTTAGGCCATTATTTGTAATTATACCTCCTAGTCTCCTATATATACCAAGGAGACATTTTTATTTTGAATCATCTTGGACTTGAACATTTAAGTGGGGTAAAAGGAGGTTGCCCCCTCGAAGTGGCTTATTATCTGAAATTATCTCTGTTTCAAGGTGTTGATTACTTTTCCTGAGGTTTTTCCATGCTATATTGATGTTTGGTTCTTAACACTATCCCCATAAAGCTTCTCACCTCATGGGCATTCTTCGGTACTGGCCACTCCATAATGGCCTTTACCTTTTGTAGGTCTACAAAGATTCCTTCCTCGGAAATGATATGACCTAAATAGTGGATCTCTTTCTGGAAGAAGGATCATTTTGACAACTTCCCATACAATTTATTCTCTCTAAGGAAGGACAACACTACTCGTAAGTGTTCCTCATGTTCTCTTTCATTATTGGAATAGATGAGGATGTCATCTAGGAAGAATTGTACAAAACGATCTAAGTATTTCCTAAATACGTCATTCATGAGGCTCATGAATATTGTTGGTGCATTGGTCAATACAAAAGGTACTACGAAAAACTTGTAATGTCCAAATCGAGTTCGAAAGGCGGTTTTTGGGATGTCGCCTTCCTTAATCCTTAACTGATGATACCCTAATCGAAAATCAATATTTGAGTATACCTCTCCTCCTTTCATCTGATCAAGGAGGTCATCTATTTGTGGCATCAGGCACCTATTTTTCACTGTAGCATGGTTCAGGTCCCTGTAGTCTATACACAGTCGTAAGGATCCATCCTTCTTCTTGACAAAAATTGCTGGTGCGCCCCAAGGTGAGACATTGGTCCTTATTAGCCCTAAGTCCTGTAACTCTTTCAACTACATTTGAAAGTCACAAAGTTCCATCACTATCATCTAATACGATGTTTTGAAAATTTGTTCTACACCAGGTTTTAGCTCAATAGTAAAATCAAGCTCCCTCTCAGGAGGTAACCCTGGTAACTTGTTTGGGAGAAAATCCTTAAATTCTAACAATACCGGGTACTGATCCAATGAGGGTATCTTCCTTTCGTTCACTGCTTCCACTACATAAAGTCAAGATCCTTGCCTCAAGAATCACTTAACTTTCATAGTTGAGATAAGGCGTAATGACACCTTTCTCCGTACACCCTAGATCTCTACTAGTCTTCCCTCATCATCGACACAAAGAACTCTCTTTGCAAAATAATCTACCAAAGCTCGGTGAGATTGAACCTGCGCACTGTTATGTGACTGTCTCTGAAATGAGTTCCTTCCCCTGGAACACGTGCCCCTACTAGTTGTTCCATGATATGGCCATGGACCTGTCTGCATCGTTGCTGATGAATGAGATTTTTCACTCACTGCTATTGAAATCCCTGTGGTTATTGTCCTTGGTGTGACTTTGTTACCATATGGAGGTGGCCTTGGGCCCCCTCCCCTGGGAAATTTCCT
Source organism: Picea engelmannii (assembly GCA_009831015.1). Classification (NCBI taxonomy): domain Eukaryota; kingdom Viridiplantae; phylum Streptophyta; class Pinopsida; order Pinales; family Pinaceae; genus Picea; species Picea engelmannii. Next base: position 344,456 of record ML781535.1, read on the forward strand.
AGGGGCCTTCCCCACAAATCTAGGATGATGCAAAAAGGTCAATCTTGTACCTCTGGTTAAGTTCATCTGTTCTTCCACATAACATGCATTTTCCATAGCTTCTTCTACAGAAGATGGTTTCCACATCCGCACCATAGCTCTGATCTTAGGGTTCAATCCATAGACAAAGAACTTTGCTTGTCATTGGTCATTATCCATATACGAAACATATTTGACCAATTCCATAAATCTGATCTGATATTCTTCTACAGTTATGTTTCCATGTACTAAGGCATGAAATGATCCTACTTGTTGTTCCTCATAGTAGGCTGGTAGATATTTCCTTCAGAACCTCTCCTCAAAAAGTTCCCAAAATACTGTGTCTGGGGTAAGATGCAGTTGTCTTTCTAGGTTACCCTACCAGTTCAAGGCATTGTCTCTTAATTGAAAAATCACTATCTTTGCCTTCGATTTGGACACATAGTCCCTTAAGGCAAAACACCTTATCTTGCCTTCCAACCATGGTTCCGCACGTTCATTGGCGTGACCCCGAACAGATTCCAGAAGTTTGATCTTCTGCAATTCGTGAGTGATGTCTTCGAGCATAGGTCCTCCCTCTGAATCCCTTGACGCTTCTGGATTACCCATTCCATTTGGTGGGGGTTCCACTTCGGTCCCTGCTAGTTGTTTCCCCTTTAAAGTCTCATTTAGGGCCTCCAACGAGTGTAATATGAGAGCTAGTTATCGCGATGGTGGCGGTGGCGCCGATGGTGTTGGAAATTCCTACGAAGATGCTTCCCTCCCTCAATTCCCATGAGTCCTAACCATCCTGTATGATTTAAATTGCATCAACCAAAGTTGTTAGGGTGAGTTAAAGTATGTTTCGAATTGGTGCTACTTAAACTAGAAGACAAGGTTAGGTGTAAGTTTCTTTTACTTGTCTGTAAACAAACATTACTCTCTTTAGGGGATTGGCTAGGTTAGGGTTAAAGCATATAATCTTGATTTATTCTCCTAAGAAAACTATTAACTCCCTTGCCCGGTAGCTACACTAGCCTTGCGCCATACTCTCCAATTCCTTTAGCTTAATTTCCTAGTGTGTATGATGCCTCATTCCCGCTTGTCCTAGTCTAAGTCCTTTAAACTTTTTGCTTACGACTAAATAAGGTGACTTCCAACCTAAGGTTGAATATTTATTAAAACTAACAATCTAGACTAACTTAATCAACAAAGCCCAAGTTTCAGTTGGCTTAATCAACGCATTTATTAAGTCTAGTAAATTAATATTATTACTAGTATTAATTAATTAATCACTAATAATTAATCCTTCGAGTTAATTTAATTAATTTTTTCTTTTTTTCTCCAAGGAACATACATGGAACGTTGGTGTTTTGTTGTTTCTTAAGGCTTAGGCGGTGGGTGGTCATGGGTTCAAAACCCATAGACTACAAAATATTTCAATTTTTTTTTATAACTTAATTTATTAATATATATTTTTTAATCATTATATAGAAAATAATAAATATATAAATTTAAACGAATAATTTAAAATATATATATATATATATATATATAGTTTAAATTTATAAACAATAATAAATTTAAGCATATATTAATTTAAACAATTAATTTAAAAACAATAATTCTTTTTTTGAAATAACAAAGGGCGGGCATGCATCAAGCCTAGGTGCCGCCCTTGTTTCCTCCAGCTCTTCATACCTAACCCTAAACTATTCCTTAACACTAATTCCTCTTTTCCTCAATATTTCTTCTTGCGAGGTTTCTGGTTACGTGGTTGACTTCTGGCATTGGTCGCTCGCTTGTATTATGTGTGTTGTTTTGCATTAACTCATAGACTTGTATTTCCAGGGTTTTTGTTTTTGTTTTTTGGTTCTGGACTGTTCTAGATTGACGTATTCTGGACTGTTATGGGATGTTCTGGATTGACTATTCAACTTCTTTGAATCGACACTTGTGTTGGCTTGTAGTTTGATATTTGATTTGTATAGTACACTCCTCTTCTTGTGACTTGATCCATGGAGCATATGCACTCGGTCTCAACCGACTTCTATTCAGTTGTAGGTGCTTGTATTCGAGATGAGACCCGTGGGTATTTGGCCCAATAAATTGACCTTTTTTTTTAATCTATTATAGGTATTTTCTTTTTTTTTTTGATCTTTGGACGTGTTGAGAAATATACCCCTATTCCTTTGTGGCTTATCATGGCTCATTCATGGGCTCCTTCCTTCAGTGGCTTGGTCATGGACCTTGGGTGCATTAACTTGTCACTTGGGATCAACTGTTTTCGACTGTGTTCTGTGGACACGTAGTTCAATGCCCCTTTGTGGGTTTTCCTCCTCATGACTTGGTTTAATGCTTGCTTGGTGCATGGTATTGAGTGCGCTAGGTTGTATATTGTTTTGTGGCTGGGAACTCGTAGGCTACCCTCTCACGCTGAGTCGTTGACTTGTATATTTGTTTGTGGTTGTGCGTTTTTATCTATGAAGAGTGGAGGCGGCTATACAATATATAGGCTGGGTGTTTTTATCTAGGGAGAATGGCGGGTATATGATATATAGGATGGGTGCTTTTATCTGTGGAGAATGGTAGCTGTATGATGTACAGGTTGGGCGCTTGTGTTTTGTAAAACCCCACGGTGAGCTCCTCCTCCATGTGGTTTCAGTGCTTTGTGTTGTGTTGGGTGTTTAGATAGATAGCTCGTGGATGCATTGTGCAATGGAGAAGTTCGCCCATGGGCTCCTCTTGCAAGTGGCTTTTGTGCTTGGGCTCGGGTTTCAATTTGCGATGTGCATGTGGTTTGACCACCCCTGCCCAGATTCAAAAGGTGGTCCTTTTCAACCCTAGGATTTTCTTTTCCAATGCTGAAGGAATCATATAGTCTAAACTCACCTTCTTTAGGACCAGAATCTGGTGGTTTCTTCTTGGGGGGAAGGATTAAATTTGCTTCAGGAAAACTTATCAAGGTATGTGTTCTGGACTTATGGCACTAACTGTTGCTATTTTTATATTCCTAATTATCAGCTCTATCTACGAATTATTTTGCATAAGATCATATAAATTCAGGCATTGCTCTATTTGGTCTAAATATAACATGAATTTCATTTCTAGATGTGGGGTTGTAGCTTTATGCACTAAAGTACCAGGTCTCATAGTTTTGTTCTTTTGGAAAAAACAATGTTTTGGTAGTACTCATTAAATTTCAGATTGTCATTCTCTTTATCAGGTTTCAAACACAACAATTCTTTTTGAATATGAAGTTGCCAACATGACCAGATCCATTAACCAAGATTTTAGGCCTATTTTTAAGTACTTAAGTGGATACATTAAGGACAAATGAAAATGAATGATTCTAATTTTTTTTTAGTTTATCTGGGTTGATGTTTAGTAAGGTTTCTATGCATGGTTGATATCTATATGGAGCCTGATTTTGTATGCTCACTTTCTCTAGGGCGTTGAAAATGAGGAGTTTGAATATGCATCAAGGCAAGAAGATGATGTGTTATTTTATCAAACAACTAGAGTTAGTGTAGATTTTTTTCTTGGCATTAACACAAAGGAAAAGTGGCCATCATCGGTACTATTGAAACTCTGGGAGCTTAACTTGTGTGGACTTGAAGATTTAATATTAGTCCCGAAGTTTTTTCTTGTGTTATATATATATATATATTTATTTATTTACTTTTTTTACTTTCAAAGTGTATAATATTATATCTTTTCAATTGAGCATATCATTTATTTATAGATTTTTGTAAAAATAAAATAAAAATTTGTGTTTTTGGCTTGCAGGTTAGGTGGATCTGGAGTTGGAGTTGGTGCTTGGCCCTCAGGCCCATATTTATATATAATTGAGGGTTTGGGTAGGTGGGTAGGCCCTTGGCTCCAGATTTTGAGCCAAGGCTCTAATACCATGTGTAAGGTTCTATTCCACAGAGCCTTATAAAACCAGGAAAAAAATATATATTTTAAGGAAATGCTATCCTAATATTTCATAACATCATAACCAACATATATCCATTCAGTGTAATCAAAATTTATGAAAAGATCGTAATTCACTTACAAACAAAAACATAACATAGCATATTCCTTATAATGCATAAAAGAAATACATAAAATAAATTACCTCTTCCTGATGCTAACCCTGATCTTTGTTGGTCCAAGATGAAGTTGAAATTGTGCCAAACACTACCCAAATCCGAGTTTTCCTCCCTGCCATCTAGGAGGAACCTGTCCGGATCACTTGCTCCAGGATACTGTAAGGATATTCTGGCCACTGTGCCCAAAACCCCCAACAACCCGATGCCCCCTGCGATGGTTCACCCAAAAACTCCCTACATCAAAACTCCCACACCAGAAAAATATCCAAACAGAAATCTCATCCCCCTCAAAATGCTTTCCCTTCATTAATATAGTATCCCCCTTATACGTAACATATTTAATTAAATAAATTAAAATTATTAAGCCCCTTAAATTTATTACCCATGTCATTGAATGTGATATGTAATCAATTAATTAATCAATCAATCAATCAAAAGTTATAAACAATTAATTAATATTATTAATACTAATCATTGTTTAATTAAAACAATATTAGGACAATTAATTATATAATTAATTATACTTAAAAATCCCTATGAAGTATTTAACAAGGGTTGTTACATACACCCACCCTTAAGAAAACTTCGTCCTGAAGTTAAGGTATCTCTAGATACAAGGAAAACAAACATGGTTCACACATTCATGACAATTAACTGACACTATTAGTAAGTAAGCCAAGAAAACTCGTACATACTAGTGTACATGTACAAGAAATGCATGTGTAGCTAGTACATACAAGTCTTCTGCATGTACTAATAATCAATAACTATCACCCTTATAGTATTTTATGTATGCATCCAATCCAATCATCAAGACTAGTCTTTTATAAAAGACAATAAACCAATCAAATGTTTGCGAAGTCCTTTAATTACAATTATCCAGTTCAACAATTTTTTTTAGACAACTATGGTTTAGTTAAATAATTATGAATATTCATATATATACATTTTCCTTTTAAAAGGGAAAACAATCTCACCATCAGAAAAATCTCCATACTTTCTCAACTATTTCTACTCATCCTTCCTCCCTAACTTACTTCCATCTCCATTCTTATCCTTCCTCTGCTGGACTATCTTGGAGTGTCAACTATATTGACCTAACTCCAAATAGAACTAGTAAGAAGAAGTGTCACTATCTCGACCAAGCTTCCCAACAGGAAACTGATAGTCATCATCGCACGTCTTGGGGAGTGTGAGCTAACACTATCCTCTCATGACTTCAGGTTCTGAAGGATACACGGTGGGAAATGCCTCCACACCTCCTAATCATAACTAGGGTCCACACCCTACAATGGAATATATAGTGGCACCGTGTTTTTGGGGGTTTTGTCATCATTTATTCGGTTTTGTGCAGTCTCATCACCTGAAATCCTGTACCGGTCCACATATCATAGCAATGCATCCAAAAAAATATAATTTCACATACAAATATTTTTACCATAATGTTTCTTGGCTAGTGGTCATGATATCCACTTTCATCATCCTTATCCCTTGGCTATTTCATAGCCCATAACCTACAGATTAGTCTGTAACACAAACTCATAAAATTCTATGCATTATCATCATGTAATTTCATACAATCATCATTTCAATTTGGTATCCTTGTACCGACAACTTAACATCAAAGTTTTCAAGTTAGAAATAGATCTTCTAATGTGCTATAAGTCAATTTCGACACCCGTTGATCAAATTATCATTTATCAAATAGATTGCATCATATCCAACATCATCAATAAAATTTAAATATTCATAAAATTTACATTGAGAGTGTGGACCACATTATATTCATCATCATCAATAACATTTAAACATTCATAAAATTTTCATTCACATAGTAGATCGCATTATATTCATCATCATTAATAACATTTAAACATTCATAGTTTCACTGTGACTAGAAAATAAAGTATATAGGCCTCAGGTAATCCTGGTTTTCTAAGTCAAAAGGTGGTGTTACATACACCCCACCTTCGAGAAACATATTCTCGAGGTGGTCAAAAAGTGAGGGATCGTCTCGTCGTACTCTCTCAACATCTTCCCAAGTAGTAGATCCTCGACTATACATGTCCCATTGGACCTTAACTTGGTCTACCAGACAATTCCTAAGCTGTTGAACTCTACAGTCCAATATGCGTAATGATTCTACCGTGAGAGTTCCCACGTCTGATACCTACAATTCCTTCCAATTTATTTGATGTGATTCATCAACAACATAATGATGTAAAACAGATACATGAAATACATTATGAGTTTTATGCAAGTGGGGTGGCAGTACGAGATGATAGGCAATGGGTCCAATTTTCTCTTGGATTTTGAACAGTCCTATAAATTGAGGTGACAAATTTGACCCCTTCCTGAACCATATGGTACTCTTATTAGGTCTGATACGAATGAAAACCTGGTCTCCCACTTCATAACTTTTGTCGGTCCTCTTTGCATCCGCATAACTTTTATACCTATCATGTGCTTCCTTTAGTCTCTGCCTAATCTAAATCACCTATTCGTCCATCTCTTGAATCAATTCTGGCCCAACTGTTACTCAGTCTTCTAGTCTATCCCAACTCAATGGCCTTTTGCATGGACTTCCATATAGAGCTTCGTAGGCTGGCATTTCGATGGAGCTATGAAAGCTGTTATTGTACGCAAACTCTACCCAAGGTAGGTACTTCTCTGACTGGGTCTGATTATCCATGACATACATCCTGAGCATGTATTCCATGACTTGATTTACTCTCTCTCTTTTCCCATCTGTTTCAGGATGATAAGTTGTGCTTAAGTTCAACTGAATCCCCAACGCTAACTGTAAACTTCTCCAAAACCTAGAAGTGAATCTGGAGTCCTTATCTGAAATGATATTCTTAGACATCCCATGCAAATGGATAACCTCACTTACAAACACATGTTCCATACCAGTGACATCGTAAGTGTCTCTAACTAGAATAAAATGAGCACTCTCACAAGAATGGCATTATGTCTATGAGATGTGAGCAGAAACCTTACAACAAAATCCATAGAAATGACTTCCCATTTGGACATAGAAACATCACTTGGTTGTAGGAGGCGTACCAGGTGATGGTGGTCGAATTTCACTTGCTAACACTCTAGGCATTTGGTGAGGAAATGGACTACATCATGCTTCATGCCTACCTATAAGAAGAGCTTCATCATGTCTTTGTACATCTTCTTCACACTCAAATTCACACAATAAGTTGCTCTATGGGCTTCCTTTAGTATGATGTTTTGAATATACCCATTCTTATGGATGTACATCCTTCCTCGATATCTCAATAGTCCATCTGCTTCCAGACTATATCCTTCATACTTTGGATCTAACTGCCTCCCGCCATGGAGGTTTGAAGTAACCTTTAAATACCAACTGTCTCCTTGGAGTTGTGTCAACACATGTTCCCTCAGATTGACCTTTAAAGGTACCAAGGATAATATACGTGGTATTCTACTCAAGGCTTCTGCGACCAAATTTTCTTTTCCCTTGATGTATGAAATACCAAAATTGTACTCACTCCATCGAATTTGCCTGGCATTCAGATCCCTTTAAGTGAAGAGATGTTTTAAAATTTGATGGTCCATTTTGAGCTCAAAGTTTGCCCCTATAAGATAGTGCCTCCAAAGTTTCAGAGCTAGCATTACAACTGCCAAATCTAAATCATGAGTCGCATATAGCTCTTTCTGTTTCTCCAAATTTCATGATTTATAAGTTATCACTCCTCCATCCCGCATTAGCACGACCCCCAACCCTTTCTTCAAGGCATCTATCCAGACGGTGAAGTCCTTTTCCATATCTGCCACTCGTAGAATTGGGGCACTATTTAGTAACCTCTTAAGCTCAATGAATGCACTATCACATTCTTCTATCCATTCATACCTGACCCTCTTGCGTTGCAAAGTGGTGATGGGTTTCGCTATTTTTTAGAATCCTTCCACAAATATCGGATAATACCCTGCTAGCACCATGAAGCTTCTCACCTCATGGGAATTCTTCGGTACTGGCCACTCCATAATGGCCTTTACCTTTTCTGGGTCCATAGAGATTCCTTCACCGTAAATGGTTTGACCTAAATAGTGGATCTCTTTTTGGAAGAAGAAACATTCTGAAAGCTTCCCATACAATTTGTTCTCTCTAAGGCAAGGCAACACTACTCGTAAGTGTTCCTCATGTTCTCTTTCATTCTTGGAGTAGATGAGGATGTCATCTAGGAAGAATTGTACAAAACGGTCTAAGTATTTCTGGAATACGTCACTCATGAGGCTCATGAATATTGTTGGCACATTCGTCAATCCAAAAGGTACTACGAAAAAGTCGTAATGTCCAAACCAAGTTCAAAAGGCATTTTTTGGGATGTCACCTTCCTTAATCCTTAACTGATGATACCCTGATCGCAAATCAATCTTTGAGAATACCGCTCCTACTTTCATCTCATCAAATAGGTCATCTATTCATGGCATCGGGTACCTATTTTTCACTGTAGCATGGTTCAGGTCCCTGTAGTCTATACACAGTCGTAAGGATCCATCCTTCTTCTTTACAAAAATTACTGGTGCGCCCCAAGGTGTGACATTGGGCCTTAGTAGCCCTAATTCCATTAGCTCTTTCAACTACATTTTCAACTCACAAAGTTCTAGTGGTGTCATATTATATAGAGTTTTGGAAATTGGTTATGCACCAGGTTTTAGCTCAATAGTAAAATCAATCTCCCTCTCAGGAGGTAACCCAGGAAACTCATTCGGAAAAACATCCTTAAATTCTGACAATACTGGGTACTGATCCAATGAGTATCCCTTCCTTTCATTCACTGCTTCCAGTAGTTAAAGTCGTCACCCTGTCCTCAACCATTGCTTAAATTTTATAGCTAAGATAAATCGTAATGACACCTTTATTCGTACACCCTGGATCTCTATTGGTCTTCCCTTATTGTCGACACAAAGCACCCTCTTTGCAAAATAATCTACCAAAGCTCGATGAGTTTCTAACCAATCCATTCCAATGATTAGTTCATACGCCCCGAGAGCAGTGACATATACCTTCAACCTAGTAGTACACACTCCCAGGTCTACTATACAATTATCAACACTAGGTCCTACCGCTTGTTTTTCCCCCGAAGCCATCTTGAATTGTTTCAAGTCATCGTGCTCATAGGCTACCAACCCACTATTTTCTAATGTAGAAGGTGAAATTAAACTATCTGTAGCACTAGAATCAAATAAAATATTAACGTTGATATGATTTAGTGTACCTTATGACTCCACCACCGTGGATTGATGCTCATCCTGGCGATTATTAACCACTCCGTAAATCTGGTGGCTGCTACATGCTCTTCCCATCGGGGCCTTTCCTTCTCTGTGCGTGAATTCTAATTGTAACTCTAGGAAGTCATGCTAGTCATGGGGTCCTCTGTACCCCCAACAGATAACATGAGATTGAACCTGCGCATTGTTCTGTGACTATCTCTTAAATGAGTTCCTTCCCTTGGAACCCCTACCCCTACTAATTGTTCCTTGATATGGTTGTTGACCTGTCTGTGTCATTGGTGATGAGCGAGATGTTGCACTCACTGCAATTGAAATCCCTGTGGTTATTGTCCTTGGTGTGACTATGTTACCATATGGAGGTGGCCTTGAGCCCCCTCCCCTGGGAAATTTCATAGGGGCCTTCCCAACAAATACAGGATGATGCGGAAAGGTCGGTCTCATACCTCTGATTAAGTTGATGTGTTCCTTCGCATAATGCACATTTTCCACAACTTCCACTACTGAAGAAGGTTTCCACATCTTCACAATAGCTCTTATCTTAGGGTTCAATCCATAAACAAAGCACTCTGCCTGTCGTTGGTGATTATCCATATACAAAACATATTTGACCAATTCCATAAATATGATCTCATATTCTATTACAATTATGTTTCCCTGTACTAAGGCATGAAATGCTCCTACTTTCTAATACTCATACTAGGCTGGTAGATATTTCCTTCGGAACCTCTCCTCGAAAAGTTCCCAAGATACTGTGTCCAGGCTAAGATGCAGTTGTCTTTCTAGGTTACCCCACTAGTTTAAGGCATTGCCTCTTAACTGAAAAATCACTATCTTTTCCTTAGAGTTGGACACATAGTCCCTTAAGGCAAAAGACCTTGTCATGCCTTCCAACCATGCTTTTGTACGTTCACTGGCATGACCCTCGGTAGACTCCAGAGGTTTGATCTTCTGTAATTATCGAGTGATTTATTTGGGCAGAGGTCCTCCCCTCAAATACCTTGATGTTTCTAGATTACCCATTCTAGATGGTGGGGGTTCAACTTCAGTCCCTACTAGTTGTCACCACTTTAAAGTCTCATTTATGGCCTCCAACGAGCATAGTATGAAAGCTAGTTCAGGCGATGGTGGCGAAACCATTGGCGGTGTTGGAAGTGCCTGCGATGATGCTCCCTTGCTTCGATTTGCTTGAGTCCTAATGGTCCTGTATGATTTAACCTGCATCAACCAAAGTTATCGGGGTGAGTTCAAGTACATTTCAAATTGGTGCTACTTAAACTAGAAGACATGGTTAGGAATAAGTTTCTTTTACTTGTCTATAAACAGACATTACTCTCTTTAGGGGATTGGCTAGGTTAGGGTTAAAGAATCTAATCTTGACTTCTTCGCCTAAGAAAATTATTGACTCCCTTTCCTGGTAGCTACACTAGCCTTGCTCCATACTCGCCAATTCCTTTAGCTTACTTTCCTAGTGTGTATTTTGCCTCCTTTCTCCTTGTCCTAGTCTAAGTCCTTTAAACTTTTCTCTTACAACTAAATAAGGTGACTTCCAACCTAAGGTTGATTATTTATTAAAAATAATAATCTAGACTAACTTGATCAACAAAGACCAAGTTTCAGTTGCCTTAATCAATGCATTTAGTAAGTCTAGTAAATTAATATTATTAGTAGTATTAATTAATTAATCACTAATAATTAATCCTTCCAGTTAATTTAATTAATTGTTTTTTCTTTCTCCAAGGCACATACATGGCGCGTTGGTGTTTGGTTGTTTCTTAAGGCTTAGGTGGTGGGTGTTCATGGGATCAAAACCCATAGACCTCAAAAAATTTCAATTTTTTTTTTTTTTTTATAACTTAATTTATTAATATATATTTTTTAATCATTATATAGAAAATAATAAATAAATAAATTCAAATGAATAATTTAAAAACAAAAATATATATATTTATTTTAAATTTATAAACAATAATAAATTTAAACAAATAATTTAAAAACAATAATTTTTTTTTTTAAATAACAGAGGGTGGGCATGCATGAAGCCGAGGTGCCACCCTCATTTACTCCATCTCTTCATACCTAAACCTAAACTATTCCTTAACCCTAATTCCTCTTTTCCTCAATATTTCTTCTTGCGAGGTTTCTAGTTACGCGGTTGGACACCATGGCCTTCTCTCATGGCTTCTCCTCCTCATTTGTCAGGTGATGGCTTCTGGCATTGGTCGTTGGCTTGTATTATGTATGTTGTTTTGCATTAGCTCATAGACTTGTATTTCTAGGGTTTTTTTTTGGTTTTTTGGTTTTGGACTATTCTGGATTGACGTAATATGGATTGTTCTGGACTATTATGGATTGACTGTTCATCTTGTCTGAATCGGAGCTTGTGTTGGCTTGTGGTTTTATATTTGATTTGTATAGTGCACTCCTCTTCTTTTGACTTGATGTGTGGAGCATATGCACTCAGTCTTGACTGAATTCTTTTGTGTTGTAGGTGCTTGGATCCGAGATGAGACACGTAGGTATTTGTCCCAATAATTTGTTTTTTTTTTTAATCTATTATAAGTATTTTTTTTATTTTTTATTTTTATCTTTGGACATGTTGAGAAATATACCCCTCTTCCTCTGTGGCTTATCTTGGCTCATTCATGGGCTCATTACTTCGGTGGCTTGTTCATGGACCTTGGGCACATTAACCTGGTGCTTGGTATCGACTGTGTTCCACTGTATTCTGTGGACATGTAGTTCAACGCCCCTTTGTGGGTTTTCCTCCTCGTGACTTGGTTTAATTCTTGCTTGGTGCATGGTCTTGAGTGCGATGGGTTGTATATTTTTTTGTGGCTAGGAGCTGGTAGGATACCCACTCATGCTAAGTTACTGGCTTGTATATTAGTTTGTGGTTGGGCATTTTTATCTGTGGAGAGTGGAGGCGGCTATACAATATACAGGATGGGTGTTTTTATCTGTGGAGAATGGTGGTTGTATGATATACAGGCTCGACGCTTGTGTTGTGTTGTGTGTTTAGATAGATAGCTCGTGGATGCATTGTGCAATGTAAAACCCCCCGGTGAGCTCCTCCTTCATGCAGTTTCGACGCTCTGTGTTGTGTTGGGTGTTTAGATAGATAGCTCGTGGATGCATTGTGCAATGTAGAAGTCTGCCCGTGGGCTCCTCCTGCAAGTGGCTTTGGCGCTTGGCCTTGGGTTTCGATTTTCGATGTGCATGTGGTTTGACCACCCCTACCCAGATTCGAAAGGTGGTCCTTTGCAATGCTAGGCTTTTCTTTTCCAATGCTGAAGGAATCATACAGTCTAAACTCACCTTCCTTAGGACCAGAATATGGTGGTTGCTACTTGGGGAAAAGGATTAAATTTTCTTCAGGAAAAATTGTCAAGGTAGGCATTTTGGTGTCATTTCACTCACTGCTGCTATTTGTATATTCCTAATTGGCATCTCTATCTACAAAGCATTTTTCATAATATCAAATAAATTTGGGCATTGCTCTATTTGTTCTAAATATAACATGAATTTCATTTCTAGATGTGGGGTTGTAGCTTTATGTGCTAAAGTAATAGGTCTCATAGTTTTGTTCTTTTGGAAAAAACAATTTTTTGGTAGTACTCATTAAATTTCAGACTATCATTCTCTTTATCATGTTTCAAGCACAACGATTCTTTTTGAATATGAAGTTGCGAATGTGACCAAATCCATTAACCAAGATTGTAGGCCTATTTTTAAGTACTTAAGTGGATACATTAAGGACAACTGCAAATAAATGATTCTAATTTTGTTTTAGTTTATCTGGTTTGATGTTTGATAAGGTTTCTAGGCATGGTTGATATCGATATGGAGCCTGATTTTGTATGCTCACTTTTTCTAGGGCACTAAAAATGAGGATTTTTAAGTTGCATCAAGGCAAGAAGATGATGTGCTATTTTATCAAACAAATAGTGTGAGTGTAGTTGTTGTTCTTGGCATTAACATAAACGAAAAGCATCCATCATCGGTACTATTGAAACTATGGGAGATTAACTTGTGTGGACTTGACGATTTAATATTATCCTGAAGGTTTTTCTTGTGTTATATATATATATATATATTACTTTCAAAATGTATAATATTATATCTTTTCAATTGGGCATATTGTTTAGATATAGATCTGTGTAAAAATAAAATAAAAATTTGTGTTTATTTCTTGCAGGTTAGGTGGATTTGGAGTTGGAGCTAGAGCTTGCCCCTCAAGCCTAGATTTATATCTAATTGAGGGTTTGGGTAGGCAGGTAGGACCTTGGCTCCAGATTTTGAACCAGGTCTCTAATACCATGTGTAAGGTTCTGCTCCACAGAGCCTTATAGAACCAGAAAAAAAAAAATTATTTTAAGGAAATGCTATCCTAACATTTCATAACATCATAACCAACATATATCCATTCAGTGTAATTAAAATTTACGAATAGATCCTAATTCACTTACAAACAACAACATAACACTACATATTCCTTATAATACATAAAACAAATAGATAAAATAAATTACCTCTTCCTGATGCTAACCCTGATCTCTGTTGGTCCAGGATGAAGTTGAAACTATGACAAACACTGCCCAAAACCATGTTTTCCTCCCTGCCAGCTAGGAGCAGTCCGTCCGGCTCCCTAGCTCTATGATACCATAAGGATATCCTGCCCCTCATGCCCAGAACCCCCAGCAACCCGGTGCCCCCTGCGATGTTTCACCCAGAAAATCCCTATATCAAAACTCCCAGACCAGAAAAATATCCAAACAAAAATCCCGCCCCCCTCAAAATGCTTCCCCTTCATTAATATCTTATCCCCCTTATACGTAAAGTATTTAATTAAATAAATTAAAATTATGAATCCCCTTAAATTTATTACCCATGTCATTGAATGTGATATGTAATCAATTAATTAATTAATTAATCAATCAAAAGTTATAAACAATTAATTAATAAATAAACAATTAATTAGTATTATTAATACTAGTCATTGTTTAATTAAAACCATATTAGGACATTTAATTATCTAATTAATTATACTTAAAAATACCTATGAACTATTTAACTAGGGTTGTTACATGTTCTCTGACTTCATAGAATAAGTCATGGCTACTTTGACGTGTTCAAACCCTAGATTTGACCATAAACTGAAACTTCATGTCTTGGCTTGATGAGAGTATCAGAAAATGCACTAGGCTAGAGCGCATTGATCTATCTAGATATTAGGTCAATTCATTTACTTAAGGTGCCTCAACAAGCGGATTAGGGTTTTTGCAATTGCTCCTGCTAGTAACCCTAGCGACAATGTCTTGGAAGCTGCTTCTGCTAGTAACCCTAGCGGAAATTCCTTAGTGATCTCAATGTCCTAGCGACTATGTTTCCTTCTAGCGTTTAGACTGAATCAAGGAGGTGTGGGCCTATAACCTATTTGAATATGAATGAATGTGTTCTCATTTTACCGTTGACAATAGCCTTGTCACCCAACCATAGGCTAAAGCCACCCTCCAAGCACCTTAACCTTGACAGAGAATCACTCTGGAAGCAAACCCTAGGCTAGATAGCCAAACAAAGGGTAGCTCACCTTTTCCCAAGGATATCACATCACAAAAAGATTATCAAATAGTCTAAAACCTAGCCAAGATATAGTCCAAGCGTAACTGCTAGCTGCAGCAGTTGCGACGACAACTCTCCTCCAAACCTATGTAGAAACTAGGCAACTACAGTGCACACAAGACTGGGCACTGTAATTCTAAGACTGCGTGGCAGAATGAGAACTAGCCTCCTATATTTATACTAATTTTTGATAAATGCCAGGGCCAAATTCTCATTCTGTGTATCTGTCTGTTCAGTATATAATATTATTTCTAGCCAACTTCTTCTCTAGTAGGCTAATAACCTAATAAAAATTATTTTCTTGAGTCGACAAGTCTTCTAGGGTTATTATCCAACTCATTACGGTTTCTCGTTTCTTTCTGGAGTAATCTATCCTTGTCAAGTTTACATGTGGAGGTAAATACCTTCCACAACTACCATAACATCAACACTCTCCACATGGAACTTTGGGATATAAGCCCAAATGCACTTATCCCTTCTCAGATAAGTGTTCCCATAGATCAACTCAACTCAATTCATAGAGGAGTACAATCTGAATAATGTTTGTTATCCATGGCACTCCCATGTGGACTTCTAGAGGCTACACCCTCTAAAAACACTAGGGTAAACTCCCATAGTGTTTGATTTCAATGGTCAACACCCATGACATGTCCCCATGTTCTCTCCACATGGGACATTGGGATATAATCGCAAAACCAATTATCCCTTCTCGAATAAGTTTCATGATAGATCAATTCACTTCAGTCACAAAGGAGTACGATCTTGAGAATGTTTCAGAAAGATGAAAACATAAAAACTCCCTTTCACTAAGGGAGGCATTCTATGCCACAACAAGTGTGTCACAAAAGTACTCAAACTTGATCCTCGTAAGGGGTTTGGTAAGAACATCGAAAACCTACTCATTTGTAGGAAGGTATTGCATCAATACTTCCTTCCTCTTCACCACATATTGGATGTAATGGTACTTGATCTCAATGTGTTTTGATTTATCATGAAACAATGGATTCTCTGAGAGCTTCACAAAACTCTAGTTATCACAATGAATAATGGTGGAATCTAGCACATGTCCAAATAAATCCTAAAGGACCTTACGAATCCACACTTCTTCACAGATTTCCACATAAAATGAAATGTACTCTCCTTCTATAGTACTCATGGCCAAAAAATTTTGTTTCCTGCTACAACAAGAAACAATGGCAGATCCCAAAGTTAAGCAACACCTGGAAATGTTCTTCTTGTCCACTACACTCCCTTCCCAATCAGAGTCATTATATCCCTGCAATCTCATGTCAATACTAGAAGTGTATCTCACATCATGTCCAATTGTTCCTCACAGGTATCTGTAACAACCATAATGAATTAATTAAGTATCATGATTAAATATTTGTTTAATAAATATTAGTTTAATAAATTATTAATTTTAAGTTTTTTAAGACTTATTTTATAATTTAATTGTATTGGTAGATGGACCCATTAATGGGGGGATAAGGTGGTTGAGACTTAATGGTGGGGATAAGGTGGTTGAGGTTTAATGAGGGAATAAGGTAGTTGGAAGGAAGGAGAAGGGGATAAGGAAAGGGAGAGGACTCTATAAGGGGAGCGTTTTGGGTGGAGTAACATTTTTCATATTAGGGAAGGTGAGAAAAAAATTGGAGCGGGAAGGAGAAGGGAGGAGAATCGTTTTGTGAATACAGACTTGAGGACTTTCACAGGGGGCACCTGTTGCTGGGAATATTGGGCTTCGGGGCTAGGAAACCATAAGGAATACTGGGGCTAGGGATCTGGATAGGCTGTTCCTAGATGGATGGAAGGTAAATCAGGTTGGGCAGAGCTTCAAAACAACATCAGTTTGAGGTAGATATGTTTTATTATCTTCATTATTATGTTCTTGTTCATTATTTATATATTTTTCATAATAATTATGTTGAATATATTGTTTATTATAATGCTGCTCATTTTTAATTATGTTGAACATTGTTATTATGCTGAATAATGAACTATAAAGAAATTATGATAACATTTCTACATTTAAATTTATGTTTTATAAGGCTCTATATTGACAGACCTTACACATGGTATCATGGCTTCTAGTTTAAAATATGGGGCCAAGGTCCTACCTACCCACCCATCCTCTTGACTATTGACTGAAAGCTATGTTATGTGCCTAGTAAACCATTAAACTAATCCCAAAACCCTACCAATCAGCCCAAAAAATGAAACAACCACAACGAAATACTTGGGGGTTAAAATGACCAAAAAGACACAAAAGGAATTGGATACTCATTACAAAAGATAGAGAAAAGGATGAAAGTAGAGGAACCTAACAAATTATAAAGGAAAGAAAAATAAGAAAAGGAGAAATCGAGTATAACTGATCAAAAGTGAAATAAGTTAATAACCAATGATAACATTTTAGCAAATATCAATAGCGAAAAATAATAGAATTTAAAAGCATCACTCAGAAAATGTGAAGCACCACAGTAATGAAGTAGAAAAATATCAATTTTGAAGTGGATAGATGAGAAATTCAAGGAAAAACAATCAGAGATAATTTGACCTTGCAGCTGAGAGAAATAGTAAACTATGTATGCCAAAATCCAAGTCCACAAGTCAGCACATTAACCAACACAAGCCCAACACATGGGAAGAACCTATCAACCCTGGCTTTCCTCTTTTTGGTCTTCAGATAAACTATTGGGCATGCAGGCCCAATATTGAGCTCCTGCGAAATATCGGGTCCAAGGCCCAGCTCCAAGTTTAATTACAAGTTCTGAGTACAGAATCCTATGCACCAAGCACTCAAGCCATGTGGAGGAGAAACCCACATGGGATCCTTTCCTTTGCATTACGCATTTGTAAACTACAACTATCGAGCCAAGGACTATTCCTTTTCAGCAACATTTAAACAAAGGGCCGAGGGTAAAGCTGTGAGTAGGTTGAAGGTCGAACCCAAGACCTTTTTTGAATCAATAAAACACCTTTACTATAGCACCCGTGAAACATTCAAATAAGTGGTAAGGGTGAAGTCGCGAAGGAGTGTGGTAAGTACACCAAGCGCTTAAGACCTAACTCCAAGCCTAAGGTTAGGTAAAATGAAAGAATATTTATAAAGTTGGCTGTGGGGTTTGAACCCACACACACTTATGTGAAGAATATCGTATGTCTTCCCCCCTTAACCACTTGCGAAAACCATCTTGACAGGCAATGTTCATATGGTAAATCGAGCACTAGATCTAAGTCTAGCACCAAGCCATATGAAGAAACCATGAGGTTAGTGGGTATAGTGCTCTACTAGCCGACCATTTTCCCAATGCCAAATCAACAGCCAAGACCAAACACTGAGATCAAGTAGGAGAAATGATGTCCAATTGTAGATAAAATGTAAAAGGTATACCAAACATTTTCAGGAAACAAAAAACAACACAAAATCTATGAAGATTTCTTTCTTATTGGCAAAGAGACGCAGTGTAAGAGAAACTGAAACTGTATTGACTACTATTGAGGCTCTTCCACATTTGGATGGAAAGTAATTTCCTTTTCCTGCATAATATGATGACTGCAAACCTGATTTCACTTTATTTTTAACCTTCTCTACCACAACGAACTCACATAGCACAATCGAGAGCTAAGGCATTGAGGAAGTGTCCATGCAGAGATACAAACGCAAAACCAAATGCGAAGCAAGTAAAAAAAACAAAAAGATACCAAGTTGATACCACCCAAACCTCGACGAGCCACTCTATAGTCCATGGTTGTACCCTCCTGGCGATCGGCCATGGGGTCGAGGCCACACCCTCTGAACTTGATTGTGTGTGCACAGTAGCGGTGAGGTAGGTTATGCATAGAGCGGAAGGGAGGTATAACAGAGGTCATGCAAATGAGAATGAGTAGTCTACATGTGGGGTAGGGTTAGGGTTCATTTAGTTTTATTTATTTATTTTATTTTTACACTTGGACACGTGGAAAAGAGGGAGGGGGCATGTGGGCCTCA
Source organism: Picea engelmannii (assembly GCA_009831015.1). NCBI lineage: Eukaryota > Viridiplantae > Streptophyta > Pinopsida > Pinales > Pinaceae > Picea > Picea engelmannii. The sequence goes on from ML781535.1 coordinate 363,428, forward strand.
TGCAAGGTCCCACGATGCCCCAGGTTATTCGATTTGTTTTTATTTATTTATATTATTATATACAAAATTAATTAAAATTAATGAAGATCCATTTATTTTTTTTAATATATATGGATATATGTATATATTTATATATTAATTACTTTAAAAAAATAATAATAAAATAAAACAAAAATTAAAATATTAATATTATTTTAAAATAATTTTTTTAACATTTGTTTTCTTTTTAATATTTACTTATTTAAATTCATTAAAATATTTTAAACTTATTTGAGTTAATTAGGTTTAATTAATGTATAAGGTTCATTAATATGAGTGGTACATATTGATACACGAATGGGTTTGATGCTTGATTACACACAAGTTAGAGTAATTGAAGATTACAGTGTAGCACTGGCATAGCTAGCAAGGTGAGAGAGCCATTAGTTTACTTAGGAAAATACATCGAGCTTAGATTATTTAACCCTGACATAGCCACTTACCCTAAAGAGAGTAATGTATGTTTACAGAAAAGTAAAAAAAAACTTACACCTAACCCTATGTTTACAAGTATAAGTTGTGCGAATGTGAATTGCATTAGACTCTTCCCTAACAAGAATTTGGGTGATGCAGATTCAATTATACAGGATGGTTAGAACTCGAGGAAATCGAGGTGGAGGGGTGTCATCGCAAGGACCGCCAACGCTACCACCACCATCACCTGAATTAGCTCTCATTTTGCACTCTTTGGAGGCCATTAATGAGACTTTAAAGGGGCGTTAGCCAACGGAGATCGAAGTGGAGCCCCCACCATATGGGGAGGGTAACCCTGAAGCATCAAGGGATTCAGGGGGAGGGATTCCACCTGAGGACATCACTAGAAAAATTTAGAATATCAAACTCCCAGAGCTAGTCGGGGGTCGTGCCAGTGAACATGCTGAAGCATGGTTGGAAGGAATGACACGATGTTTCTCCTTAAGGGACTATGCTTCCACATCAAAGGTGAAAATAACGATATTTCAATTGAGGGACAGTGGCTTGAACTGGTGGGGAAACTGGGAGAGGTAGTTTCACCTTACCCCATACACCATCTCTTTGGAAATTTTTGAGGAATGGTTAAACCCTAAGATAAGGGCCATGGTACATATGTGGAAACTGTATTCAGTAGCATAAGCAGTTTAAAATGCACGTTATGTTGAGGAACACATGAGCCTAAATGGAGGTATGATGTCGAGCTTTCCACATCATCATGGATTCGTTGGGAAGGCCCCTAGGACCTTCTCTAGGGGAGGGATCTCTAGGCCACCTCCTTATGGTAATAGAGTCGTGCCAAGGACATTTTCCATAGGTATTTCCATGGCAGCGAGTGCAGTGTTCCATTCATCACCAACAATGCAGGCAGGTCCATGATCTTCTTAGTGAGAAGCTAGCAGGGGCAGGGGTTATAGGGGAAGGAAATCATTTTAGAGACCATCATAGAGTAGTGCACAGGTTCCATATCGTGTTACATGTTGGGGATGTGAAGGGCCCCATTACCAGCATGACTGCCCATAGTTGCAAGAAGGATTTGTGCATAGAGAAGGAAAGGCCCCGATGGGAAGAGCAAGTGAGAGCCACCATATTTATGTAGTAGTTAATAATCGCTAGGAAGAACATCAATCCATGGTGGTGGAGTCGCAAGGAAAGATAAATCATATCAATGTTAAAATTTTATTTGATTCTAGTGCTATAGATAGTTTCCTTTCACCATCTGCATTAGAAAAGAGTGGGTTGGAAGCCTACAAGCATGATGACTTTAAACAAGTTGAAATGGCTTCGGGGGGAAAACAAGTGGTAGGACCTAGTGTTGATAATTGTCTAGTAGACCTGGGAGTTTGTACTACGAGGTTGAAGGTATATGTCACTTCTCTTAGGACATATGACGTAATCATTGGAATGGATTGGTTAGAATCCCATTGAGCTATGGTAGATTGTTTTGCAAAAATGGTGCTTTGTGTTGACAATGAAGGAAGGCTAGTAGAGATCCACTGTGTACGGAGAAAGGTGTCTCTGCGCTTTATGTCAACTATGAAGGCTAAGTGGTGCATGAGGCAAGGGTGTCAACTATATGTAGTGGAAGAAGTGAATGCAAGGAAAGGACCCTCCTTGGATCAATACCTAGTATTGTCAGATTTTAGGGATATTTTTCCTAACGAGTTTCCAGGGTTACCTCATGAGAGGGAGATCGATTTTACTATTGAGTTAAAACTTGGTGAAGAACCAATTTCCAAGATTCTGTATAGGATGATAGTGAAATAAATTTGTGAGTTGTAGATGCAGTTGAAAGAGCTACTCAACTTAAGGATAATAAGGCCCAGTGTCTCACCTTGGGTTGCACTAGTAATTTTTGTGAAGAAGAAGGATGGTTCCTTATGACTTTGTATAGATTACATGGACTTGAACCATGCTATAGTGAAAAATAGGTACCCAATACCACGAATAGATGATATATTTTATCAGATGAAAGGAGCAGCAATATTCTCAAAAATTTATTTGCGATCAAGTTATCACCAATTAAGGATTAAGGAAGGCTATATTCCTAAAAATTCCTTTCGAACTCGATTTGGGCATTACGAGTTCGTTGTGGTACCTTTCAGGTATACCAATGCACCAACAGTATTCATGAGCCTCATGAATGATGTATTCTGAAAGTACTTAGAACGTTTTGTACAAGTCTTTTTAGATGATATCCTCATCTATTCCAAGAACGAAAGAGAACATGCGGAAGATTTGTGAGTGGTGTTGTCCTACCTTAGAGAGAAAAAAATGCATGGGAAGTTTTCGAAGAGTTCCTTCTTCCAGAAATAAATTCACTATTTAGTTCATATCATTTTTGGTGAAGGAATCTTTGTGGACCCAGAAAAGGTAGAGGCCATTATGGAATGGCCAGTGCCAAAAAATGTTGATGAGGTAAAAAGATTCATGGGGCTAGCAAGTTATTATCGGAGATTTGTGGAAGGGTTATCTAAAATAGAAAAACCCATCACCACTTTTCAATAAAAGGGGGTCAAGTATGAATGGACAAAAGAATGTAATAGTGCATTCATCGAGCTTAAGAGGTTATTAACTAGTGCACTAATTCTACAAGTGCTGGATATGGAAAAGGACTTCACAATCTACATGGATTCCTCAAATAAGGGGTTGGGGGCCATGATAATGCACGATGCAGGAGCGATAGCGTATGCATCCAGGAAGTTGAAGAAACAAGAGGAGATTTATGCTACTCATGATTTGGAGTTGGTAGCTGTAATGCTGGCTCTAAAACTTTGGAGGCACTATCTAGTGGGGTGAAACTTTGAGTTTAAACGAGACCATGAAATTTTAAAACATCTCTTCACTCACAGGGATCTTAATGCTAGGTAGAGGCGATGGAGTGAGTTTATGAGTGAGTACAATTTTGGTATTTTATACATCAAGGGAAAATAAAATGTGGTAGAGCATGCCTTGAGTAGGAGACCATGTGTCTTCTCCTTGGTACCCTTAAAAGTCAATATGAGGGAACGTGCGTTGATTAAAATCCTTGGAGATAGTTCGTATTTATAGGTTACTTCAAAACTCCATAGTGAGAGGCAATTAGATCTAAAGTATGAAGGATATAGCCTAGAAGGAGATGGGCTATTAAGATACCGAGGAAGGATGTACATCCCCGAAGGTGGGGATATTTGAAGCATCATACTAAAGGAATCCCATAGAGCACTTTATTGTGCACATCTGGGTGTGAAGAAAATGTACGCAAACATGAATAATATTTTCTTCTAGGTAGGCATGAGAGAGTAAATCAAGTCATGGAAGACATCCTTATGATGTATGTCATGGATAATCCAACCCATTGGGAGAAGTACCTACCTTTGGTATAGTTCGTCTACAATAATAGTTTTCATAGCTCGATCAGAATGCCACCCTACGAAGCTTTGTATGGAAGTCCATGAAGAACACTGTTGAGTTGGGAAAGATTAGAATACCACGTGACAGTTGGGCCATAATTGATTCAAGACATGGAGGAATAGGTGATTTAGATTAGGCAGAGACTAAAGGAAGCATGGCATAGACATAAAGGTTATGTTGATGCACATAGGATTGACTGAAGTTATAAAGTGGGAGATCAGGTTTTCATTCATATTAGGCCTAATAAGAGTACCATTCGATTGAGGAAGGGGAAAAAGTTGTCACCTCAATTCATAGGACCATTAAAAATCCAAGAGAAAATTGGACTCATTTCCTATTGTCTCATACTGCCACCCCACTTGCATAAAACTCATAATGTTTTTCAATTATTTGTTCTATGTCATTATGTTTCCGACAAATCCAATAAACTAAATTGGAAGGAATTATAGGTATCAGATGTAGGAACCCTCATGGTAGAACCGTTAAAAATATTGGACCATATAGTCTGATAGCTGAGGAACCATCTGGTAGACCAAGTTAAGGTCTAGTGGGACAAGTATAGTCTAGGATCTGCTACTTGGGAGGATGTCCAGACATTACGACGAGATTATCCCTCACTTTTTGACTACCTCAAGAATATGTTTCTCGAAGGTTGGGTGTATGTAACACGACCTTTTGAATTAGACAACTAGGATTACCTGAGATCTAATCACCTTTATTTTCCATTCACGGTGAAAATATTAATGACACACTTGAACTTTTAAGATGTATGAACCTTTATGAATGTTTAAATGTTATTTGAATGATGATGGATATGATGCGATCTATTATGTGAATGTAAATTCTATGGATGTTTAAATGTGATTTGAATGATAGTGGATATTATGAAATCTACTATGTGAATGTAAATTCTATGAATGTTTAAATGTTATTTGAATGATGATCGATATGATGTGATCTACTATGTGAATGTAAATTCTATAAATGTTTAAATGTTATTTGAATGATGATGGATATGATTCGATCTATTATGTGAATGTGAAATCTATGAATGTTTAATGTTATGTGAATGATGGTGGATATGATGCAATCTATTATGTAAATGAAAATTCTATGAACGGGTAATGTTAATTGAATTATGGGGATATTATGAGATCTATTTCTAACTTGAAATTTTGACATTTAAGTTGTTGGTACGTGGATACCGAATTGAGATTATGGTCGAATACATTTACATTATGATAATGGATAATTATGTATGAGTTTGTGTTATAGACTAATTTGCAGGTCAATGAGATAGGAAATAGCCAAGGGATAATCGTAATAAAAGGAGATGTCATGACCACTGATGAAGAAACAATGTTGTATGAATCTTTGTATGTTAAATTGTATTGGTATGAATGCATTTTTATGATATATGGACCAGTATAGTTTTTCAGGTGGTGACACTGCCCAAACTAAATAAACAATGACAAAATTCCCAGCAACACGATGCCACTATATTCCATTGTAGGGTGTGGAACCTAGTCCTATTAGGAGGGGTGGAGGCATTTCCCACCATGTATCCTATGAAACCTAGATTCATGGGAGGACGGTGTTAGCTAACACTCCCCTAGACATGTGATGATGAATGTCAGTTCCCTGCTGGGGAAGCTTGGTCAAGATAGTGACACTTACGCTTACAGGTTCTATTTGGAGTTAGGTCAATATATTTTATGCTCCAATATAGTCCAACAGAGGAAGGATAGGAATGGAAGATGGAAGTAAGTTAGGGAGGAAGGATGAATAGAAATATTTGAGAGTGTATGGAGATTTTTCTTATGGTGGAATTTATTGTTTTCCTTCTGAAAAGAAAATATGTATATATGTATATTCATAATTACTTAACTAAACTACAATTGTCTAAATAAACATTGTTGAGCTAGATTATTGTAATTAAATGATTTCACAAATATTTAATTGGTTTATTATCTTTTATAAAATGAATCGTCTTGTTGATTGGGTTGGATGCATACAAGATTTACTATAGAGGTGATAGTTATTTTCATTAGTACATGTACGAGACATGTATGTGCTAGCTGCACATGCATTTCTTACACATGTACACTAGTATTTATGAGTTTTCTTTGTCTTACTTACTGATAATGTTGTTTATTGGATATGAATGTGTGAACCATGTGTCATTTCCCTTGTATTATAAATTACTTTAACTTCGAGATGAAGTTTCCTGAAGGGTGGGTGTATGTAACAACCATAATGAATTAATTAAGAATCATGATTAAATATTTGTTTAATAAATATTAGTTCAATAAATGTTAGTTTAATAAATTCATAATTTTGTTTTTTTAAGACTTATTTTATAATTTAATTGCATTGGTAGATGGCCCCATTAATGAGGGGATAACGTGGTTGAGGTTTAATGGGGGGGTAAAGGTGGTTGAGTTTTAATGGGCGGATAAGGTGGTTGGAAGGAAGGAGAAGGGGATAAGGCAAGGGAGAGGACTCGAGAAAGGGATATTTTGGGGTGGAGTAACATTTTTCATATTAGGGAAGGTGAGAAAAAAATTGGAGGGGGAAGGAGAAGGGAGGAGGAGCATTTTGTGATTACAAACTTGAGGACTTTCACACGGGGCACCTATTGCTAGGACTATTGGGCTCGGGGGCCAAAAAAACATAAGGATTACTAGGGCTAGGCATCCAAATAGATTGTTCCTAGCTGGTTGGGAGGTTAATCGGTTTGGGCAGATCTTTAGAAAGAGTTTCAAAACAACATCAGTTTGAGGTAAATATGTTTTATTATCATCATTATTATGCTGATGTTCATTATTTATATATTGTTCATAATAATTATGTTTAATATGTTGTTTATTATCATGATGCTAATTTTTAATTCTGTTGAACATTGTTATTATGTTGAATAATGAACTGTAAAGAAATTATGATAGAATTTCTATATTTAAATTTATGTTTTATAAGGCTATGTATGGATAGACCTTAAAATATCTCAACACATTATTCACAACAATCGAGTGTGTCTATCTTAGTTGGATAATAAATTGGCTAAGTGCACTCAGTGCATAGCATATATATGTTCTGGTATTAACTAGATACACCAATGATCCAATCCGTTGTCTGTATAGGGTCAGATCAATTTGGTCGGAATTGGAATAAGACACAATTAGTTTCTTTATATTTGTCACCATTGGTGTAGCCATGTGTTTACATCTCATGATCCCAAAAATTTTCAATATCTCATTACTTCTTTTCCACACCTCTAGTGCCAAGAAGTAGTGCATCATACCAAGATCGTTCATCTCAAACTCAAAGGCCAACACATACTTACATTTCGTAATAAGCCTCTCTGTACTAGTGTGGAATAAATCATCAATGTAGAGGACCAAAATCAAGGCCTCACCATTAATAGTATTGTAGTACATGTTGGGATCAACAACACTTTTGTTGAAGCCCAAACTCAACAGGTTTCCATCAATCCTCGCATGCCAAGCTCGAGGTGCATTCTTGAGTCCATAGAGGGCCTTCTTCAATCTACACACATGAGACTCTTTCTCATGTATGAAGAAACCATATGGTTGCTCAATCTATATTTCTTCCTCAATCTCTCCATTGAGAAAAGTTGCATTCACACCCATCTGATGTAGTCTCCAACCCATGGATGTTGCGAGGGAAATAATCATTCAGATAAAAGTGTGTTGAGAAACAAGAGTGAATGTCTGCTCATAATATATTCCCTCCACCTGAGATAACCCTCTAGAAACAAATCTTTCTTTGTGCTTCTTGAATCTTCTTTCAATTGTATGTTTGATCTTATAGATCCATTTGGAAGTCACTACATAATTCCCTTTAGATATATATATATATATATATATATGGAAGAATATATTTTTTATGTTGTCCAATCATCAACACTCCCTTTCAATGAGGGAGACATTCTCAACCAAGGTTTTTCACCATAGGTACATCCTTGTGAGTGAATCTTAGCATGACGCTAATTGACACATGGAAAACACCTAGTCCCATTTATCACACCTAGGAATAAGGAAGGACTACGTCTAGGCCCATTTAGCACAAGTGCACCTTGATGATAAATGTGTCTTATCTCCCTTAGTCTGTAGCATAATCTAGGAGAAGTTCCACCTGACTCTGAAACATCAAAACTCCCCCTTATCTAGGGAGGTATCTTTCCATAGTAGTACGCAACTACTATCTAGAGACACACAGTCTCCTCCTGTGGTATACAACCACCATAGTAGAAAAAATAATTCACACATGGCACTCCAATGTGGACTTCTAGAGGCTACACCCTCTAGAAACACTAGGGCAAACTCCCATAATGTGTGACGTCAATGGTAAAATCCCTTGACATGTCCTCATGTGCTCTCCACATGGTATGTTAGGCTATAATCCCAAATGAACTTGTCCCTTCTCAAATAAGTTTCCCACTTATCCCTTATTGAATAAGTGTCCTCACATATCAACTCAACTCAATTCATAGAGGAGTAATATCTGAATAATGTTTGTCACAGTTAGCACTCCCATGTGGACTTATAGAGGCTACACCCTCTAGAAACACTAGGGTCAACTCCCATAGTGTGTGATGTCAATGGTAAACTCCCTTGAAACGTCCTCATGTTCTCTCCACATGGTATGTTGGGATATAACCCCAAACCCTCTTATCCCTTCTTAGATAAGTGTCATAACATATCAATTCACTTCAGTTATAGAGGAGTATGATATAGAGAATGTTTTAGGAAGCTACAAACGTCAACACTCCCTTTTAGTGAGGGAGGCATTCTCTTCCACACCAAGTCTGTAATGAAAGTACTCGAACTTCATCCTGGTAACGGGTTTGGGAAGAAAATCAACAACCTGCTCATTTTTAGGAAGGTATTGCACCAATACTTCCTTCCTTTACACCATGTCTCATATGTAATGGTAGTTGATCTCAATGTGTTTCGATTTTTCATGAAACACTCGATTATCTGAGAGCTTCACACAACTCTGCTTATCACAATGAGTAACAGTAGAATTTAGGACATGTATAAATAAATATGCAAGGAGCTTGTGAAACCAAACTGCTTCATGAACTTCCACACTCAATCCAATGTACCTGCTTCTGTAGTAGTCAAGGGAACATAAGTTTGTTTCCTGCTACACAAGCAAACAGTGGTAGATCCCAAAGTGAAGAAACACTTGGAGGTTATATTTTTGTCCATTGTGCTCCCTGCCCAATCAGAGTGAGTATATCCTTGCAATCTCATGTCAATACTAGAAGCATATCTCAGACCATGTCCAATTGTTCCTCACAGGTATCTCAACACATGTTTCACATAAAACTAGTGTGTCTATCTCAGTTGGATCATAAATTGGATAAGTGTACTTACTTCATAGAAAATATATGGTTTGGTGTTAACTAAATACATCAATGATCCAATCAGTTGTCTATACAGGGTCAGATCAATCTGGTCAAAATCAGAAGAATACACACTTAGTTTCCTCATATTCGTCACCATTGGTGTAGCCATGAGTTTATAGTTCATCATCCCAAAACTTTTCAATATCTCAATTGTGTACATCCCCTGACATAGGAAGATCTCATATGTTCTCTGCCACACCTCTAGTCCCAATAAGTAGTGAATCATAGCAAGGTCCTTCATCTCAAAATTAGAGGCCAACGCATACTTTCATTCAATAATAAGGCCCTTTGTACCAATGGGGAATAAATCATCAACGTAGAAGACCAAAATCAGGGCCTCATCATTAACAATCTTGTAGTACATGTTGGGATCAAAAAAACTCTTTTTGAAGCCCAAACTCATCATCTATCCACCAATCCTCACATACCAAGATCGAGGTGCATTCTTAAGTCCATACAGGTCCATCTTCAACCTACACACATGAGACTCCTCCTCATGTATAACGAAACCATCTCGATGCTCGATGTATATGTCTTCCTCAATCTCTCCATTGAGAAAGGTTGTCCTCACATCTATCTGATGTAGTCTCCAACCCATGGATGATGCAATGGAAATGATCATTCAGATAGAAGTGTATCGAGCAATAGGAGAAAATGTATCCTAATAATCTATTCCCTTCACTTGATAAAATCATCTAGAAACATATATTTCATTGTTCTTCTTGATGATTCTATTAGCTATATGTTTGATCTTATAGATCCATTTGGAAGTCACTATAGACTTCCCTTTAGGTGTTGGAACAATATCCCACACATCATTCTTCATGATGGACATATAATCCTCCATCATGGCATCTCTTCATACTGGTTGACTAGATTCCTCATCATAACATGAAGTCTTAGAATCAATTATGTGTCTCGTAGTTGCGGCATAGCACAAATATCTTTGAGGTATTTTTCTCTCTCGGAAGGTACCACGAGGATTTTCATGTACTTTTTCCTTCTGCAGAGTTTGACGATCCCATGTAGGTTGCTTATGACCTACTACAATATCTCTGGCAAGATCAACTTGAGGTAAAAGATCAATGGGATCAATAACCATGCAAGATCCAGCTTTTCCTACTTCTCACTATCAATTTCCATGCAAGATCCTCTAAATCTCATGAAGGATACCTCCTCAAAGGTAACATCTCTTCTCACCTCACTCTATCTTTGACCAATGAATTAGATCTGATATGCCTTCAAAGACTCACTATGCCCCACAAATGTACCCTTTCTACCTAAAGGGTCTAGCTTGGTCCTTTTCTCTTTGGGTATATGCATGTATACCTGACAACCAATGAAGTGTCCAATCTTAGGCTTCACTCTAGTGAAGGCCTCCTCAAGAGTCATGTTCCTTAAAGTGTTATGAGGACTTATGTTATGAACATACACTACAGTCACCGATGCTTCTTCCCACAAAAAAATAGGTAAATGTTGATCATGAATCATCTCCTTGAATTCATCAACAATATATATGTTCTTCCTCTCTGTGACCCAATTATGTTTAGGGTTGTAAAGAATAGTGTACTACCTCTTGATTTGTGCCTCAATGTATAAATCGCTGAAATCTTGGGATATGTATTCTCCTCGATTATCTCATCTGAACACTTTGATCTTCTTTCCAGTCATAGTTTCGACCATTTCTCTGTACTCCTGAAATATGGCAAGGACTCCATCCTTGGTCTTAAAGAATTAAATCCAAGTCTTCAGAGAGTGGTCATCAATGAAGATAACATAGTATAGGTATCCACTCAAGGAAAAAACTGTCACGGGTTCACATAAATCTGTATGAACCAAGTCTAATATCCCCTTGGATCTCCTGTCGTTGCTCATAAAGGGCCCCTTGGAATTGTTTCCAAGAGAACAACCTCTGCAAATGCCAACATGTTCAACATGGATCATTGGAAGGTTTGTCACCATCATTGTGGGAGCAAGGAGAGCTCTATAATTTAAATGAGAAAGTCTTCTATACTATAGTTTTATCAAACTAATTGAATCATTTATTAAGGCCTGAATTGGTTGGACAATCAATCTATACAATATGTCCTCTTTAACACCAATCACCCAAGCAGAATCCACACTAGAGTTCTTATTTCTTGCAAGAACCTTTCTATAAGAGAAAACAACCTTGTAGCCTTTGTTCGCTAAGGATAAAATAGATATAAGTTTCCTTCTCATCCCAGGTACAAATAATACATCACTCAAATGGAGTGGGGTACAGGAATCCAATTGTAAGGAAGTGGATCAAAATACCTTCACAGTATATCTCATATCATCACCAACTACCACATGAAAAATATATTCTTTCTCTACTATATCTATAAGGTGCTCTTTGTATCGAGTCATATGTCTCAAAGTAGCACTGTCAATCAACCAAATATCATTACTAGTAGGAGCCATACTTGAGAGGGATGAAATGAAGAAGAACTCTTCATCGTTCATGCTTTGATTCCTTGACTTCCTCTGAGGTGGTTCTAAATCAACATTAGAAGTAGAAGAAAGTTTCTTTCCTTTCTTCCATGTAGGAAATGTTTTCACATAGTGGCCATACTTTTCACATATGAAACACTAAACCTTTGAAATCTCCTTCTTTTCGTGCTTACAAGTTGGTGTTGATTTCCTTCCTTTAAATGTTTTTCTGAAACATATCCTTTTCCTTTGATTTCCCTTGCATGAGTGGAAAGGTCTTGATTGTCATCATGATGGTGACATTGCATGCCTCTAGCTGCAAGTCTAGTCTCCTCTTGAGTACATTCTTCCCATAAATGATCAAAAATGGGAAATTTTGATCACCCGCTAATAATTTGAATGAATTGATCTGAGTGTCTTAGAAGAACATTAAATGTAATCCTTACAAGTTCTCTATTAGAGATGATTTCTCCAATAGCACCCAACTAACCTCTTATCTCTGAAATCTTCATGAAGAAGGTGGAAACTGTATCAAGCTTCATCATCTTGAGATTATGAAGCTCCTGTCTCAAGGAAAGTGATTTGTTGGTGTTGTTTCTCTCAAACAACTTCTTCAAGGGTTTGTACATCTACTTAGTTGTTTTCAAGTTGGATATGTGAGGGATTAAATGGTATCTCATAGAATAGATCATGATCTTTCTCGCTTTTGCATAATTCTCCCTCCATTGATATTTTTCTACATCATCTCGTACAACTTCTTCTACATACTTCATTAGGTCAATCTCTTCTAGAGTGATGAGCAATATAGATTTCCAATAACTGAAGTTGGTTGTTCCATCTAGCCTATCTTCCACCAAAATATGGTTCACCATGGTTGTTGGAAGAGTGCAGAAACTTTAACATGAGTTGCAACAAAACAATGAATTGCAAGAGTTGTTGTAGAAGTTCAAGACATGTGCAATAGTATTCTTTCAAGAACATTGTTCTAATACCATGTTGCAGTTTAATGTTGTTCAATTACATTTAGTTTCTTACAAATTTACATGAATTGAAGCATAAAACATGAACAATAGAAAAAATAATAATCAAGGTAACAAGAATAATAACCATGCACAAAGTATAGTAAAAAATGCTAAGACAAAATGATTATAATATATTTATATATTATTAAAATGATAAGAGTTCCATATATATAGAACATATAATGACCATCCATGAAAGGATATGTCCCTTGGATAATAAGTAACTACTTATTTATTAAGTATATTTATTTGTTATATTATAAATAACATGTCATATATATATATATATATATATATATATTAAGAACATATTCAAAATCTTTTCCAAACGTCAACAAGAAGTCAAAGAATATTATAATTTTTATATAAAAATAAATGTATATAGAAATCTTTTCTAAAGAATATGGTAGGGTTTTTACTTTTAAATAAACCCTAGAATTAATAACCATAAGTGCACTCATGATAAAAGTAAACAAATTAAACAATGACCACATGAATTAAGAAGTTGTTCCTAGTCTCAAAATGAAATATGGAAGCATAAAATAATTTTTTGCGAATAGGTTATCATTGTAGCTATTTCATGACTACCCATTTAGGGTATACTCCAATCGAGACTATATAAACTTGAAACCCTGGTACTGGTAATGAAAACATGCTTACTTTGTGAGAAATGCCAAGGAGATTACTTAACCTCAGAAGTGTGAGACCAAATATGGAGTCCATGATAGCAAGTTCGAGTTGGACTTTGTCCCAGGTTGCGTCGTATGTGAGTTACACCAACTTATTGTCTGAAGCCTTTGACGACTAGCTTGAGGGTTTTTTCATAACTCTGCATTAAATATTCATCACGTCTTGTTAACGGGTGTAACAAGAAGGTATGTTACGCATAGTAATCAACCCAAAATTTAAAATATGAATGTTTTGGTTCATTATCTGAATCCTTAAACGAGTTGAACATTTACTTCTTGACCATCCTCATCCATATGCAAGGAATTTCTCATGGAGGACACCATCAAAATTTATTAACCGAAGTAAAAAGAAATGAGGGAAATAATTTATTTATCCCCTATGAGTAACCTGGAAAAAAATGTTTGGTTTGGTTGTAAACATTATACAAACTGTGAAATCCATAAAAAAACAAACAACCCAACCTTAATCCTCAATATAATTGAGGACATGGGTAAGGGTTATTTACTAAACCTATTATTGAATGTGATGTGCACGAAAAATAAATTAAAGAAGAATAAAATATGAAGGTTGCATGAAGTTGATCATAGGATCAAAGATCATGAAATATAAATGAATGAAACACTAGTATAATGTTTCCCTGTGAGTTAGAGAGTCTACAAACTTAGTATGAATATCAATTTACATTGAGGAATGAAGGAAAAAGAGCTAGGTTGAGTTGGTGGTAATTTAAGTGCATATATAAGAGTCGACTTGCACATTAACACAATGAGAAATAATTCATAGTTACATTGTTAAAAGGAATTTTTTAATAAAAAAATTACTATAGTATTTAAGAATAGAAAAATATGAATTACTTAGCACTTACATAATGACTACATGGGTAAAGGCTTGAGCCTAAAGTCTCTATGTCTTTCAGCCAAAATATTATGGTTCTATTTTTGAGAATTGAGGTAATGAATTAATCCTAGGCTCGACAAAGGAGCGATAATCAAGATAGAAGGTATGAGTTTGGTGAAGGGGCTATCAGTCCTCTTTAGTGGCACCATTACAAGGAATAATATCTATCACCATCATGGTGGAATAATTTTTTTTAACTGTGAGTTAACCCATGGTTCTTTACTTTGTAGGATTGCATCGTATCTTCGTTCATAAATTGATACACTCTGTAATTAGGTTCTCATAACTAGGTTCTCATTTATTGTATTGTAAGGTGATTTGAATTGTTTATCTCAAGAATAATTTTTTTTAACTGTGAGTTAACCCATGGTTCTTTACTATGTAGGATTTCATCCTATCTTCTTTCATAAATTGATACATTCTGTAATTAGGTTCTCATAACTAGGTTCTCATTTATTGTATTGTAAGGTGATTTGAATTGTTTATCTCAAGAACAAATTGGATAAAGTGTATAAGAGAAAAATTGGAACCACAGTTATTGTTATCATACCAAATTTCATACAAGATGATAATATGCCATAGAGATAATGGTTTTACCAAAGTAACACCATTTATGAAAAAGAATCATCACTATATTCTAATGAGTTTATTACTTTCATATGAAAATTGTTATAACAATTGATGATAAGGAGTGAAAAACTTTATCAATATTAAAGGGTTTTCTAATTATTAAAGATAAGATATATCCATTCTATATATATATATATATATATATATATATATATAGAAACTCTTAAGAGAATATTAATAATGAAAGATATAATACATAGAATGTTGTAGACGTGTTACTAGAGTTGAATAGTGGTAATGGAAGTCAACAAGATTTTAACCTGGTGTGGTAGCTCCATGACCATTAGATACAATGTCAAAAAAGGTTCATGAAAGTAATTAAAACAAGTTTTATCATGGAAACTTTAAGGCTAATTATTAACTTTGACTATATATGCTAATTAACAAATTACCTTTAAAAACCGAAATGTTGGTAATGAGGTGATGTTACATTAACCTGGCTTACCATAGCCTACATTAGACTAATTTTCCCTATCCTAGCCTAACCTACCCTACCCTACCCTACCCTACCCTACCATATCCTTAGCCTAACCTAACATGACCTAGTCTAGCGTATCTTAACTTAGCTTAGCCCAACCTAATGCTAGTCTAAACTAGCGTATCCTATCCTAACCTCAATTATCTCTAAATATCTAAGACTAAGCTTAAACTTACTTCCTTATCCTAAGCCCAAGCCTCAAAATCTTTTAACCCAAACACAAAGCCTAAATAGTATGCCCAAGCATGAAAATAATTCTTTAAACAAATTTAATATACAATAAAGAATAACACATCCATTATATTACTTGAAATAAAAAGATTCTAATAAAAAATACTAAGCAATACAAATGAACTCACAAAATGTAAAAAAATATATAAGAAATATATATTATAAATGCACATCGCACACAAAGAAAAATCCTCATAGAAAATAATTAACATGAATAATAATAATTAATTCATCTAGAAATTTAGAAAATATATTTATATACATATAGAAAAGATATTTTATTTAGAAATATTTAAATTAAAACATAATATAAAATATATACTATAATAATTTTTCAATGTAAAAAAGATATAAGAATTTTCTATTTAATTACCCAATAAGTTAAATATATATATATATATATATATATATATGAATTTTCTTTTTAATTAATTAATAAGTTAAAATATATATATATATAAATACAAATAAACAATTGAAAAATATAATTATTAACCTTAAAATTATAAATTTTATTATCATAAAAAAAAAAATTATAAATATATAAACAAA
Source organism: Picea engelmannii (assembly GCA_009831015.1). Taxonomy (NCBI): domain Eukaryota; kingdom Viridiplantae; phylum Streptophyta; class Pinopsida; order Pinales; family Pinaceae; genus Picea; species Picea engelmannii. The sequence goes on from ML781535.1 coordinate 379,716, forward strand.
TACAAATAAAATTTAAATTTAAATACAACCAATTTAAATTCTAAAAACTTTAAAGTTTTTTGAAACTCTATTTTTAAAAATATATCATTGTAAAATTTCAATGCTTATTGAAAATTTTAATTGTTTTATTCTTATTTTAAAAATATAATAAAAAAACAAATTTTAATTACAAAAGAATTACACTTAATTTTTTTTTTCCATTTCTTTAAGTTAATAAATAAATTTTATAAATGAACAAATAAATACATAAAAACAAAAACCAAAGACATGTTAAATGCAAAATAAAATAATTAGAAAATTTAAATACACAATTTAACATATTCAAATACTAGTAACTTTTTCATTTATAAAAGAAAATCTAAATCTAAACTAAAATCATGAAAAAAGGAAATATCTTAGGTTAGTAATAAATCTAAATGAAAATCATGAAAAACAAGGTTATCCATTTCTACTTTTCTATGTATTTTTTTATTTCTAATTTAAACTAAGGAACTGCAATAAGAAAATTCTGTAAGCACTCATGCACTAAGTTTCAACCTTTCAAGTTTTCGGACCTCTCATTATTGTTGAACCCAGTATTTAAGACTTTTTACTAACATAGTTCAAAGAATATTGTGTGGGTAGAAATATCTTTTTCTGTGACAATAAGGGGATAAATATGAAGAGGTGAGTATCACTCAAAGTTTTTAAGGGGTGAAGTCATTATTAGATTATGATATTTGTAATGATTATAATATGTAATCGAGCAAAAGAAAATTATATATATCCGAAAATGTACATCGTACAAAGATTTATTAAATGTCTTTTAGCATTATGTAATTTTATTTCTCTAAGTTTTAATGTCTTTTAACATTATGTAATTGTAATTCTCTAAGTTTTAGAAAATTGAATTTATTTACATAATTACAAAACATGATTTAAGAAATAGCCCTACCAAAGTAAAAAACCATCCAAATTATATAAAATAAAGCACAACAAAAGCTATTATTGACTTACCTAAAGTATCTGCCTGATCCCTGACTCCAAACATGTCTACAAGTTTTTGGACAAAAACAATCCCACAAAAAATACGCTGGAGAAAGAATCAATACTAACCGAATACCCATATCCCATACTAACGGAAGCATGGCACAATGGTCATGTCCAAAACGAGACATGAGAACCAAATCTTCAATGCTACACAGAGAATTAAAGGCAGAAGCACACAATTCGTTTCCATTTAAACAAGAAACGAGTTATTTAACGGAGAAAAATCCAGATGACAATTCCATTCAAGTAAGCAAGCGGCAGAAAAAGGATTTCGCGGAGAAAGTAAGAAATCTGGAGAATTAAAGAAAAAATAGAACTATTTACCAGCTCCTTCCCCAGCTCGATGGCCGCATCTTTATAACGTTCTCAAGGTTTAAAATTGTTTTAAACGTTCTCCATCTTTCTCTTCTCCCAAGAATGTGGCTGGGCAATAAGACTTCAATTTGATGAAACAATCGAATGGTAAACAAATAATATTAAATAAAATTTAATAAATAAATAGTATAGCGAAAATGTAAATTTATTTTGGTCAACGAACAAATTAATAAGCATTGAACGTGAACGAATGACAAAGATTATAAAATAAATTAAAAACTAAACAAACTGGTTAAATTACTAACAGGGCAGGTTAAACCTCGTTTTAGCTAAATATAAATTATGTTCAACATAGTCGATACATGGAACCATGGCATCAAGATTAAACAGATCCAGAAAAGAGAAACCAGATCAATACATGCCCTTGGGTCGAATTTGTTTTGTGAAAGGGTTTCAAAGGGAAGTCTATACATGAGATATGAGATTTGAGATTTGAAAGGGTTTCGAATTCACATCTAAATAAAATAGAACCGAAATATTTGCAATCATATTGACAAAATAAAGGGAAGGCTATACATGAGATTTGAGATAAGCAAGAATTCTATACAAAACAATCTAGGGCTTCTGAAAAGAGAAGGAAGTAAAGGAAATAATAATAATAAATTTACAGAACAATCTGGCGATTCTAAAAAGGTAGAGAAAATAATAATAATTGAGATAAACAAGAATTCTATACAAAACAATCTAGGGATTCTGAGAAGAGAAGAGAGTAAAGGAAATAATAATAATAAATTTACAGAACAATCTGGCGACTCTAAGAAAGTAGACAAAATAAAAATAATAAAATGTACCGTGGACACAGTAATGACCATTAAGCAGCTCTGCTGCTCTTCCCTTGAAACGTTGGTCGCTCCAGCTCCAGTTGCCTACAATTCTGTCCAACCTCGTCCCCTATCACACAGGAAGATCCAGTTGCCTACAATTCGGTCCAACCTCGTCCCCTATCACACATACACATGACTTACGCGGACTCGACCCGAACTACTCAGACATACAAACTCAAACTCGATTTATACTTAGACCACACACAGTCTTTGACAACCAACCACAGAGGCATAGATTATAGAGGAGAAGGAGGAAGTTGAAACGTGGTAAGATTTGAGTATATATCACTTTTCAAACTTCCCTTCAATGGATAGATAGTTTCATGCTTTTGCCTTCATCTTTCTGGTTACAGATGAGACAAAATTCCTCTCAATGTTGACATGTGAAACAAATTTCCAAAGCTCAAGCAGTCCGTTAGAGGTTATCATGCTTTTTCAGGTTTGAATTTGAATTTTAAGTTAAAAACTATCATGCTTTTTTGGTTTTGATTTTGAATTTTAAGTTAAAGGCTATCATGCTTTTTCTGTTTTGATTTCAAATGTAATGGATAGTTAAAGGCTATCATGTAACGGATATATAATTTCTGTTTTTGACTCCCTCTCGCTTTGGAACATCTCGCTTTGGACCGAGAGATGAGACAAAATTCCTCTCTCTTCAACCGACCCTCAACATATGAAACAAATCCCCAAAGGTTAACTTTATTAATGCATTCGAAGCATCTTCAGTTTGCGATTATCATGTTTTCAGAGTTTTGATTTCGAAATAATTATATTTTTTTTTGGCTGAGTAATCATATGAGTTCGCACCATTTCATTTCATAATTTTGATTATCATGTCTTTTGAGTTTTGATTTCAAAATAAATATATTTTTTATTTTTATTTTTGGCTAAGTAATGATATCATTTTAGTATCAGTTCATTTCATAATTTTGTTTGACATTTTTTATTTTGAGTATATAGAATTGGAGGTATATTTTGAGTATTTAGAATTGGAGGTATTTTTTTAAGAGTTTTTATTTAAAAATATATTTATTTTTTTATTGTTTCATAATTTTTTATTTTGAGTATATAGAACAGGAGGTTTTTTTTAAGAGTTTTGATTTTCATATATATATATATATATATATATATATATATATATATTGGCTAAGTAATGATATGATTTAGCACCATTTCATAATTTTGCTTTCGATTTTTTATTTTGAATATAGAATTAGAAGTTTTTTTAAGGTAATATTATCCAAGAGAATTTTCACATATTTAAAATTGGATATATTTATGTTTTTACATATTTATTGGTTTGTATTTATTTTTCTTTTCTACAGTTTTTCTTATATTATGATTGCTTAAAATATATCTTTTTTTTTTTTGAAAATATTTATTGTAGAATTTTATAACCACATTGAATGTTTTGTTAACGATAAAATAAAGATAAGGATTTTTCTTAAAATATATAGGAGTATTCTAAATTCTTTGTTATATGGAAGCACTTTATTCTATTCAAAATATCAATATTTCTAATTAGAAATGTGCAATCTCTCAATGATTGATATGTGAGTTGTTAATGTATGTGCTTATTTAAAAATTCTTTGATCATGCTAATGTTGTCCCACCCTTGTTTAATATGCAATGACACCTACATTTTTTTAATGAAATCACCATGAATAGGGTAGAGCATGTGATCTTGTTTTGAGTTCCACTTACTAAGAAAGTTGATTACTACCTTAGGTGAATTTGTGTGTATTTACCTACCCTCCAGATAAGATTCTGAGATCAAGATGAAATCATTATAGGTAGGTCTAGCCACAAAACAATTTTCCTTTATCATTGAGATTGGATTCGGATGAACAACCCTTGTAGTCTTCACGATTAAAGGGATGCTAATTTAAGTATGGATTAGTTCATGCCTCATCTCAAGAAAAGCATGAAGGCGGTTCTATAAATATTTGTCTCTATGTGCTCACATGGTTGAGAAATTTCTTGGGTGTACACTAAGAGAGTGAGTACATTTCACCAATGACATAGGGATGAATTGTATCAAGAATTTTAATGAACTATGAGGATAGTTGAAACCAAAAGGTATAATGGAGATGATTAATTTTATTTAATATAAAGGTAAAATTCCCTCAACCTTTATTTTGAGATCTATTCTAACTTTTTTATTTTTCTAATTCTTCAATGCCTAGTTTACAATCTTCATTTGTATGGAATGAGCATGATTTTTATGATAGTAAATATCCCATCAAAACCATAAAACTATCGAAATGATATGATAATAAAAAATAGTGCATATTTTAGAATTCAAGAAACTTGATGAGGAGTTCTAATATATGTTTGCATCCTAGTTTTAGTAATAGTATAGTCAAAATCAACCTACATAATTATTCTTTCACTACTCACTATAGTATGCAACATGGATCCATATCCTTTAGGTTTCTTTGGACCTATGGAAATGATAAATAAGGGACACAAGGTAAATATTATCACTTCTTCAGTTGATCAATGTTTCTAAAGAACTCCTGAGATAATTTTCTAGAGGAAGGTTGTGGAAGTGGTTCCATAATTTTTGGGTAATGAAAGGATTATTTCTTGGCATTTGGAATTTGATATTCATCCTAAAATGATGGTTCCCTGTACTTCTATTCAGGTGAAAATTCCAAATCCCCCCCTTTTTATATGTTTCATGGGTTCTTTAATCGATAAGGAATGTTATTTTCCATTGGGTATAGCCTAATAAATTGTGAAGAAATGTTATTATCCAAGTAATGGCATTTGTGCATGGGAACATGACTCGGTGGGATCCTACTCTAAATATTGCAGAATTCCTAATTATTTTCAACAATTTAAGTTCAGATCATCCTTTAGATTCAATGAAGAATTTAGACTTCTTGAACATCTGGTATACCTCTCCTCACTTGAGTTTTTCCCCATCACTTTCCAGGATTTTTGATGTATCATCATACATGGCTCTGATCACTTTTGGATACCCTTCCACTTGATATCCACTACAATAGGCCCTGATCCCAAGTGTATTACTTGTTTTATTCTTTCAAAGGGGATTAATTGGACATATAAGAAAAAGTGAGATCAGTGCGGAAATTAAAATCAAACATAATATGAAGTTGAATGCATATCAAGAAATTTTAGTTATCGAAATGTTCATTTGAATAGACACTGGCTAGGGAGTCATTGTCTAAGGATGACAAGATGATGAAAGGCATGTTGAGTATATTGGTGAAAGTTTGACGAAGAAAGGGTGAAAACTATGCTCAAAATATGAAATCGAAGGTCTTGAGGTTAACTCCTCCAATGGAAATTAGAGGAGTTCCTAACAAGTGTCTCGATGTATATCAAACGAGTTAGTGTTGAACCCTCCAATGTGGTTCGAAAGAATTTGTGCCAAAGCTTCAAAACAATGTTGAGGAGGGTTTGTTGAATATACACTGATATGATATTAGAAGACTTGATCACAACTCCTTCGATGAAAATCGAAGGAATTAACACCATGTGTTCTGATATCACATTGGAGGAGTTGAGCTCAGAGCCTCCAAATTTTATACTATGGGAAGGAAAATTGACGAAATTTCTGTGAAATCCTCCCACCATATCAGACGAGTTAACATGAACTCCAATAATATGATCGGAGGATTTATCAAAAAGTATTACAAGGTAACTTTCTAAAAGAGTCAAGGTTATGGTTCAAAAATCAGTAGCTAGACAAAAGAGGATGGTTTCACAGTGTGCTCTTTTCTTGGAAGGGGAACTCATATTAAGGCCTTGACAGGATTCTGGGATCCATTAGGGTCTATCGGTGAGGCTAATCGAATGATATTCATGTTGTATAGGTTTTAAGAGGTCATGAAACCCTAAACAGTGTGAATGGAGGTGTTTCAATAGTAGATGCACGGCCTCAGTTATAGAGTGTTCAACAACACAGGTATTCCAACAAAGGATGAAGACCTTTAGTAACCACTCACATAACCAGATCAAATATCAACACATCAATGTTTTCACATGGTAAAACCTTTATGGGGAAGGATACACGACCCCAACCAACACGACCACTTCGAGCAATTTATTAATCCAAAAGAAAAAAATTACAGAGATATTTTACAAGATAGTTTCTCATAATCAATCATCGGAAAATGACCCTCCATGCTCTTTAAAAAGATATCATGGACCAATCGGGTGTTAAGCCACAAATCAATGGTCATTAATATCAAGGAGAGTATGAAATATCATATCACTCTATGTCGGGAACATATCATGACCGTCATATTTCCTAACTACAAATTCATACTAATGTGTACTAAAGAAAAACACTAAGAAGCACACTTTTACCTAACAACACATTAGACCAAGTAGATCTTAACTAACTCCTAAGTGTATAAATATCCTAACAACCCCCCTTAAGAACAACTTGGGATAGGAATAAAGGATTTACAATAGTGACACAATAGAAGAAGTAAGGAGGCATTAGAGCCTATCCTCCCTTAATGAAAACTTCTTGAACTCCTAACATAGATCAAAGTTTGGAAAGCTTCGATTTTGTAAGAGACTTCGTGAAAATGTCTGCAACTTGATCTTCTGTAGGGAAAAAGAGCACTTAAATAACTTTATAATGAATGAGCTTTCTTATGAAGTGCATGTGTAGATCGATGTTATTGTTGCACTGATGTTGAACTCGATCTTTTGCGAACTTGATGGAACTCTAATAGTCGTACCAAATGCTAGTCGGATGCTGCTGATGAAATCCAAACTTTGAAAGGATCTTTCGAAGCCACAAGGCTTCCTAAATTTCTTTTACCACTGCTCAGTACTCTTATTCTACTGAAGAAAGTGAAATAGCCTGTTGTTTCTTACATTCCCAAGTGAACTGTCTCCCGAACTAAACTGTGCCACAGACATAGAGAGGTATCCTTTTAGCTATTTTCCAATAGATTTTATGGGGTGTTTTCATATACCGAGAAACAATACCAACATCAAAGGAAATATCAGGACAGGTATGAGTTAATTATAAGAGGCTACCAACTAACTAATGGTACAGGGTGGAATCAACTTCAGAATAAGTATAGGTGGAAGTAAGATTGACTCCATATTGGGAGGGAGAAGGGGCTTGTTTACAAACATCCATGTGAAAGTGACGAAGAAGGTCACAAGCATACTTAGACTGGGAAAGAAAAAATCCTTCATTGCTTTGCAAAACTTGGAGGCCAAGGAAATAATGCAAAAAACGTAAGTCTCTCATTTCAAATTTCTTCTTAAGGATGGTTTTCACATGGTTTAAAAGTTTTGAGTCACTACCAGTAAAGATAAGGTCATCAACATAAAGGAAAAGTATTATGAGATGGATTCCTACTTTATTGGTATAGACATTAGGATCAGAATGACATCTAGAATATATGGTGTGAATAAGAAATTTTTACATTTTGGCATACCAAGGTCGGGGAGCTTGCTAAAATACCATAAAGAGATTTTTTAAAGCGATAAACAAGTCTAGAGTCCTTCTAGTTATACTAAGGAGGTTGTTCCATGTATATTTATTATTGCAAATCTCCATGCCAAAAGGGATATTTAACATCCATCTTATGGACCTCCCATTTATGTGAGGAAACAAGGGAAAGAACAAGTCCGATGGAATTCATTTTGGATACAGGGGAAAAGGTTTCATTATAGTGAATTACTTCAACTTGGGAGAATCCTTTTGCAACTAACTAAGACTTATGTCTTTCAACACTTCAATATGATGCATACTTGGTTCTATAGACCCATTTACATATGACAAGTTTTCTTCCTTTTGGAAGAGTTACAATATCCCAAGTATCATTTTCCATTAAGGAACGATACTCTTCATTCATTGTTGTATCTCAATTTTCTTGACCTGAAGCTTCCACAAATGTCTCTCTATCATGAGTCTTTGAAACTTGAGCCAAAAGAGAACAGTCTCATTGGAACTATGAACGTGTTCGATGTTGATCTGAAGGATCACCAACAAGACCACCAACTGCTTCTCGTGTTGAATAGACCCATGTAGGAAGAGATGGAACTCGTTCAAAGGACTCATCTAGAGGAAGGTGAGAAGACGAAGGTGTATTTTCATCCTCACTTTCATCATCTGAAGAAGAAACCGGAATAGGATTAGAATAATTCACAAACTCCGAAGATGGCTCGCAGGCTGAAGAAGGCACAATTGTCAAATTAAGCTTGCAAGCCAAGATATTTTCATCAAATTTAACATCTCTTCTAATAATAATTTCATTACAATGTGGTTGAAGAAGTCTATAACCTTTGACATCTTCACAATAATCAACAAATATACACTTCTCACTTTTAGGCTACAATGCTTTCCTTTTCTCATAAGGAATGTGAGCCCATGTTATACTACCAAATACACGGAAGTGACTTACATCTGGTTTAATTTTAGTCCAAGATTATTCTGGTGTTATATTTTTAATAGCCTTTGTGGGAGTGGAACTAACTATGTAATTTTCACAGTTGATTTCTTCCACCCAATACTTTAGAATTAATCCCTTAGATCGGATCATGCAATTATCCATTTATTTTAATGTGCGGTTCTTTCTTTCAAAAACACCATTTTGTTTTGGTGTATATGGAATAGTGTGTTGCATTTGGATGCCCTGTGTAGTGTAGTAACTTGTAAAATTATTATACAGATATTCAAAACCATTATTGGTTCTTAACTTTTGAATTTGATGTCCACGTTGTTGTTCTGCAAGGGCCTTGTGAGCCAAACACTTGTCAAAAAATTATCTCTTATGTTTTAAGATGTAAACCCAAGTACATGTGGAAAAAATATCAATGAAAGTTAAGAAATACTTGCACCCAGAAAACGAAGGAGATGAAAGTGGACCACAGAAATAACTTTGAACAAGTTGCAAAGGGTATGAGCCATGCGATGAGGTAATTTTTTCAAAACTATCTCGATGATGTTTGCCAAGAACATCTCTTCATAAAAAGAGCGAAAGACCAATCACCATATATTGATTACATAGTTGTTGTAATGAGAGATAGTTTGGATGACCAAAATGCTCATGCCAAATTTTTCTCAGGTCATCGCTATGAGCAAAAAAAACTAATGAAAAAGATGATGAACCAAAGTTGTCAAACTTGTACAACATGGTAATATCTTCAAAAATTCCAATTGCAAGAACATTCTTAGGATCGTTTAGATCCTTCATTATAGCTTGGTGAGGTGAAAACTCTATTGTTTTACCTTGACCTAAATGAGTGATTTGATATACCGATAGAAGGTTACAAGAAAGACTTTGAACACATAACACATCATTGAAATGACCATTATCTACTTGAATTGTTCTATATCCTACAACACTAAGAGATCTATAATCACCAACACGTATTTTCTTGGTGTTACATTCATTTAGAGCAGAAAATATGTCTTTATCCTTAGCCATATGATAAGATTATTCTGAATCAAGAGGCCACTCATCAGAAGAGGAATTAGAAGTTGTATTGAAGGAGAAACTAGAAGAAGAAAGTGCATGCCCATGAGAAGAAGAAGAAGAGGTAGAATCAATATTGATGTTTTTCTTCTTCATCATTGCTTCTAAAGTTTCCATATTCTTGAAATGTTTGGAATCATCATCACCATCTTTATCATAGAAGTTGCAATGTATTTCAGTCCTGTAATTTTTTTATTTTTCTCCTTTATCACTATTAGGAGATGAAGTTGTCTAAGTGGGTTTGGGACCCTTACGTTCTTTGTTGTTGTAGCAAGGATGTTTTTTCTTGGGATACTTGGGTTTATCTTTCTACTGGGGAACAAAGGATTTGTTGGAGGTACCTACAGTGTTGATCAATCCAAGTTGTACAAGATTATCTTCCTCTCTAATCAAAGAAACAAAAAAGGACTCAAGAGTGGGTTTTTGATAAGCTTTCACTAGAGCCCCTCTCATGGAATCAATGTTAGATACAAAAACATAATATGCACTACCTAGATTAGAAAGAATAAAATATATGCAACTCTCTTCCTCCATTTCTATCTCACATTCTTCAAATAACATTATGAGTGTTTTAAAATTATATAGATAGTCTCCAAGGCAACAAAAATCACTTGGACTTAAGGTCAATACTTGATTTTCTAACTGTTGTGCTCGAATAATATTGAGTTTTCCAAACACATATTCAATTTTTTTCCAAGCTTCATGGGGTTCATCAATTTCTTTAAGGTGGAACCTTAAATCAAGAGAGATGCACATTCTGATTAATCCACATGCTTCATCACTCATATTATCCCATTTGACTTTCTTATCATCATCAGTGGGTTCTTTTTCCTTCCCCAAGGTAATATGGTACAAGCCTTTACTTCTTAATAAATCTTCCATATGAGATTCCCATTGGATGTAGTTGGTGTTGGTAGGCAAGAGATTACTTGTAGAAGCCATATTAAATATGCAAATAATATCATTTTAAAAACTGAAACTAATGATCTAGATGGAAATATCTCGAAAATTTATGTGTTTAAAAAAAAATTTCACTAAAAGCGGACTTTGTGAGATTTATGCCCTTTTTAAAAAAAGTAGAAACAATATCCAAACGACTATGTGATAGTGTAATTTGTTTTATGAAGTGACCCACTTTTATAAAGAGAAGTGGGGATCACTTTTACAATGAATTTACTTTATAAAATAAAAGTTGCATGCAAAATAAATAACTCTAAAATAAAATATTAAAGCTAATTATAGTGATTCACTTTTATACTTGAAGTGAAATACACTTTACAATTTAAGCATGAAATTTTTCAAAAAAAGTAACAAAAGAGAGACTTGAACTCAAGACCTCTTACTTAATAAGACAACTTTTAACCAAATGGTTTAGAAAAAAATATTGAATTTTTTTAGGAAGAGGATTGGGGTTGTTGTTGTTATTTTTTTAGGAGCGTGCTAAAAAAAAATCTTTTTTCACACAATATTTTTTTTTCTTCTCGATGACAACAAGGGTTAGATCTGAGTAAGATTACTCAGAAGATGCACCTTTTCCTATCTGTTTCTAATTTCATAAGATCACACAGGGTGCATGAAAAAGAACATACAGAGATATAAAAAAGTAGCAACCCGAAAATAAATAATACAAAACCAAAATAAAACCAAAATAATAATACTCTACAACATTTTTCAAAATTCATATGCATGCTTTATACCTTCAGATCAGACTACAATGGATATATCTTGGGAAAACAGAAACCTTTTCGAGTGAAAAGAAATGTGTTCCTGAATTAAATGAGCACTCCAGAATCAATGGAATAGTCCTCTCAATCGAGAAATGAACATAATTGACAAAAAATGGATATGTAGCAACTCATATTTACGATCTCGATCTACAATAGGAGTGGGTCTTCAAACAGGTTGTAATACCATATTCAAAAACACAGGTATTCCAACAGAGGACAAAGCACTTCAATAACCACTTACATAACCATATCAAAGATCAACACACCGATGTTTTCACTTGGTAAAATTCCTACGGGGAAACATCCACGGCCCCAACCAATGTGACCACTTAGAGAAGTTTATTAATACAAAAGAAAAATATTATAGAGAGATTTTGCAAGAGAGTTTCTCATAATAGATCATCAGAAAATCACCCTCCATGATATTTAAATAGATATCATGGACCAATCAGGTGTTAGGCCACATATCAATGGTCGTTAATATCGAGGAGTGTATGAACTGTCGGATCACTCTATATTGGGAAAATATTGTGACCATCAGATTTCCTAACTACAAATGCATACTAATGCATACTAAAGAAACAAAATTTTACCTAATGACACATTAGACCAAGTAGATATTAACTAACTCCTTATTGTCTAAATATCCTAACACAAAGGAGGTAGAGGGTAGATATGAAAACAAGAGGGTAGTCTAGAGAGGAAAACATAATAAGAAAAAAACCTTAACCTAGCAATGGAAATGCCTTGACGTTTACCCTTCAATGAACTACCATGTGGAATTCCATGAGAGGCTATGGATATGAAGGAGAGAGATCGGTGAATTCTTCATTTGAGAGACAATTGTTTACTCTATTTCTTAACTCTTGGTGAAATGGTGAGAATGACAGGTGAATCAATGAATATATAGAAATCGACAATTTTAGCATTTAATGTCATTGGCTGGGTATTTATGATCGAAGGAATCGAGGTTAAGTCCTTCGATTTACACCAGAGGACTTCATGGAAATTTGTTCGATGCATATCAGAGAACTCAATCGCAAGTCTTCTAATCTTGTTTGCGAATATGGAGGAAACTCCTACGTTGGACATTGGAGGAGTTGGAGTCAACTCCTATAATTCCATCAAAGAAATTGAGGCAAATGTGTACGATAAGAGATTTTTATCACAGAGGGTTAGGGGAACTCCTTTGATGTGCATTAGAGGATTTAGATTAAATTCCTCCGAGGTACATCGTAGGAGTTAGAGGGAACTCCTTCGATGTAAATGAGGGGAGTTAAAGTTAACTTTGTTGATTATCTCAAATTTTCTTAAAAATCAATTTCTTCAAGTGTTTCATGTTTCCATTGTTGAATTGAAGTAAGTAAGACTTCCCAAATGGGATTGAGGTAAAGTATGAGGCTAATGGAATAATCTTTCAAAATATTTTAAAAATAAGGGGCTCCATTTCTCAAAAAGAAATTGCAATTGAATTATGAAATTGGAGGGTTTTATTGCTTGGCACAACGAATGGAAACAGACTGGGAGAAGCCATGAATGTCTATCATATGATATCCATACATGTTTCAGAGAAGTGTTCATTTATCATGTGCAATATGAAGAGAGAAAAAATAGGTCCCATAACTCATATTCTAAGAGAACTTAGATGTTATAGAGAAGGGGTCAAGGCCTTACATTTGATGATATTGTCTTAAAATTGTTTCTTATCCATAGGATCATTGACCAAAGGATGAGGTGTAGTGAGCATGAAATAAATTAAACATCAAGAATGATGATAAATCAAGTTATATCTCATTTATCTACTGTTTCTCCACTGCTAGCAAGCATCCATAGCCCCAACGAAGATACTTGCATGTCCCATGTGATCTAGAAAGCCTTTCTCGAGGCCTTTATCTTTTGTAAAATTTGATTCTCTTTTCTTTAGATAGAGGTGGATGGGGGGATTCCAGTTATCCTTTAAAGGCACTAAGTATGAACCATGTGATGGTTCTATTTTCTATCTTGATTATAGATGACTGAATGTCATGAGTCGTGATATCTAGATTACTACAGACATATCTTACAAATAATTATCTTTCAGTTTACATAATGTAATATTATATTCTTAAGTATGGGTCCTTGGTTCTTTATTTCATTATATTTTTCTTTCATATTGATGAGCCATGTTCCTCCACTATATATGACTTGATATAGCTCATAAAAAGGTTTAAATGGTTGGGGGGCTATGTGGATAAATACCATGTCACCAAATATTTATGTTATTTTCACTAGATGTGATAAAAAGTAAATGTATGACCAAGACTAATATATTGGGAAATCAAAACATCAAGGTAGAATGTTTTTAGGAAGAAACAAGAATCTAAAAAACTTAAAAGAAAATCAAGGCATACTCTAAAACAAATAGAAAACAAATAAAAAAAATAAATGGGGAGAAAGAAGGTAAAATTCAAAGATTTATTTCTATACAAGTGAGTAGTAGCCTCAAAGGATAGCTTATGTAGCATTTGAGAATTTGTCCATTAATGAGGAGAGGGGAAAATTAGGAGAGAATATAGATCCTCCCAATGAGACTATAGGAGCCACAGTCTTCTAGATCTGGTCACCCTTGAGCCAAATACTTTATTCCACAAGAAAATGAAAATGTCAAGAACCTTCTCCAAGTAACTTTCTAGAACTTGGCTCATTTTCAAAACCACCAAGATCTAACTCTGCACAAGTACTCAACAACATCCTATTTACAGCATACTTGTTCCTTCTCCCTTATTTTACTGAGACGAGAATAATAGCATGCCTATGAATTTTCTTTCCTTTTTGAGTTACTCCTCTCCTTAACTCTTTGGAGTATTGGCCTAACTATTTTCTATCTTGTTTCCTAACCTCCCAAATTCTTGGGGGTAGGTTCACACTTGTCCTCATGGACAACAATCACTTTTACCCTCATGGTTTCTATCATGTTTTCATTTTTCCCATGGAATAAAGTATTTCTCTTATCATAGGTGTCTTCTCTCATCAATTTATTTCAAGTAATCTTAAATAAAATAATATTTACATAAAATCATTTCACCATCAATTACTTATGGTGATAAAAAATGTTAATCAAAGTTTTTCCCAATGTCAAAATTCAATAATCATAAAAACATAAATTTAATCTAATATTTAATTTGGAGGGATGTTACATCTTCCCCCCCTTGAGATGAACATCATCCTCAGTGTTCCAATCAAGCTCCCAACCTTGGAACAGAAATGTATATGATTTAATAATAGCCTCTTCCATTTCCCAAGAGGCCTCCTCGGGACTAAACTACTTCCACTACACTTTAACCTGAGAAATGGCTCTATTTTGCAGAATGATTTATTTCTTGTTGAGTATGCATAGTGGTTCCACCTATAACTCTCCCTCGGGTTCCACCAAGATCACATTCCAATTTACAACATGAGTTATACCAGATACATTTTTTTCAATAATAAAACATGAAAAAAATTATGTACCTTGAAATGGACTGGTAGTGAAATATGTCAGGCCATTCATCCTACTCTGGGCAACACTTTAAAGGGTCCACAATATCATGGTGCTGGCTTAGAACATTTTTCAAGTCTAAGTGAATTTTTTTTTGGTTTTAGTTTTAGATAAACATGGTCTCCAACATTAAAATCCTTATGCATTCTTTTTTAATATACATAACTTATTTTCTTGTCCCATGCACTTTTCAAATCTTGTTTCACTTTTTGTACCATTGTTTTCATTTATTTTAACATGTCATGTCGTATAATAATCCTGTCAATAAGATCATATCAACTCACTGGTGTCCTACACCTTCGACCATGCAATACTTTGAAAGGACTCATCTTTAAGGATGATTGGTAACCATTGTTGTATGAAAATTCAATTAGGTGGAGATAATGTTCCAATTTTATTGTCTAGTCCATGTCTTACATTCGTAACATATCCTCAACAATACAGTTAGTCCTTGTAGTATAACCATCATTTTTAGGATGGTAAGTAATGTTGAAACTCAATTGTGTGTCCATTCCACTAAACAAAGTCTTCCAAAAGTTGGAAGTGAATTTTGGGTCTCTGTCTGAAATAATGGTTTTAGGAAACCCATTCATTTTGAAAATTTCCTTTATAAAACATTATGCAATATTAATATATTTATAAGTGGAATTTATTGACACAAAATGTGGTTATTTTCTAAGTTTATCAATCACAACCATAATAGAATAATTGTTTTTCTTTGATATAGGTAAATAGGTGATGAAATCCATGTTGATCACTTCCCATTTCTGATCTAGAATGGGTATAGGCAATATTAATCCAGTCGGGTGTTGTTTCCCTTCTTTAACCTACTGGAATTCTAGACATCTAGCAATGTATTCCTCCCATTTTGTTTTCATTTTAGGCCAAATATATTCTTTCTTTAATGCTATTATTTTTTTTTGATACCCCATATCGCCCGGATATGGTTTCTTGTGAAATTCTCCTAGAATTAAGTTTTTCAAATATGCATTATTTAGCACAAAAAATCTGTTCTTATAGAAAAATAAACCTTTTGGGCTACATCTGGATTTTGATTCTTTTCTAGTTAGAGAATTATTTTGATAGTTTTCTTGAATTTGTTTGTACTCCACGTCTTTTCTTGCTTCCAACTCAATTTTTTTTTTAAATCAGATTGGATGTTGCTACTGGAAATTGCATTTATCTTCCTACTAAGGGAATCTTCCACCTTGTTTTCCTTTCCTTTA